>JAEQBH010002472.1:0-354964 GCA_016808115.1 Tetrastigma voinierianum | reverse complement strand
TATTCATGAGCCATCGTTGGTGCTTCCATAGATTGACTAATGAGTCCAACTCTAAATGGAAATTTGGCCTTGCACAACTCAAATAGTATACGCTTCCAACCAAAATTTTGTCTTGTGTGTTCTACAAACAAAATATGTTGACAATTTATTGTCACATTCAATTGGTGTGTTCATGGAATTACAGATATTTATACAAACTTCTTTAGGGTTTCTTTCGCATAACTTTCTTGAGAAATAAAAATATCATTTTTTATTTGTTTTACTTCCTATACACAACATAATACTTAATGTACTCAGCTCAAACTCTTAAGTCATTACTTATGTAGAAACAACAAGCATAGTTGGATTGTTGTCAATGAAGATCAAATCATCATACAAGCAAACAAGTAAGGTATCCCCTTTTTCATTCACCTTTATGTAGAGATCATCCTTATGAGGTAATTTATAAAATTATCTTGAAAATATTTGTCAATTCTATTATTTCATTAATGCTCTTTTTTAATGTAAAACCTTGTTTTTATGTCCTTTAATTGCATAATCCAAAGGTTGTTTTGCAAACTTTTTATTAAGATACCCCCATTCAAAAAGGCAAATTTCACATCCATTTGAAATATCTTCTAAGTATTTTAAGCAGCGACGAGATTATTAATATTATAGTTTCTAGATGAGCAATGAGAGCACATACCTTATCATAATCGACATCTTATTATTGCTGGTAGTCCTTAACAAGCAATCTTGATTTGTATCTCTCCATTTCCCTTTTACTTTCTTCTTTGCCTTATTTTCCCATCTTACTCCAATTGTCTTTTTCCATTTCCCCTTTACACTCTTCCATATTGCTTTTGTTTTGTTTTTTTTCTAATCCATAAAATTTTTCCATCTTTTATCTTTAGTTACTTCTTCAATGTTCACAATTTGCAAAGAGACAACAAATGATTAGATCATTTGATTTTTTATTACCTCATAAATCTCTTGTAAACTTCTATAGCATGGTTCTTTCACTAAAGCTTTCCAATGAACATGATATTGTAAGAACTTCATGAGTTGATAGAAGTGATAATGAAAGTGGATTAACAATTTCTGACAAATTTTCTCTTGTTAATTGTTCTTCCTCATTAAAGGAAGGAGTATCATAGTCGCCTTTTAAAGCACCTCAATCCTATGCCTCTTCTTCATTAAACTTGACATCTCTATTAATAATGATCTTTCAATTGTTCGTACTGTATAACTTAAGCCCTTTGTCTAGCTTACTTAAGCATATGTAAGGCTTCTAAATACTCTTAAAATATGAAATACTTGGCTTTTTCTTCAATTCCAATATCACTTGTGGTCTTGTATTCCACGTATTTCCATCATGAGAATGATTTAAAAAATAAATTGCACAATCAATTGCTTCAACTCAAAATTCTTTAAACATGTTTTTACTCTTCAACGTATACTATGAGCCATGTCAAGAATGACTTTATATTTCTTTCAACTACATCATTTATTTGTGGAAAATATGAAATGTTAAAGGTCAATGAACCTCATGATATTTACAATATTATTTTAAGTTCTTTCAATGTGAATTCACCTTTTCAACAAATACTTTAATTCACCTTTTCATTGCCTTTATATTATGATAATTCTCCTTTTCAACAAATACTTTATTTTCTTAAAGGCAATGAATACTTTAGATTTCTCTTTCAAAAAATACACCCAAGTCTTTCAACTAAAATCATTAACAGAGAAAACACATTCTTACTAAAAAAGTTTGGATGAATTAGGTCACATACATCCACATGAATAAGCTTTGGAGACTTCTTTGTTGTTGTATTTGCCTCTATGAAAACTATTTTGAGCATGTTTCCCAAGTAAACATACTTCGTATAATTGGTCCGAGTGATTTATAGAAGGCAATCATCATCTTCTCGTATTTTTTTAGTCAACAATTTTAATTCATCAAATTTGAGAAGTTCATATCTTGATTGTCAAATCCAAGAGGAATCATTAACACAAGAGTTTAAACGTTTTACAATATAATTTTGATGTTTAATAAAAACATTCTATTTGTTATCATGGGTACATTGGCAATTAAACTGGCACATGTTGATATAAGGACCTTGATTTTTCATATGAATATGATAACCTTTTCTACAAGCTAGCCCAAATTTAGTATATCATATTTCATAACGAGGACAAAGTAGACATTGGAGATGAATTAATGTTTTCCATTCTTCAAACAAATTAGGATTTTACCTTTGCCTTTTACCAAAATTTTAGTTGCACTTCAAAAGTGGCTTAACCAGTTTCTAATTCATCAAACACAATAAACAGTTTTTGAACCACATACATGATTTCTCGCTCAAGATGATGACCTGTGCATGTTCTTTTTCACTCTCTTTTTTAGGCTAAAAAGAAGGTGGGTTATCCCGATCTTTATTTTCAACATAGTTGATTTGTCCTACATTATTAGAGGAACCTTTAGATTCATAAGATTAATGACCATATTTGTTATGATTGTAACATTGGATTTCAAATTTGTTCATACATCCCCCTTTTTTTTCCTTGAATTATGTTATCTTCCATGTCATCTGGAGGCATATGAATCTTGACTTGGTCTTTCGTTATTTGATTAATAAAAACCGTCTCTTCCTCTATTTTCTTGTTTATATCTATGACCACATCCATGACCTTATTCACGACCACACCTATGATTGTTTTCACTTATTTCACTAGAATTTTCGTCATTCTCTTTGAATGAGAACTATGTTTGAAGAATTTGTTCTAATTTTTTTTTGCCTTTCCTTTTAAATCTCTCTTCATAAGCTTGCAATGACCTCATAAGTTGATCAATGATCATAGAATCTTAATCTCTAAATTCTTTAATGGTCATAACATATAATCGAACTTTGAATATAAAGATTGATGCATTTTCTCAATCACACCAGTATTAGTTAAACTTTCACTATTTCCTTTTAATAAATTCACAATAGTCAATACTCTAAAAATAATGGAAGATTGACTTTGATTTTTTCATATTGAAAATTTCAAATTCTCATATAAGATTTTGAAAATGAACTGTGCATACCTTATCAAAATTCCGCTTTGAGAATGTTACACTTGAAATATTCTAAAAATTGCCTTCATCAGGTATTTGGATATATGATGGTGTTGAATCCGTGCATCAGGATCAACAATTTTTATTTAATTAGTCAAGTTGGTTAGTTCTAGTTAGTAGGATATGATATTTTTGGTTATTTTGTTTTGATTATTTTGGTTATTTTGTTGCATAAGTTTAGGATATTTTGATATTTTCTAGCTTTTTATTGTAGACAATTTCAGTATTAAGTATGAATAAAAAAATTTCCAAGTCTCCTAAGCCTGTAGCTCTCCTTTGTCTCTTCTCTATTGTCAAAGGGTTTTCTAAAAACCAAGTGGTTTTCTTGGGGATCTGTGGTATAAGTAGTGTTCCAATGGAAGGTGGAGCAACTTTTCATCAATGGCTCCACCGAGTTTTTATGGAGACAACTATCAAATCTAGGCAATTCGTATGTAAACTTATCTGGAAGCATTGGATCTATGGGAAGCAGTTGAAGAAGATTATGAAGTTCTGCCTCTCCTAAGAAACCATACTATGAAGGCAAAAAAGGAGAAAAGAACACGAAAATCAAAGGCAAAGGCATGTCTTTTTTTGCGCGGTCTCATGATAGTTTTTACTAAATTATGTCTCTCGTCTACTAAGCATTTGGGACTACCCAATAAGGGTACATGCATGAGATGAAGAATTAAGGGATGCAAGTCCTAGCATTAAGAGAATTCAAACTTCAAGAATGAGGACTCAGGGACGGTTAAAGACTACTCAAACATATTTCTTGGCATTGCAAACAAAATTTGAGAGACTTCTTGGCCCTAAGTTTACGGAGTTCACGGGTGTGCAAAAATTAGGTGTTATAATTACTAGAAAGATATGACCACCAAAAATACTACCTTGGAAAATACCAAGGATTTATAAAAAATTTCCCTAGCTAAATTACTTAATGCTATGGGAGCACTAGAGCAAAGAAGATTAATGAGGGAGGAAAAGACAATTGAAGGAGCATTGGTAGCCAAGAATGAAGATGATTTTGAAGTAAGTAGATCAAGTGCAGCCACATGTAAGAATGGAAATCAGAAGAAATCCTATCCACCTTGTCAGCACTGGGGAAAGAAGGGTCATCCTCTATTTAGATATTGGAGAAGACCTGAGACTAAGTGTTCCAAGTGTAACCAACGGGCGTAAGTGGTAATTTGCTGCAAAATAAGGGAAGCGATAGAAGAGTAGCTTAATAGTTTAAGAGGAAGAAAACCGCTTGTTTGTCATCAACATGAATCCGACAAAGCTGATGGTTTCATTGATAATGGTTGCTCCAACCGCGATGCCGCAAATAAGAGCTTTGTTGTTGAAGAATCATTCAATGAAATCACTTCACATCAGGTTCAAGTGATTCTGGGTGATGGTAAGCATATTACGATAAGGGGAAAGATGCAGTGCTATCCCAACATGGCATGGTACTAAGTTAATCACTAATGTGTTGTATGTGCCTGACATAGATCAAAACTTGTTGAGTGTGAGTCAACTAGTTGAGAAAGGATATAAAGTACTGTTTAACAATTATTATTGTCTAATAAAAGATGCAATTGGTAGTGATTTATTTAGAATTGAGATGAAAGAGAAAAGTTTTGTTCTAAATCCATTGGAGGAGGAGAAAATTATAATTTTTCATGTTAAAAAATGAAGTTGTTGTAGATCGACCATCAATGGCGAGAAATATACCTCCGCTGACCTTCAAGCGAGTTTTTGTGAGAGATATGAAATTCATCACCATTTGATTTGCTCGTATGCTCCCTGATAGAGCAATGATATTTCTCTAGAACATAAAGATACAAGCATTGTTGTTGGCAAAATTACGGATAAAAAGGATTTCAATTTGTTTGCAACACAAAAGCAAAAGTTGCTTACTTAGGGTTTTCTACACGTAAAACCAGGAAAATTCAATTTTCTAAAAAAAGAAGGAGCCAAAAAACGATAATTTTGGTTGGAAGCGCATAAATTTTTAGATCTCAGGATGGCAGACTTTACCATTGAATTCGTCTTACGAAATCTAGTTACCAAGTCGAATTTCGTCGAATTCCGAGATAGTTATAATTTCGCATTTTTCGAGACAACAGGTGTCGGGTGACACTTAAAGCATGTGACACATGGCACATGATACATGGACCATGTGATGACACATGGCCATGAGGGAGGAAGAGGAAGGAAGTGGGCCCCTCACTTTAGGATAGGAACAAGCGAAAGAAAATAAAGAAAAAGAAAAAAAAGAGGCTATGAGTGTCGAATGAAGGAGAAAGAAAAAGAAAGAGGAAAGTGGAAGATTCCCCTTGATCCAGTCGGTGGGTAGGATCGAAAGAAAGAATGAAAAGGAAAAGAAAGAAAGGGAGAAAGAAGGAGAAAAGGAGAAGAATTAGGTGCGGAGAAGAAAAGAAAGTGGAGTGAGAAGCTCCACCTTCTCTATAAGATCTAAGGAGATCGGGTTGTCGGTTTTTGTCGGAGCAAGAGGAAAAGTTCATCTACGACCGAGGAGCCCCATTAGATACAAGAAATATGGGGTTGTGCTGGCTCGAGGGTGGGGTTTTCTCTCCTACTCGACTATTTCTTGTAAGAGATCGTTCAATGGCTATTAGTGTAGCTCTAGCGTAGAAATTTGGCTAGGGCCGGTTCAAAGCGAATAGTGGTGGGAACCCAGAATGGTTCCAGCGCTATAAGGGGCCCGAGAGTGCCCTATTTTACGAATCACGAGATTTAGGACCCGTTTTGTGTGTCATTGCTTGATTTGAATGACATCTTCGATCGTGTGTAATTTATTTTGATATATGCTATTTGATGTATTAACATGTAATGTATGATGGATGAAAATTATATGTAGAAAATATAATTATCCATGATTTATAAATGTTACATGTAGTGAATTGGCATGAAATGACATGTTGCATTTCATATGCACGGGGACATCGCGAGAAACGGGTGTGAGTGCATGACATGAGTTTTGAATGAATTTGATATCGGAGGGTTGTCCAATAAATGAATTTGATATCGGAGGGTTGTCCAATAAATGAATTTAATATTCGAGGGTTTGTCGATAAATTACATTGGAGGATGTCGATAGAATTATACTCCGGAGGGTTGTCGACAAATCTTATCGGAGGCTTGTCGATGGATTTAATATTAGAGGTTGTCTAATGTGTTTGATAATAGGGTTGTCGATGGGTTTGGATATCGGAGGTTATCGATGAGCTTCAAAAACAAAAATCTTTTGTTTTGAAAATAGTTTTCATACATGGCAAATGCATGTGTGAGGGAGTCGGCGAGGACTCGAGACATGGGGCATGACATGTAGACATTCGAGTAGGAATGTGCATATTTTTACTTGAATGTGTGTGTGTTTGCCATTGCATGTGCACTTAGGTGGGGAGTAGCCCTTGTAGGAGAATTCTCTACTAGGCATTGCTCACCGAGTCATGGGAGCTGTTACAAGTCTTTGGAGGTACACTCGGAGGTGGACACATATGAGGTCTTAGTTGTGAAGAAGGCCATATTTTGGCTTTGTTATGTATTCGTAAAATTCTGGACAATTTATCCAGTTTTGTATATGTAAATGAGTGGTTTTGTAATAAAAACTTACCTTACACATGACCCACAATGCTGCCCAAAGATATAGGCGCATTGGTATGGTGGCGAGTTGGAGTATTTTGAGACCCTGAGTTTGAAGTATATTTTTCACACAATGAGGACCTCAACATGAACGCGAATGGATGGAACATCGGAGAGTTATGACTTCACTTTGCATTACCATCCCGATAAGGCAAATGTGGTGGCTGATGCGCTCAGTCGGAAGTCACGGGGAGTACTAGCTAGCGTAGCTTCCCGAGAGTGGCAAATGCTCTAGACTATAGGACGGTTTGGACTACAGTACAATGAACAAGCTCAGGGTGTTTTGGGGAGTTTAGTGGCTACGCCATCCCTACTAAGTAAGGTGATTGAGTCCCAGGGGCAGGATGCAGAGATATTGTCCATCAGGGATTGGGTACAGTCAGGTACGGGTGACGGAGGCTGGGCCATCCACTCAAATGGTAGTCTTCGGGATAGGGGATGGGTTGTGGTTCCCCAGTTGATAGCTTTGAGAGAGGAGATCCTTAGAGAGTTCCACTGCTCTCAATTTGTTATGCATCGAGTACGAAGATGGCTATGATCTTAGTCTCGGTATTGCGGGCGGGATAGTGACACGTTGGAAATTTTGTTCGACGGTGTCTCACGTGTCAGGAGGTAAAGGCTGAGCATTGAAAGCCAACAGGGTTACTCCAGTCATTGGAGGTAGCTGAGTGGAAGTGGGAGCACGTCATGATGGATTTTGTGACCCACATGCCACGAACACCGCGGAGGCATGATGCGGTATGGGTGATAGTAGACCGGCTCACTAAGTTGGCACATTTTCTAGCAGTGCGGATGACCTTCACACTAGAGGAATTCTACCGGTTGTACATTAGAGAGATTGTTCGGTTACATGGAGTGCCAGTCTCTATTGTATCGGATAGGGATCAGGTTTACGACACACTTTTGGAAGAGTTTCCAGGCGTAGACTTCTGATTGGCGGGTGACGCGTGTTTCTCGGCATAAAGTAGTCGGTCGAGGAGAGGACCATACGAGGTTTTAGAGGACGTGCTTGAGCATGCTTCACTGGATCTTAAGGGTAGCTGGGAACACGTACCCTTAGTGTCGCTTCTGGCAATGAAACATCGGGTGAGTATGCGAGATGACACCACATGAGGATTTATATGGGAGGCCATGTCGATCCGCAATTTGTTGGACAAAGGTAGGAGGGAGTTCCATCAGCAGTCGGGATCAATTAGAGACACCTCTCGAGAAAGTGGGTTTGATATAAAGAGTCTTCTTCTGACTCCGAGACTTCGGCGAGAAAAAGCTGTAGATAAGAGCCCGTTGACTTTATAGAGTTTAAGGTGGGTGATCGCGTCTTCTTAAAGGTGATGCCTAAGAGAGGAGTGGTCAGGTCTGGAAAGTGAGGGAAGCTATCATCGAGGTATATCAGGCCCTTCGAGATGCACTCGGTGGGCATAGTTGCATATCGGTTAACTACAGTAGAGCTTATCGGTGTCCATGAGGTGTTCCATGTCTCCATGCTTTCACGGAAGTATACTTGAATCCGGCTCATGTGGTGGATTGAAAGGGGGAGGGATTGTTGTTGATCTAGATGAGACCTTCAAGGAGGGATTGGTGCATATCATGGATAGCAGGGATTAGGTTTGTGGCCGTAAAGGCCGTGAAATTTGTAAGGTGATATGGCCAGGAACATGGGAACTCAAGGACATGATGTGTGCCACCTATCCTTTCCTATTTGAGGATGAAGGTGCGTTGTTTAAAATTTGAACTAGAACAACTATGGCATATGCATGTGTTTTGTGTATGCTGGTGTGTGTGTGTTCGGGAGACGAGTGCATTGGGAAAATGCTTCAGGAAAAATTCAATTTTTCTGAAAAAGGGTAAAGCTGTAATTTCAGTTGGAAACCTGGAAACTTTTCTAGATCTCGGATGACAAAACAAACTTTACTGTTGAATTCGTCTCGCGAAATCTAGTTACCTAGTCGAATTTCATCGAATTAGGGGCGGTCGAATTTCGCTTTTCGACGACGGGTGTTGGAGTATGCCGTCATGTGACCTGTGACACACGATACGTGGACCATGTGATGACACATGGCGTGAGGGGAGAGAGGAGGAAGGAAGGTGGGCCTCACTTTGGGATAGGAACAAACAAAAGAAAATAAAGAAAGCTTGAGAGAAAAAAAAAAAAAGGGCATGTCAAATGGAGAAAAAGGAAATGAGGAAAGTGGGGAAGCTTCTCCCGCGATCAATTCGATGGGTAGGATCGAAAGAAAAGAAAGAAAAGGGAAAAGAAAGAAAGGAGGAGAAAAGAGAAGCGTGCGGGAGAAGAAGGAAAGTGGAGTGAGAAGCTTTACACATTCTCTCCCAAGATCTACGTGTCGGTAGTCGGTTTTCGTCGGAGGCAAGCAAAGTTTATCCCTGCGTGAGGCTTCGCGTAGTGCAGATTACGGGGTTGTGCCAAACTCAAAGAGGTAGGGGTTTCTCCTACTCGGTATTTCTTTGCAATGGTCATTCGTGGCTATTTAGTGTAGCTTTCCCAAGTGTAGGGCGCTCCCAGAGGCGATTCGAAATGACTATTAATTAAGGAACGAGAATGGTTTCTTGTTGTAAGGGCCAGAGGTGCCTTTTTCTAGGTCAGAGATTTAGGACCATTTGTATCATCGACAGCAGTTTGAATGACATCTTGATCATGTGCATTTATGTTGATATATGTTGTTGATGTATTAACATGAAATTTATGATGGATAAAAATTATATGTAGAAAATATAATTATCCATGATTTATAAATGTTACATGTAATTGAATTGGCATGTTGCATTTCGCTAATACGAGGACATCGCGAAATGGGTGTGAGATGCATGACATGGGTTTTGAATGGTGATATCGAGGTTGTCGATAAAGTACATCGGAGGGGATGTCAAATGGGAACTCTGTCGGAGGGTTGTCCGACAAATCTTATCGGAGGCTTGTCGATGGATTTAATATCGGTCGATGTGTTTTGATATCGAAGGGTTGTCTAATAGGTTTGGATATCGGAGGTTGTCCAATGAGTTTCAAAAATAAAAATCTTTGTTTTGAAAACAGTTTTCATACATGGAAAATGCACGTGTGAGGGAGTCGAGAAGGACTCGAGGCATGGGGCATGTCATGTAGACATTCGAGTAGGAATGTGCATATTTTTACTTGAATGTGTGTGTGTTTTCCATTGCATGTGCACTTAGGTGGGGAGTAGCCCTTGTAAGAGAATTCCTCTACTGGGCTTTGTTATGTAATTCGTAAAATTCTGGACTGTTTATTTAGTTTTGTATATTTAAATGAGAAGTTTTGTAATAAAAACTTATTTTTGGACTTGTTAAATGTAGTGTTAATAGTTTTTCCTAGATTTTATCTTGGTACCCAAAAATATTGTATAGATCACGGTAGTATGGAATTCATTACATTTGGGTGGCTGGAGGTGCGAGAAAAGGGCCGTAAAATTTCTCTTGCATCTTTGGGCGGTTTGGGTCGTGGCGGAGGTTTTCTCACGATACGAAGCGGGGTTTACGGTTACGTGTTGCGACATGGTTCTCAGTACGAGCGGTTCTTTGGGTCGCGATAGGTGTTCTCTGATCGCTGGCGAGTTGTTTTTCTCTGTTTTTACGTTTGCGACGGGGGTCCCCGGTGTCGCGGCGGTGTTTTTGTTTTACATTTGTGATAATGTCCGCGGCGAAGTTCCTGTCGTGTCCGAGCGGTCACAATAAGAGGTTAGGGTTGGGGCGGAGCTTGGTTAAGTCCAAAAAGATTCGTGTCATGACGAGGAAGATTTGTAAGTGTCGCGGCAGGATTTCATGGGTGGTGTCGTGACATAGTTTTGGCAGACGGGTCTCTTGTCGCGACAGGCATATTTTTATGTTGCGACCGGAGTTGGCTTCGGGCGCCGAGTTTTCTATACGAGACAAAATATTTTTTTATGTCGCGGCCGAGAGTTTCTGATGGTGGAAATTTATGTCGCGATAGAATGGTTTATGTCACGGTATAGTGTGGCGAATATAGGGTTTTGTTGCGATCGAGCAATTTTATGTCGATGACATAAGGTTGGAATTTATTTGGGAAGATTTTAAATCACGGCCCGAGTATTTTTTATGTTGCAATAGAGTTGGCTAAGGAAAGGAGAAATTATGTTGCAATAAAGCAATTCTATGTCGTGACACAGTTAGCCAGGGTAGGGAGAATTTCTATTGTGATAGGGGACTCCCAGGTCGCGACAGAGCTGGCCACGACAAGGGTGCTCTATTGCCGACGATAGAGCTGGGCGTGCACGACAGGCATGAGCGCTCGACTAGGATGCGCGCACGACAAAAGCGCGAGTGCGACAAGGGAATTATGTCATGTCAGAGAATTCTCTGTCGCAATAGACTTGGACAGTGACGGAGGTTCCCATGTCGCGACTTGATATTCTAGGTCGCGATTGAGTTTGGGTCTTGAGGAAGTAGTGTTGCGACGCATGGCGCGGTCGGTAGCGGCCCGAGTTGGCGCGACAAGGCGCGGCGCGGCGGCGAGTGCCCAGGTGCACACGACAAGGCTTGAGGTGCGCACATTACGGGCGCGTGCGCGACCCGGGATTGCTACGACGGGTCTTGGGTGCGCTGGGCGTGCGCGCGACGAAAGAATTTTTGTCCTGACGGACAAACTTGTATGTGCTTTAAAAAAAAAAAAAAGAAAAAAAAGACCCTCGGAGGCATAGGGGTGTCACACTACCCATGCTAAATGTAAAGCTCTTCACACTTCTTGAAACAAGTCTCCCAGTGGAAAAGATTCGTGTTTATGCTTAATTTGATGAAGACAAATACTGCGCTTTTAAAGACATATCCGAGCACTATCGTCAAGGTTCAATTGACCTGAAGTATATTTAGCTTATGTTTAGCAATTTGGTTTGTCACATCTTGTTCTTGAATTGGCTAGACTCTATCCTGATGCTCAGAAGCAGAAAGAACTTTTAGAAACCTATAATGCTAGTGTACGGAGCAATATAGATTTTGGTTAAAAACTATCAAGCTAATCAGGGCGAAGAGACTTGATGTTATCGGCTCGATCTACGAGGAGGATTATTGAATACGTACTTATCGGGATCAACAATTTTTATTTAATTAGTAAAGTTGGTTAGTTCCTAGTTAGTAGGATATGATATTTTTGGTTATTTTGTTTTGATTATTTTGGTTATTTTGTTGTATAAGTTTAAGAGTGTTTTGTTATTTTCGACTTTTGTGTAGACAATTCCGGTATTACGTATGAATAAAAATTTCCAAGTCTCTGAAGCGTAGCTCTCCTTTTATTACTTCCATTTGTTGTGGGGTTTTAAAAACCAACGACTTCCTTTTCTGTCTCTCTCTTTCGTAGCTTTCAAAAAAGTCCTTTGATTTGATGATATAGCACCTTTTGGCTCTTTTTAGCTAGGGTAGCGGCCGAAGCTACCGAACTCGGCTCGGGCTCGGCTCGGCTTCGGCTCGGGCTCGGCTCGTGAGCTAAGCGGCCGAGCAGAAGACTGGTTTAGGCTTGATAAATCTCGGGGCTCGGCTCGGGCTCGGCTCTGGCTCGGGCCTCAGAGGCCATCAGTCGAAATTTGGAGCAGAGACTTGCTCGGTCTCAGGCCAAACGAGTCCCGGTCTTCACCGGTGCGATCGACTTCGAGGCGGCCGGTGAAATGCCAGGTCATGTGTCGGATCTCCGATGTAATGGATCCTTAAGCTCTCGATCGACATGGATGGCAAATGCGTGAATCCTCACGAAGCGGATTAAGGAGCGGCAGCCCAGCGGTACGGGCTTCGGCGAAATCCCCGCAGCCGGTCATTTGGGGGGCTGGCTAGATCTCCCGGATACGCTCATTGCGAAGTAATATGGTACCACGATAGCGCGAAAGGTGTCGGCAGCGGTATGTTCGGTGTGGATAGCGTGAAGAAGGTCTTGCCGTTAAGGGGACGTCGAGAAGGACATGGATGTTGGGTATGACCCATTAGTGCGATCGGTGATCACATTGTCTGAGAATCAGATTACAAATATGAGGGTATTGGGGCTCTGGCTGAAACTATGAAATTTGGTGGCCGTGAGCTTAAACGAGTTTGCAGATCTTGGTAGCATTGAGGGCAAATGCACGGACCCGAGCTCAAGTCAATTCGGCTGATGAACTAGAGTTCAATCTCAAATGCGGAATTATTGGAGCCTTTGGATGCGGTCTTGGACTTAACCAGCATCTAGGCGTGGGTATGGGCAAGGCATCAAGGGTGATCGTGGGGTGGGGTTTCGCAGAGAAACAAGGAGGCGGCATGCGGGATTGCGGAGACATAGGTGTAACGGCAGGGAGTGCCAGTCGGCCTCTTTGGGTATGAAAATTTGGGCGGCCGGTTCGACATGGTGGGCGGATGCGAGATCTCGGCCGGCGGTGGGTGAAGCTATGGGTCTTGAAATTAATCATCTTGCGGCTTGGTGAGTCGGGAGGGTGGTGTGACTTAACCATGTGCAGCAGTATATTGCCAAATAGTTTATGTTGTTATTAATGAGTTTGCTTGGCAGATCTTGTTGATATATTATTTCTTTATTTAGATAATTGATTAAAACCAATCATGTTTCTTATTCAATGATTTCAGGTATCTTATTTCTTCACTCTGCGGATTTCTACTTGTTTAATTCTATTTCATAATTTTTCGGTTACCAAAGAAGCTACATTTTAGCAGTGGAGTCTAGTAATCAGAAAGAAACTCAATGTTGAAGGAGGTGGCTTTAACAACTTTAGCATCAATTGCTGAAATCAACTAAGGTAAAACAAAATCAGTAAATTATTTAAACTGAGTGATGTATTTGTTATCAGTTGATTCTGAAAAGTTAAAAAGTATATGGACTGAGCTTGAGGATTGATTACAATACAAACTTGTATAGGCTCGGGATTGGGCTTGAGATCGAGGTTAAGCTCGAGCTCATTCATATGGAAAACGAGCCTAATGAGCTCAAGCCAAGCTTTTTTAAAAAAAATCAAGCCAAGCTTGAGCCTGATTTTAAGCTCGTTCAAAAGCTCGGCTCGGGCTCGAGCTCAGCTCATAAGTGCCAGGCCTAGCTAAGAAATGTTCAAAGCTCGGCTCGGCACCGTGTTACCGGCCCTATTTGTAGCCTTTCTCTACAACTCCCATATGCCTTGTGAACCAGCAGAAGCCTTCGTTTTTGTACTCAAATTATCGTAGTTATTTTCTTTGAGTTAGAACTTGAAAAGCTACATTCATTCATCATCTTTTTCATATATATATATATATATGCTGAAAGAAAACATTCATATTATATGGAGGAAAACATTTTTGGGAGAATTAAAAACTTTATTGTCTTGTACCACTCTTACATTATTTTCAATAAACACATAATCTCCTATTTATAATTACTTGAATTAACCAAAATGAATACTCTTATACTTAGGGAACCTTCTAAGCTTGAAAACTTAAATATTCTGCATAAAAATAAAACCTCTCAATATAATCATTTACAAATTTTGCTAAGGTGGTTTAAGAAACAAAATATAGTTCAATAATCGTTTCTAAATCATGTTGAGGCTTCAATAGTAACTACAACGTCGCTTGTGTATTTACCAATAATTCAACCACATAGTTCATCAAGATGAGAGAAAACTTCTCAAATTGAGTGGCAATTTTTTAAATTATTTTCCTGATTTGGTGGGGGACGTGAAAAGTACAGGTCTTTGTTTAGAACTTGTAAACAGTACAGGTCTTTTCAACATGGGCTTTATGCTAGCTGCCGGCCAACAAGAGAATTCTAAAATTTACAATATAGACGTGAACAAGGCAAAGCATAGAGTTGCTTTCATAGACTTCCTTATAGTATTATATTCTAAACAATCAACTTTTAACTTCAATGCATGGAGTTTTCGTATTCCTATGTAGTCTTGTTCGATATGATCAGCGTAGCATATTCTAAAGTATCATGTTCATTCAGCAAGAAATCTTAGAGTTGGCTTTTATGCCACGGCCTAAATTCATATTCCTGCTTTGGACAGCAAGGTCTGACGGAGTGCCTTGGAACAGGAAGAAGGATATATAGTATACACATCTGGTTTAATGCTTTGTAGGGTTCCTAAGAACGTAAAAGAAATATTGAAAAAAAAAACTTGGAGATTTCGTTATGCGAGGAATAATCAAGAAAATGGAATATAGAGTGGCTGCGGAATACTATGTATGCCAAAGAAAAGATGGATTATGGGTATATTCTTTGCAGTACCACTTCTTCCAGCATGACCGGTTTCAGATAGTTCTTTTCAGACGGAACTCGACAATGAAGCAAAGCACAAGATGGAGCTTATTATAGTGTTTGTGATAATTAATAATTTAAGCAACTGGCTTCTCCTATACCAGTAGGGACCAAATATTCCAAATTATGCGTATATGTGCATATTGGTGAAACTGAATCACTCGACACCGCGTGCTTCAGTGTGTTAAACAACCCAATTCTCACATATATAAATAAGGATCGAATATTGAAATTTAACGAATAAGTAAACAAATCTGGACTTGTGAGTTTAGTTTAAAATAAATATTACTTCAGCTACCACGTTCCTCGCCTTTGCTTTTATACCTACATCTACAGATAAAAATAAAATAATTATAATGTATTGTGGCTTTTAATCTGTAGATAAGTCAATATTAATTACGAGGTGGAGCCGACATGACAATACCATAATATAAGCTATTCTAAAGGCATTGTAATACAAAACTGTAGACGAAGAAACATCAAAGATTGAATTTCTTTCAGAGCATCACGCAAAAACAAGTAGTGAGATTGGAGAAAGGGAGTTGCGTTTCCAGTCTTGCTTTCTGTTAGATAAACACGAGAAAAAAAGAGAAATTTAAGGCAGCTATGAATGATTTCCCATAAATGCTAGGAAAGAAAATTGAGAGAATGGAAAATGTAAGAAAAAAAAATATAAAACTTTTTCTTATTTAATTGTCTATGAAAGTACAGCGCAAAAAAAGAAAAAAAAGAAAAGAACCTAATTTTATATTTTTCCCTCTTTTATTTCATATTTTATATGAATATAAAATATAAATAATATACATGATTGAGAATAAAATATTACATAAATATATTATGAAAGTTTTATTTATCATACAACATAAATGTCAAAAAAAGATATCATACAATATATGAAATATAAAAAATATATAATTTCTGTATATTTTCCTTTCCTTTCTCTAAGAAAAATCGTAGAAAAATATTAGAATATTTTTCTAAACATTTTCTTTTATATCTTTCCTCCATATCATCCAAATTTAAGAAAATTATTTCCACACTATTTTTTCCTTTACATAACATTATTCGGGAACCAAGCATAGCCTAGGTCCTAGGAATTCATTTGGTAGAAACACTCCTAAAAGTTTTAAAATTATTTACACTATTTTTAGGTAACACTTAAAAATATTTTCTCCCAAAAAAAAAAAACTTCCTTAAAGAATCTTCCATTAAAAATAGTTGGAATATATATAATTTATTGTAGTCCTTGTGGAGGAAGGGGGCTACTGTTCATTGATATTACATGTATTATTTTGTCTTTATATATGTTTGAAGTTAAGCTATCTTATCCTAGACCAATTATTTAATGGCGACAAAATTATATAAAAGCAGCTATTGTCCCTGTCTAATTAGTATGTGAACTCTCCAACCACTTCCAGAGTAAAACAAATTTGATCGGCGATTTTGAAGGAGAATCAAGGCCAGAATCTTCCCTACACAGTTAATTAAATCGTTTCTAAAACGGCTGGATTGTGTTCTGAATAAAAAGAAAACAAAATTTATAAAAAGTCAAAAACCCACCTCCCTTAGAAAGTTCTATTACAACTCTTGCCTGAAGTAAAATGTCATATCTGGCGATTGGATGAGAGAAAAGCTTTATAGTATTATATAAGTCTGGCTTTTAATCTGATAGATATGTTTTAAAGTATATGAAAGATCGCTTTGAGAACTTGACTAAATATGAGGATACATTAAGTTTATTTCCCATAAAAAGTATTTATCACGCTGTCAACGTATCTTATAAAGCGCAAAAGAAAACGTTGGTTACGTAAAGATGTTTATCACATCCCATATCGAATATAAGATAAATTTTTTAATACTATATAAGTATAAGTTCGTTTAAATCAATAATAGCGTTTTAAAGTATGGGTCTCTTTGGATGCAGGCGAAATAATATATATATAGTTAAACCAATACGTTACGCAAAATGCCGCGATCCGTCGCGTAAGGGTGAAAATCGTGCAAGTTGAAAACTTAGAAAATTGATTATGTAACATAACATCAAAGTTTCATATGATTGAAATTTAAGATAAAATTTTTTGTTCTTTTATACGCTTCTTAATATGGTACTTTTAGTTAGCTACCTCTCCTTTAGTAGTTGGCTTTTCATCTCGATCTGGTTCTTCCTCTGAAGCGAAACCGTATCCAAATGGTCTCTAAACGTGTCAGTTTAGAAGAACAAGGTTGTCAGTCAACATGTCGTCCCTTCGAGGATGTGCTCTAAATTAGGCCCAATGGGCTGAAACCCTAGCCAGATTACTAGGTTAGCTTAGCTAAGCCCAACCATACTAGCATCGAAATTAGCTTCATATTCGAAGCCCATCCATTTTCCCATGGGTACCTAAGATTAAAATATATTGGTTACTTCAATCAATAAAATAATAAATATGTTTTTTGTTCAGTTTAAAAGAATTTTGAAAAATCAATTTCTGAAATGTAAATTTATTACATAAATGTCTTTGTTTTCTTACTTAAACAATCACTGTTATTTCAAGAGACATATGAATACAAGAAACAAAAAAGGACATTTTTGTTTCAAATTTGTTTTTTAAAAGCCTGGGGAGGATTAGATTTACAAATAATTTTTTATTATTTGAGGTTTTTCAATTAAATATTTTTTAAATAAATTATTTTCAAGGAAATTACTATGCGGCCCATCATATTATCATCTCACACATACGCTTAAGATCCCGAGCTAACATTCTACATCTCAAGTCTCAACATATACATCCATGCCTTTCCCAGTCAATGTGAGGAGAACAAAATGCTTAGAAGAATAAATCAAGAGATAAGAAAAACGGATCAAGAAGCATGTGTCAATTTTCGTTATGATGGTGTTGATAATAATCAAGAACAAAATTGCTAATGAATTTTCACTACCATGAAGTCAGTTTTTAGTTGAATGGTACCCCAATTAAAAGTATAGTTACAAATAAAATGGGTGGCATCAAGACGTGACTACAAAGGTATGACTAAAAAAGTATATTTACAATTGTAGTTTTGATTGCAACAAAAAATGGTACAAAATAAATAAGGGCTTATGAATGAAGTAATTTGGGGGAATTATGCTTTGAGGTGAGATGAATCCCCTTTATTAATAAATAGCTCATATAATCACTTTAATTGAGGTTGAGGAGATATAATTTGGTAGGATAAAAATCTTATTTTAAATTTGACCTTCTCGCATCCACACATAGCGCACCCAGCCTCATTTTTTCCTTTTTCATTCCCCTTTTCCTTTTTTGTTTTAATTTGCAATCAATGTTTAAGTTTTCTTTTTTCTTTTTTCATTCAAATCAATCAATCACCCTTTATTTTTCATCTTTTATATAAATTAATTTTATAAGACAATATCTTATTTTTACTTATTTTAAATATGTAACTAAAAAACTTTTTTATTTTTAAAATTTTATTTATTTATTTATTTTATTTTTCTTTACTAGATTATTATTTTTGTAATAAATAAAGTAAAGTAAATTAACTTTTAATACATAATAATTTCTTAAAATATTATTTATTTATTTATTTTTATCCATCATGCTTAGCTCATGTGGTAGATCATTCAACATTTAAAAGGTAAGGACATAGGGAGAGGATTTAAGGTTTGAGACTTAGTAGAATAGTTTGTACATTGTACCTAAAGTGTTTGCTTCCAAAAAATTTAATATTTTTAAATTTTTTAATTTAATTAATTTTATTAAATAATTTATAAATTTGAAAATCTACTTAATAAAAATGCCATTATTTCAAATTTCATTTATTCAATAATACTACCTTTTAGTTATTATTTTAATGATACTTTTGTTATATTTTTGTGTGATTAAAGAATTGAAATAAAAATTGGATTTCAATATATATTATATTCACATATAACAATTAATAATTTATAAATATATAAGCAAATATTAGTATTTTCAATATAAAATGTCTTATTATATAAAAATTATATTTCATTTCCTATTTATAATAATTTTTTACTTATAATGTTTTGTACTATGATCTATTTTTAATGTTTACACTCAAATTTTATAAGCAAAAGTTTTAGAAACACCATATAAAAGCTCATTATGCCTAATTGAAGTGGCAAAGACAAAGGGCATAAGGAGTGAGTTGTAGGTTTTCTACATTGAAACTAAAAAGTGTATTAAAAAAATAAAAAATATATATATATAATTATTATCCTCATGGGTTTTGAAACTATTTTTCAAATAAAAGTAATATAAAAAATATTAATTATTTACATTAAATTTACAAAGTAAATGTACTAAATGTACAAAGGGTGTACAAACTTACGCTTTTCATAGGATTTGAATGTTTTTCCATCTTAAATATCTTTCCAAGGTTGTACACCTATACACCAACCTAGGATATTCTTTATATGCATTGGTGGAAGCCAAAAGCCCAGCGTTTACATAATGAATAGCACAAATGCATTGTTTATGATGGCTTTCCCCAATTTAAAAATATGTAAACTAGTAATTAGTTTTTTTTTTTTTTTATCATTTTTTTCATCAAAACAATGGAAATATGCATATATTAGTATTTAATAAGGGAAAAACATGCATTTGTTATAGTATACAAGGTAATTACATTAAATGTCTGAGGCAAAATGCCTCTTGGTAATGGAGTATACAAGCTTACACTTCTCATAGGATTTGAATATTTGTTTATCTTAAATATCTTTCCAAGGTTGTTATTGAAAATCAAGCAAAGAGAACACTGAAGAGAGAGAAACCAGATCTTGAACCTTCTGAAAATATATTCTCTTACAGAAAAAGACAAGGACAAAACATTTTATACAAAAAACCTATTGATTCTGAGAGTGCTTTGAGGGCACCATAGGACCATTAGGTTGGCGGTTGGTGAGGAGAGCATGACTGGTAAGCGTGCATTGTGTGACTTGAGACAAATGTGAACTACCGCGCGTTGATACGGGTATCGATGGAGTGAGCAACGCATAGTAATGTGGCGGCGGATGTGTTTTGAGGGCGAGCATTGTCACGCTTCAACATGCCCGAATGGCATGGGTGCACACATGGTGAGCTTGGAGCACATCAGTCAGAAACGATCAAGTGACAAAGGCTTTGTGAGAACGTCAGCGGTTTGAGATTCAGTCGGAACATATCGGACCTCAAGCTTGTGTTCAGAGATTAAGTTTTGGATGAAATGTACATCAAGCTCAATATGTTTTGTTCTAGCATGGTAAACTGGGTTGCAAGCTAGGGCTTGTGCTCCCCGAGATTATCGCCTCATAGCACCCGGTGGTTGAGAAATAGAAATACCAATCTCGGTAAGAAGATGTTGAACCCACATTAGATCAGTGGCGGCCTTGAAACGAGGCCACGTATTCGGCCAGTCTTTGGAGCAGACTCTGCCTTTTGTTTTCTAGAGCTCCAGGTAATTAAATTTCCTCCGAAGGCACACATATCCCGACGGGTTTTCTATCATCTATGTTTGTTGCTTGTCTGGTGCGAATACCCCTACAGAGTGAATAAAAGAAGGCGGTTTAAGCAACCAGGCTGAAGGCAAGGTTCACTGACATACCTCGAATATGTTTCGCGAGCATTCCATTGCCCAGTAGGTGTTTGTGGGAATTGACTTAGCTTGTTAACCTGAGCGAATCGGACGTGTTAGAGTGAGGTGATGAAGAGCACCAATTATTGCTTCTATATCTTGAAAAATTTGAGAAGAAGGGCTCATTTGTCAAATAGAGGCAGTTGTTGCTTAAGCACATAGAATTAGAGCGAGATTTTCGATATATTTGTTTTGGGGCGTACGGTCGGCGACATACTTGGCTTGGCTCGAGTCTTGACCTAAGAGGAGTTCGAAGGACCTGAGGAAACGAAAGTAGTGTCTTGAACCCGAGAGTTTTTAGAGCAAGCGAGGTGTGAAGAGCATCGATAACGTGTTGAACATCGGCCCGAGGCGTCATCGGTGATGAGGAAATGTGTCATCTACGTATACCGAAGCGACAACATTCGGCCCGTGTTTGTGTGAGTAGAAGGGGAGGTATCTAAAGCAGAATTATGAAAGCCTCGGTCGAAGCTCCTAAGTGTTCCAACCATGCTACAGAGCACACTTGGGAGCCGTATAAAGCCTTGTGCAACTTACACCTTTCTGTAGGCTTTGCTTGGGTCACCACAAACCATCTGGTTGTGACATAAACACCTCTCATGCAAATCTCCATTTAAAAATGCATTATTAATATCGATTTGTTGGATGTCCCAACCCCTTGAAATAGCAAGTGTAAAAATTATGCAATTAGTTGATGCTTTAACAACCGGATTGAAGGTTTCAAAGAAGTCCACATCAGGTGTTTGTTGAAATCCTTGGCTACCAACCTAGCCTTATGCTTGTCGGTGACCATCGGCCATAAGTTTAGTTCGAAATACCCATTTACCGCTGCCACCACCACGTTGAGCAGGAGAGCGAGGCTCGAGTTTGATTACGGAGGAGAGCACAGAAACTCATCGGTCGCTGGCTTGTTCCATAGAGGAGTTGGCTAGGGCCAATGACACTTGATTGTTCTTGATGAACAGTGGAAAACAAAGTTTAGTCTTAAAAGTCTTAGCATGGAACCGAGTTATCATAGGGTGATGAGATGAGAGAAGGACCAGCAAGGTGGGTATGTCTAATTTAGAGGGAGAGGGTGATAAAGAAGGTAAAAAGGGCACTGGAATTAGAGGAATGTTGGACTCTTGTGTGGATGACAAAGAGTATTGGAATGTGGACTTGAGGACATGGGAAAGCTTGAAGTACTGGATGGGAGTAAAGTTGGAGAACTCACGTTGGAAGGAACAGTTGAAGGAACAGTGGGGAAGGTAAAAGGTGGAGCTCCAGAATTTTGTACAAGTGAGGGTGTTGGTACAGTCTCATGAGAGGTATGAGAAGAGGGAAAGAAGGACTGATATGGGAAGGTGGTTTCATCAAACGTTACACTTTTGGCAATGTAAACTCGTCCAGAAGGATGCATGCAGCGATAGCCTTTATGAAGGGCGTAACGGGAATAGACACTTGGATGATTGAAAAGCTAGCTTATGTTTTGTTGCAGTAGAAGATATGGAAAAAACGAGGTGCAGCGAACACCTTTAGAAAATTATAATCGGGTTGTCGTTCATGAGAGCTGACTCAAAGCGAGAATAGATGATTTAGAGACTACGGTGGGGAGATAATTTAATAAAAAGAAATAGGCGGGGAAAATGCTCCCACGAAAATTTTAAGTCCATGGAGCTGGCAGAAGAGTGAGACCAATCCTCTACAATGCTACGATGTTTTCTCGGCAGCGACCTTGTTGTTGATATTATAAGGGAAAGGATGGCGAAAGAGTGTTTAATTCTTGTAACGATGGTTGCGGAGTTTAGATATTCACCTCCCCAGTCTGTTTGGAGACACTGGATTTGCAACTGAAATTGTCGTTCAATCATTTTATTGAAGTAGGTGAACACAGTAAGTGCCTCGGACTTCAGGCGAAGAGGGAAGATCCATGTATATCTGCTATAATCATCGACAAAGGAAATGTAAGAATGCAGCCTTGAGTGAGAGATGAGGGCTGGTCCCCATACATCGAGAATGAATGATTTGAAATGGTGTTGTTGTGTGAAGAGGTGTTTAAAGAAAGAAGCACAGTGCGTTTTGCCGTATTGGCAAGAAAGCATCCGCAAAATTCATTTGAGTACCGGAGAAACTTTATATTCAATTGAGCTAGGATCTTATTTAGAACCACTTTATTAGGGGTGACCTAGTAGTATATATATAGATTAATAATCCGGGTATTACAAGAATTTTCCACGGTCGAAGTTGAAACTCTTTCCTGACCAACAATGCTATGAGTTGGACCCGGGAACTAAATTGAAAATTGAGTGTAGAAGATGCATCTAAGTGCCTTGTGGAGAAATTGTAATGATCCTTGTTGGGTTGGAACTTGAGCCCAAGTGGAGTAGATAATGGCGGGAGGCGGTGTAGTTGATATAAGCCATCCTTAAGCACTCCTTGGAGCAAAATTTTCCATGATTGTTTGTCCTTAGTGCGTGACGGGTAGGAATCAAACTCCCGATAACATCATTCTCAATGGTAAACTTGGATATCTTGATTAAATTTTTTGGTTATAGAAGGAACCATCGAACATTTTTGAGATGTGAGGCGTGAAGTAGGTAAATGATGTGTGTCCCGATGTGTGTGATAGGGAGTTTAGAACCATCACCAGTCACGAAGCTTACCCGATACTAGTGACCGAGTTGGTGTTCATGGAGTCGGTGGTGGTGACATGATGTGTGGCAGCTATCAGACCGCGAAGCGTGGTAACGGTCGTTGGAGAAAGCAATGTATGCTGGCGAGGCTGGTGTTGAGGATTCATCAGCAGAATACTCTCCCAAGGCCTTCTGATTCTGAAATTGATTTTGGTATTTTTAACATCGATCGGTAAAAACATTTGAGAGTTATGTGTCCCATTCTTCCACATATTTGTGAGAGAGGTTTGTTGAATTGTATCCTCACGCCACGAAGGGAAAATGACCTCTACCACCCCGATAAAGAGGCAACCTCTACCACCACGTCCACCTCTCGGAAAAATTATCGTTGACGAAGTGAGCAGAGAGGCTGGATAGATCAAGCGTTGTTGCGGCTTAGCGAGAGGCTCTCGAGTCTCATCTCATGTGTTTGAAGGATATCTTTGTACTTCTTGAAGAGTGATTGATTCACGTGATGTCGAGATTTACAATTACGGCTTCAAATTCTGATGATGCGAGTCCTCGAGGATGTAGAGGATGAGTTCATCATCGATTTCTGTGACTAGCGACCATGAGGGAACATTCTTGGGGTTTCATCTTGAGAATGTAATCCTGTGGCTTGTTTCCCTTCTTCATGAATGCGGAGAGAGACGTAGATGAAGAGCTGAGCCTTGGACTTGCGAGAAAAAGTTTGCTTCGAAAACGATCCACACCTGCGAGATTTGCAGTGTAGAACATGGCTAACATGCGCTTGGAGATAGAGGAGAAGCGACCAACTCGGCACAAACGGATCGGTCATTCTCAAAAGGACGTAAAGCGGATTGATTGAGGAGATTGATGTCGGCGTCATTAGAATCGGCAATGTACTCCTACGGTTTGGAGTTTTGTATTGAGAAGAAAAAGACTTCCGAATCCATGAGCTTCGCCTTACCGAGTTGAGTATACGTGACTTCGAAGCAGTAATTTGTACGATCCAATTTAATTGAGACAGAAGGTAGAACGGATGGCATCACCATTGCCGTGGTAGATGTAGGTGCAGGAGAAATGATGCAAGAAGGGGAAGGAGGAACGGTAGCCATGGATAATATCAGACCTGCTCTGATACCATATTGAAAATCAAGCAGAGAGAGCACTGAAGAGAGAGAAACCAGATCTTGAACCTTCTGAAAATATATTCTGCTCTTCTGAAAAAAGAACAAGAGACGAAACACTTTATACGGCTTACGTTGATTCTGAAGTGCTTTTGAGGTGCACCATAAGGACCATTAGGTTGGCGGTGGTGAGGAGAGCATGACTGGGGTGTTTTTCCATTGTGTGACCAGAGACAAATGTGAATTTACTATTCTAGGAGAATATCGATGGAGTGTGTGTGCAAACATAGTAATGAAGCGACGAGATGTGTCTTGAGGAAGCGACATTGTCACCTCCTTGACAGGTTAATACACCTATACACCAACCTAGGATCTTCAACATACACACACATTGGTGGTAGCCAAAACTAGCGTTTACATAATGAATAACTTAGTACATGTTTATATTGTAAATTTCCCCAATTTAAAAATATGTAAACTAGTAATTAGTTTTTTTTTTTTTTTATCATTTATTTCATCAAAACAATGGAAAAATGCATATATTAGTATTTAATAAGGGGAAAACATGAATTTGTTATAGTGTACAAGATGATTACATTAAATGTACAAGGCAAATGTACTAAATGTACGGGGTGTACAAGCTTACACTTCTCATAGGATTTGAATATTTTTCTATCTTAAATATCTTTCCAAGGTCGTACACCTATACACCAACCTAGGATATTCTTTATACGTATTGGTGGAAGCCAAAACTCACGCTTACATAACGAATAACCCAATACATGTTTATGCTGTAAACTTCCCTAATTTAAAAATATGTAAACTATATTAGTACTTAATAAGGGAAAAACATGAATTTGTTATAGTGTACAAGGTGATTACCCTAAATGTACAAGACAAATGTATACTAACTGTAGAAGGGGTGTACAACCTTACACTTCTCATAGAATTTGAATTTTTTTCACCTGAAATCTCTTTTCAAGGTCATACACTTATACCTCAACCTAGGATATTCTTTATACGCATTAGTGGAAGCCAAAATTAGCGCTTACATAATGAATAACCTAGTACATTGTTATTTTTAATTTCAAATATTGTTATCAAGCATATCAAAATATTGTGTGCTTACAGCATTAATAAATTGAAGATATTTAATATTAATATTTATTTTTATTTATAAATAATTTCAAAACCTAAGTGAAATCGTGCTTATACTTGCCTCACTAACAAAAAATAGGAATTTGTTATTGTGTACAAGGTTATTACATTATTCGTACAAAACAAATATACTAAGTGTACAAAGGGTGTAAGAACATACATTTCTCATAGGATTTGAATTTCTTATATGAAATCTTTTTCCTCTTCCCAAATTAAAAAGTATGAAAAATATAATTAGTTTTATTTTTTTTATTATTTCCTTTACGTACCCAAAAGGGCTAAAACAATAAAACATGCACCTACTTGCCTTGAATAACAAAAAACATGAGTTTGCTATAGCCTATAGAGTACAAGGTGATTAAGCTAGTTGTACAAGGCAAATGCACTAAGTGTATAAGGGGTGTGTACGGTATACATTTCTCATAGGATTTAATTTTTTTTATCTGTAATATCTTTCCTAGGTCGTATACTATTACACCAACATAGAACATTCTTCATACGCATTGGTGGATGTCATACCTAGCTCCCATATTCTATAACCTAATACAAATTTTGTCACAGGTTTCCCGAATTAAACAAGATGAAAAATATAATCAGTTTCATTTTTTATTATTTCCTTAACCCAAAACAATGGAAACCTGCATAAACTTGTCTTTAATAACAAAAAAAACAGGGGTTTGTTATAATGTATAAGATGACTACATAAACTGTATAAGGAAAATGTATTAAGTGTACGAGGGGTGTACAAGCTTACGTTTCTCATAGAATTTAAATATTATTTTATATGAAATCTCTTTAATGTGTGCTCACCATGCCTATATCATGTGGTAAATTCCTCAACGGTTCAAACAAGTAGGAGGCATAGGAAGGAGGGGTCCTAGGTTCGAGTTTCAGTAGGACCTGTTTACTACCCTATGACTAAAGTATTTAACCTTAACTAATTGTGTAAAATATTTTCTCATTTTCATTCTTTATGAAAATCTAGTTATATATATATATATATATATGCTGCTATACTATATATATATATATATATATATATATATATATATCTTTAATATATTTAATGCCAATACATCAATATGGGACATTATTCATATGCATTGGTGGACATTAAAAATCCAAAAATTGCAATAAAATGCATAATGTAATCAAAAGGGACAATGAAGATTAAGTATGAAATATTTTCTCATTGATAACCTTAACTAATTGTGTAAATATTTTCTCATTTTCATTCTTTATGAAAATCTAGTTAATTAAAAAATGTAAATTTTAAAAGATTTATTTTTTTTATTAAAATTTTGTTTTATGTAATTAATTTATTAAAACAATGTTATTATATAATGTATTAACCATCTTCAACTTTATTTAATAAAAAATATAATATTAGAAATTATCTTCGACTTTGTTTAATAAAAAATTAATAATGATATTATAAACTAAAAGTAATAATATTATAAACTAAAAGTAAGTAACTAAAAATAAACGATGTTGGTAATTTAAGGTATCAATGTTTTTGTCACTTTTAGTTATTAAAATATTGTTACTTTCATACACTAATATTATTACTTTCAAGTTGTAACATTGTTATTTTTAAATTTTCTCACTTTTAAATATTTTTTTTCAAAATTAAATATTTAATTGATTATTATTAATTTTTCATTAAATTAAAATAAAGATAACAAATGTTATTATATCACTTTTATTTTGAAAAATAGTTTCAAAACCCATGTGAATAATATTTTTTATATCCTTTTCTTAAAAATTTAAGTGTAAAAATATAAAAAATAAATCATGAAACTTATTATAAATATTATAAATAGTAAACGAGCATAATATTTTTATAATTAAAATATTATATTATCATTATTATTTAAAATATAATATTTATGTATATATATTCTAAGCTACAAGTTGATATAGGTAATTATGTTGAAATATAATTCATTTTAATACATTAATTACATAAAATAAAAATATAATTTTAATAGTAGAAATATGAAATATATGAAAATTAAAAAAATAAAGGCTTTTTGATTAAATAGATTTTCAAATTTAGAAATTATTCTATAAAATTACTTACCATGAGAGAAGAAAAAAATAATTTTTAATAGCAATAAAAGAGGTTAGTTGTAAAAAAATAAAAAATAAATAAAAACAAAAACTAAGGTAGCTTGCGAATAAACATATGGTCAGTGGCGTGGGATGAGGGAAGTCCATTGGGTTGGGATTGTGAAAGGGTGGGTTGGGATTGTGAGAGGAAGGATATTTTTGGTATATTAAAATTTATATATCCTTATAATCAATTTTACATGATTTCAGTGGGTTTTGGGCTTAAATTGAGTTGTTTTATGGAATCTTTATCAAATAAGAGACCCATGTGCCCCTAGTGCATAATTCCCCCAAGTAATTTCTAGCCACAATTAAAGGAAATGACTATGAATAAGATCATGTTTAGGTTGCAACTATAAGAATGAATATGTATGATAGTATCTAAATGATTATGGTTATGGTCATTTTTTTGGCCGCAATTATAAGAATGATTATGGCTACAGTCTTAAATTGGCCACAACAAAAGAAGAAGATATAAAGAGGGTATATTTCTAGCCTCAACTAAAAAGGGGAGATATAGAGAGAGCGTTTGTTTGACCGCAACTAAAAAGAGAATATAAAAAAAGGGTCTCTGCAACTAAAAAGGTATTATAAGAGGTTTTCTTGTTTACTAAAAGATTTAATCTCAATTTATAATATTTTAAAATGATTTTTAAAAAAAAAAACATTTCTCAAAATATTTATTTGATCTGGCGTGAAAGGTACATTTTGACGCTTGACTTGTAAACTCACCCACATGCAGAAACCGGAAAACATGGTTATGTTTAGCAAACATAAGATGGACAATAAAATACTTTTAAAAATTTCTGGTGTTAATCAAGCAGTATATGTACTGCTCAGAAAACCAAAAATCTTCAGCATAGCCCGAGTCAGAATATTGTTGAAACTTCATACACTGTAGCGGGAAGTTCCCTAACAAAGAAAACCAAGTCCTTTACGTTACTTGGTTGACAAGCTTGCAGTTTGATTAACTGAACAAGGACCAAAGAAAATGAAGCATCCCACTTCATAAACTCTCCCTCTCCCTATTAGACTCCCAAAATATTACAACAGCACAGGCGCCCTCTACATTTAGGTTGGATAGGAACAAAGCTTTAACCAGCAGGTAAACAAACCCTCAAACAAGCAGCTCCCAGCTTTCCTCTTAATCCATGTCATTGGATACTGTCCAACCTCCCTATCCGGAAATATTTGGTGCTATATAGGATTCTAGGACCAAGCTGCAACTTGGGAATGGAGTCTTAGGCAATCCATCTTCAAAAAAGAAATCATTATCCTGCATTAACACACAATTTTAGCCCTAGTCAATCCAAAATTCGACAAGTTACAAGTACCTAAATAAAAGAAGAGAGGATCTAAGACAGACCCAACTTCTATAATTAACTATCACATAAATCCAAAATGGAAAGAAATAAATTATTTAAATAATAAATTCCATAGGAGTTCACACCTTCAGCCATGAAAGAATATTGCTCTATGGCACAGCAAGCTCCGAGGATGTAGGTCCATGTACTCTTGCCCAATCGATCATTTATGTAGTTTATATTGCTGTAATCGGTAAACACCCTAATAAGTCCGGCTCTAATATGTTTCATTTCATTTAAGAAAATTATACATGGCATGCAGTTTTCCATGCCATGCTGCTGTTTTGCTTTAGCAGCAGATTGCTACCCTACAACTTCTCCCCCTGCATCTGCTGCAAAAAGGGAGTCTTGCTATCAGTCCATAGTTCTGCTTGCACTTTCCAAAATGTTGATTTATCCAAATGCCATTGAAAAATAGAATTATACATGACATGGGCCTCCATTTGGAATCCTTAAAACTACCTATGATGGTTTTTATTATAATATCACACATTCTCGGAATTATATGTAAGACCATAGTTAATACAACAAGAATATTGGAAATTATGGTACTTCTTGAATTCTACAAACTAGTCACACCCACTGAGGTAGGCCCTTCAGTTAAGACTATTTTCTGTTTAACATAACAATTTTAGCATAAGCCCTTTATATCTAGCGTTCATGAGGATCAGAAACTCTATGAATATGTTGGCTACTGCAAAATCGAGGAAATTGCAAGGGTAAGAAAATAGAGAGGAAAGTAAAAGAAAAAAAATAAAGAATCTTGACATATCTTCAAGCTTGGGCACAATGTTTTAGTGTCACTTTCTGTTATTGGAAAACCAATAGAACAGAACAAATAAAACGTTAATGGAACCTATATTAGTATTGATGATGCCTTTTCGACCGGAACTGGGCTGGAGCATGTTGGAATTGCTGGGCTGGTCCGCTGATTTTGCACGTTGGGCTCCTCTACAAAAACAAGGAACAAAAAAGGATCGGCGGGGCTCATGCTTTAGATTGCCTCTTGGAGTGCTGAGTCGGTTAACCCGATTGGAAGAAGATCCAGTAGCTTAGGGAATGGTTGTGCATATGTGCAAGTCGGGTTTAGTCATCTGCATGGGGTCTATCGGTGATCGTGGACGGCGTTTGGTGTTGATGGTCACCAACAGCCAGGAGTTGTGTTTTCCCTAGTTCCTCCCTTGTGGGAGTTGTGTTCGTTCCCTAAGCCTTTATGCTTCGATGATGGAGCGTGCTGGGAATGTATCAGAAAGGGGCGGTGTGCTTCAAAGAAAAACTTTTTAAGTAAAACTTTCTCGGATTTTTTCTTTCCTCTTTCTTCTTTCTTTCTCTTTCCTTCTCTTTACGCTTCTCGGCGAGGGTCGGTGTTGCTCTTCTCAAGTAGCAAGGGTTTAGCCTTTCGAACTTGTCATATCTCTGGGGCGTTGTATTTGCCTGGTGAGTTGCTCCAATTCTTTCAGCAAGTGTTGATTGGTGATGCGGAGCGCCTCCACCTCGTCCATGTTGACCTGCACAGTTTCTAGCGTGCCTCCAGGAGGTCGGCTTTCCATGTCAAACTGATGATGCTTTTTCGATCGGAACTAGGTTGGAGCGTCTTCCGGAATTCGCGGGACGTCATTGGTTCACGCACGTTGGGCTCCTCTGCGAAAACAAAGGCAAGGATCGTGAGAACAGCGCCTTTCTCAGTACCTAAGTTAGTTATTCCGATTGAAGAAGATCAGCTAACTGGAAATGAAGTTTTGTGCATATTTCTGCGTCAGGGTTTGGTCATCACTACATGAGGTCTATATGGTGATCGTGGGCCGACGTTTGGTGTCGATGGTCTACTACTTGTAGGAGTTGTGTTTTTCCTTAGTTCCTCCCTTGCGTGGATTGTGTTGTTCCCTAGTTGTACTTGATGATGGAGCGTGCTAGGAACGTGTCCGGAGGGCGATTGTGCCCAATAGCTTTTGGAAGTACCCGCTCTGTTTTTCTTTCCTCTTTCTTCCTTTCGTTCTCTTTCTCCTTCTCTTTCTCCTTCTCTTTCACGCTTCTCGGCAGGTCGAGTGTTGTTACTCTTCAGGTGCGAGGGGTTTAGCCTTTCGGGCTTTTATCGTGTCTCCTGGGGGCGTTGTATTTGCCTGGTGAGTTGCTCCAATTCTTTTAGCAAGTGTTGGTTGGTGATGCGGAGCGCCTCCACCTCGTCCGTGTTGGCCTACATAGTTTCTAGCGTGGCTCCAGGAGGTCGGCTATCCACGTCGCCTGTCTGGTCTTGCATCCTTGGAGGATTGGCATAGCTCCTGCTTGTGTTCCGAGTTGATACCATCAGTCGCTGAGAGGTTAGCTTTATTTGTAAAGGCGTCGTTCCCGCAAGCGGCGCCCGATCCTCGAGTTAAAGACGGACGGGCGACGCCGGTGTGCCGACCTCTGGAGCTGCGCTAAATTGTGTGGAGTCGGCACGAGACGAGGGTGGGCGGCATCACCGACCAACACTTGCTAAAAGGGTGGGTAACTCACCGGGCAAATACAACGCCCCGGGAGACACGGTGGGGCGAAAAGGCGAGCCCACATTGCAGGAAGGCAACACACCGACCTCGTCGAGAAGCGAAGAGAGAAGGAGAAAGAGAAAGAAAGGAAGAAAGAGGAAGAAAAGCAGCAAAAGTTTTCTTTGGCTATCCCTCGGATGGGTGCCACAGCACCTTGTTCCATCATTGAGCTGAACGCGGCAGCCTACAAGTGGTAGACCATCGAGCACGGCGTCGGCTGAATAGGCCCGTGTGAAAGGCAACGTCGTTTATCTTATGGCTTCAATTCCTGCGGTGTCTTCCTCACCAGCATCAACTTTTAGGCATCGAGCTGCCGATCCTTTATTCCGCTATTTCTGAAAGAAATTATTTTAAATCATTTGTTTAACCTGAGTCGGCTGCCTTCTATACATCCTAACTTTTTATCCTCCCATATGGCTGCAAATGCTTGTTTATAGAGAGCAACGAGAATAAAATGTTAAAGCAATAAGATATAACCTATTTGCAGTAATCAGGAACGATCAAGTCTTGTGTTGGACACAATCTTCTTAAGACAAATTATTGTCCTCGCAATGGTGCTTCGAGTTATTAGCGGTCGTCTCCCGGGGATAAAATGATCTCCCGACACAAAAAGCACTTAACTGTTACATTTATTGAACCCGAAAGTACATGCGAACTCGGTCTCTAAAAAAAAATGAAGATGATGTTTCACAGAAGACTGACTGAATGAATGAATGAGTGAGTTCTGAATGAAGGATTAGGTGGCCTATATATAGACTTGCTCATGATTCGATACGGTCGAGAAGCAGGAATGGGTCGTAGCTGACAGGGCGTAGTCGATGCGTGTGGAGAAGACGCTTCAATCAAATTCCAAAACAACAGCGTCCCAATGGTAACCTATGCTTGTCCCAAACAATATAGCGTTCGAGGTCTAAAACAAAAAGCTTACGGATATGTATAGACAGCCAGCTCCGAACTCAAACCCGGCCTGGCGGCGATGCGCGTGTGTGTGTGGTGAACCAAGCATGAGCTAGGTCTTCCCTTCCCTGGCCCCGGTGTGCCCCTTGGGGACTGAGCCAACTGGTAGGTGTATATATACCCTTTAAAAGTCCCAATTTCCCCATCAGATGTGAGACCCACAAGCTTTTTTCACAAGCTTAAACCTTTTGTTACCATTTTCAAGTGGTGATGTTTGGAGGCAATTTCTAATTCACTCCTTAATGGTTTTGAGCAACTTAATAGATGATCTTTATCTCCTTATGGAGGAGAACACATTCCCATGTGGACCTACTACAAGAGTTTGTGAGACCCATTTTAATTTTAGCTCAAAGATAGTTAATTCCTAATGCTCAAACCCATTTTTTTCCAACACTTTCCCACATGAATGAAATTGGCGAAAGTAATACGAGGAATGGCGATGACACTTAGAGAAATTCGGTTGGAAATTTTAAACATAGAGGAAGGTAGCTTGTGGCCTTGAACCTTCCCTTGTGAAATGCTATCGGGGTTACTGATTGATCAGTGAGCATGATGTCTTGAACTGTTCAATCATTTGTGTAAACCAAAATAGAGCGCATTCCACCTTGAAATCTTTCATTTTCTGATTGGTTCTCACGATGGTGTTCATTTTGGCCCTGAACAATTCCTGGTTTCATGAGTGCTCCTAGAGAATTTAGCCTTTATCATTCTCATAGAACGGGCCTAGTTCTCACTCACATAGGTGACTTCTTATGGAAGGTATTCCGCTATACCCCACTTGTCTTTAACAAGATATAAGAATCATTAAAAGCGTGACTTACCTTGTTCAACGTTGCGAGCATCACTAATGCGATTATAGGAATGGTAGGAGATTTGTTTTCTGTAGTGATCTTCAATGAGTCACACAAAATTCGATTGTCCCTTTGAACCTAGATCTTAGGATCTTTAGTCAGCTAGGTTGGGTTGCCATTCTGGCGACTCTTTAGTGTATAGGCTTTAAACCCATTCCCCTCGATGATTTACTTACTTGCTCTCTAGTCAAACCTTTGGTTAACGGATCTGCAATGTTCTCTTTTGACCTTATGTATTCAATGGTCATAATACCATTAGAGAGAAGTTGTCTTGCGGTATTATGTCTTCGACAAATATGTCAAGACTTACTGTTATATATATGACTCTGTGCTCTTCAAATTACTGATTGACTATCGCAATGAATGTAGATAGCAGGCACAGGTTGTGGCCACATTGGAATATCTTCTAAGAAATGACGAAGCCACTCTGCTTCTTCACCAGCTTTATCTAGTGCAATAACTCAGATTCCATAATTGGATCAGAAGAAGCGATACGTTTGCTTAGAAGATTTCCAAGACACCGCTCCATCACCAAGTGTAAATAGATAGCCACTTGTGGACTTCGAGTCTTTGGTGTTGGATATCCAATTCGCGTCACAGTATCCTTCAAGTACTGCTAGATATTTTGAGTAGTGTAATCCATAGTTTTGGGTGTATTTCAAATACCTCAAAACTTTAACTATTGTCTTCCAATGGTCCGGACCTGGATTACTTATTATTATCCCCAAATTTGCGCTAACGATTAACCAAGCTATGTACGGGCCAGATTACCGAGTTCATGACAGCACATGGTGTCAATTGCTTTGGTACTATTCTTGTTGTGAAGGCTTTTGCCATTATTTTGGATAAATGTAGATTTACATCTACAAGTGTTCTCATTGAACACTATCATCTTGTTTAAGAATTTCTTAGAATTTTCTCAATGTAATGTGATTGAGATAATATTAGTCCGTCGATGTTTTTAGAAATCTTTATCCCAGTATAACATCGGCAACACCCTAAGTCTTTCATTTCAAACTTATTGTTGAAAATTTCCTTGGTAGTTTAAGCGGCTTCATTCACTGGCACCCATGATGAGTATATCATCAACATAGAGACAAATAATGACAAACCCATGTTCGGTGTTCTTGACATATACACATTTGTCACACTCGTTGATTTTGAATCCATTTGTGATCATTACACTATCAAATTTCTCATGTCACTGCATTGGTGCTTGCTTTAATCCATAAAGGGGTTTAAGAAGCCGACAAACTTTCTTTTCTTGACCTGGAACAATAATCCCTTCGGGTTGTTCCATGTAGATTCTTAAATCGAGAGTCACCGTTTAAGAAAGGCGTAACTTTGCATCCATTTGATGTATCTCGAGATTATGTATAGGCGCAATAGCTATTAACATTTGAATCGGATGATATTCTTGTTCACCTAAGTGAATAGGTATCAAAATGGTCAAGCCTTCCCTTTGCTTGTAACATTTGATAGCTTGGTGCGGTCTTATATTTATCAATAGATCCATCTGCTTTCATTTTCTTCTTGAATATCCATTTATATCCTATAGGTTTTGAATCTGGTGGAAGATCCACTAGTTCCCACGTATGATTTTGCAAGATGGATTCTACTTCATCGTTTATAGCCTCTTTTCAATATGGAGCTTCAGGGCTCGACATTGCTTCCTTAAAGCTTTGAGGCTCATCTTCTAACAAATACGTTAGAAAATCTGGACCAAAAGATTTTGTCATTCTAGTTCTTTTGCTGCGTCTAGGAATATCATCATCTTGTTGGCCTTGACTATTGCCTATTGCAGTATCATGAGTTCTTTTACTTGAGTTTGACTCCTGTGTGGATTTGTAAGGAAGTACATTTTCAAAGAAAGATGCATTCCTTGATTCGATAATAGTATTGGCATGCATATCGATAATTTCTTATTTATGAATCGGGCTTGATATGCACTACTATTATGTGCATATCTAACGAAAACACAATCAACTATTTTTGGTCTTATTTTAACCTTTTTAGGTATAGGTACCGCCACTTTAGCCAAACACCCCCATACTTTTAAGTATTTGTAAGAAGGTCTTCGACCTTTCCACAACTCATAGGGGGATTTATTGGTTTTCTTTTGAGGTATTCTATTGAGAATATAATTTGCAGAAAGAATTGCTTCCCCCCATAAAATTTGAGGTAGTCCAGAACTTAATAGTAATGCATTTAATAGAACTTTTTCTTTTAAAGTTCAGTTCTTTAGTTAATATTGTTTATGGGAGGTGGGATAGGATGAGATGGTTGGTATATGCGTGTTTGTAGATAAATGCAAGACCTTCAAATTCACCACCTACGTCACTTCTTATCACCTTGATCTTTCTATCAAAGTTGGTTCTCCACCTCATTCTTGAAATGTTGAAACATTTCCAATGCCTCGCTCTTTTGCCTAATAAGTAAACATAAAGTATCTTATGCAATCCATCAATTAATGACAGAAAATAGCTGCTCACCTCTCGTTTGAATAAATTTCAGATCACAGATATTTGAATGTATTAACTCTAGAGGTTCACTACTTCTTTCAATTGATTGGAAAGAAGTTCTTGTAAGTTTAGATTCTACACAAATCTCACATTTATGATTTGGATCTAGTTTAAATTTGAAGCGAACATTCCATATTAATTAATCTCGTAATGTATCATAATTAACATGTCTAGTCTACCATGCACACATTTGAAGATTGACATATAAGAAGAGAAATGGAATTGATTTCGCCGTATTAATATTCTTAATAAGTCTGATAGTCATTACATTCCATTTTGAAGGGTCCATTGCTCATGCCCCTTCCCCTTGTCATCCCATTTTTGGTGAGGATGAATTTGTTCGAGACAAACACTAACTTGAAGCCCTTCTTGCTGACAATGATCCGGACACTTTAAGATTCTTTCGAATTTCGGCTGTCGATACATCGTGAGGTAAGATCGCATGATGTCATCTTCAATACTACCTTCCCTTGGCCTTCAACCTTGGAAGAAGAGTTACCCATAAAGAGTTGTTCTCCATTATCTATGCTCTGGTATGATGAGAACATCTTCTTATCTGACAAGTATGACGGTAGCCCTTGGCCTTCACCCACCACTCCCTTGGTATTGCTGCGATGAAGTTCACCTCGGAGACTACGGTAGGGGGTTCATGTGCGAAGGCCCCTTGAGGCCGGATGCAGGTGTCTTAGGGCATGGAGACATGGAATACCTTGTGGACACCCAGATCGGCTTCGGCCCGGTAATGCCCAGCCGTCTGCGATTATGGCCCTCTCTAGAGTATCTCGAAGGGCCCGATGTATCTCGGCGATAGCTTTCCACACTTCTTAGAACGACCACTCTCTCGAAACGCAACGCCCGAAGATGTGATCACCTTCCTCGGAAACTCTAGAATTCGTAGTAATCGGCGTAGCTTTAGGCTCACAAGCCATGAACGCCTACATATCAAATCCACTACTCCCGAGGTGTCTGCAAATAAATCCAGAACAATGGTGGATCTCTCTCCGCCTACATCCATTTCATCGAGAGATTGACATGGCCTCCCATATAATGCCTCGTAGCGTGCCATCACGTATACTCGCGATAGCTGTTTGTTGTAGGCGAATTCGTAGGGAAAATGCTTTCTTCGCATTTACAGCAAATCCGGGACGCATGCTCGCGGCATGTCCTCTAAAACTGTATGGTCCTCGTGACCATGCGTACGTGGGTGGCAGCGGTGCTCATCGTCAAAAGCGCATCCTCGCTGGTCTTCTAAAAACTCTTCCAAAAGTGTGTTGTGAATCTATGATCCCTGTTCGATACTATGGACACTAGTACTCCATGTAACCGGACAATCTCTCGTATGTATAACTTGCAGAATTTCTCCCGGTCAGTGAAGGTCATCATAGCTAATAGAAAATCTTGTGGAGCTTGGTGGCCGTCCGCTATCGCCGCTCCGCGTCATCACCCGGCGATATCGTGAAAGAAGTGGGTTACAAAGTCCATCGTGATGTGTTCCACCGCCACACTTTCGGTCTGACACCACTAAATTCAGGGTCATGTTGACCAACCCATCGGCAGCGGGGTGATGCCGTGGATTTCGGGTGACGATCTCCCTGCTTGTTGTAATCTGCATTTATCGGGATCCATATTTTAAAAAATCGGGGCGAGGTCCCTTTGCTCAGGGCTACCAGCATACAACGGGTATAACAATATAAGCATAACCCATCAGGGGTCTCAGCCCGAAGTAATAATATTGACCCCGTAGGGTCCATGCATCCCATATCCCACCAATATACATCCCTTTAGGGACCCATTCATTCACATTTAAATCTAAAATATGAAAATAAAATGTAGTACGGTCGAGTAGAGTCAGTCGCTGACCCTCTTACCATGTTACATACTCGACTATTTATCTGATAGTCGAAAATAGTTAATTACAATCTTTTCTGTGAAAATCTTTTATAAAAGTATTGTTAGACCACATGTCGGCCTTCTTCACAATCAATCCTTGCCTTTATTAGGACGTCGTCTTCCTATCGCTTTTGTGCACGAGAAGGGGGTCCCACGATGGGGTGGCTTGGTACCCGATGAAAAAATTCTCCTACATTTGCTACTCCCCTCCTAAATGCACATTAAATGGCTTACATAAAACATCAAACCATATTGCATATAAATAATGTAATTCTATATGGAATGTTCCGTGTCATGCATGAGATGAGACTCCTCATGCCCATAACACAGTCCTGAAACAGACTCCCTCCTTTGCAACGCCAAGTGTGAAAAACCAATCATTCGTGTTTCACCTAATGACTTAAACCATTGGACAACCCTCAAATTTTTAATTTATCAAATCCTATGTGTTTATTTGGGTTGCGAATTTTCGGGGTCTCAGCGGAAGCCGCAGCGCCTTAGGCGCTTTGCGAACTTCGTCATTTGGATATATGTCTACGTTCGAGAATAAATTTGGGTCTTTCACCCCGGAGGGGGGGACTACCTCTTGCCGCTGAAACCACAGAAATTTATTATTATTATTATTTTATACAATGTGAGTCTCGATTTTGGACGTTGTCCAGTTTAGGAAACTCACCACTGTCCACAGGAAATGGTGAATCGCAATCTGCTATGCACCAGCGATTCGGCGCGTGTGACCCATGCATATGAAATGCAGTCATGTCATTTAATGCTATGTCATGCCACATGCAACATTTATAAATCTCGGATAATTATATTTTCTACATATAATTTCCATTTATCACAATTTCCATGTTAATACGTCAAATAAGTATATATTAACATGATTTTTACACACAACATCATCTTATTTATTTTTCCAACAATAACACACAAAATGACCTAAATCTCGGACCATATAAAACAAGGCACCTCTTGGTCCCTTCACGGTTCGTCATTGAATTACTGTGATACTAAAACACACCACAAAACCCGAAGACATCAGTCCTGGGATCAAAACCAAACCTCAACCTAGTCTAGGACTACGAAAGCAGTTAGAAAATGCTTGTACGGACTATCAACAGTCCGAAAAATTCAACTCGAATAGTCGAAACAATCCACACAAATTGGCAGGCGTCAACAGGTCAAAATTCCTTAAAATTCTGACACTCAGCCCAAAAAATTTAGGACTAAAATTTACGGACTCTCACTGCCTCTAAGAAAATCCCAAGCCATTAAATGGTCTTTAAGTTAGAGATAACCTAAGTAGGAAAATTCTCTACCTCGTGGAGTTTGACGAAACTCCAAGATTTTGGTACCCACGCGTAGCTCTCGATGTGTGGACCGACTTTGCCTTTTGCTTTAACGAAAACCTACGGTCCGATTTTTGTAGATATTAGAGAGAAGCGAAGAAAGAAAAAAAAAATCTTATTCTCGCTCTCGCTTTCCCTCCGTCCCCCTTTTTCCTTTTTGACTTTTATGCTTTTTTCTTTATTTTTTTCCTTATTTATTTATTTTTTTTCTTGTTTTATCTGTCCCATTATTTCCTCCACTTGACACTTCGGCAATGTGAGCCACATAAAGTGCACCACATGTCATGTCATGTGTCATCGACAGAATGTCTCAGCGATGAAATTCGGAAGTATCCTAGAAATCAGCGAAATTCGACAGGGTAACTAAATTTTGCGAGGCGAATTCAATGGTAAAGTTCGTTTTGTCATCTAAGATCTAGAAAAGTTCCGGTTTTCAACCGAAATTTCCTTTTTACCCTTTTTCAAAAAAATTGAATTTTTCCTAGGTTTTACACACTCAACTACCTCTAATAGTTAGAGTAGCACATTAAACTCGATGCTCGACCTTTACGTTGACCACGTGGGGCATGGTCGAGCAAAGTCCCGTTGTGCCTCTTCATCCCACTAGTAGTATTGGGAGCAGCATCTTCGTTGCCACCCAGAATGTCTTGCAAGCAAGAGCAATGGAACTCCTTGAGGAACTCCTCTCTTAAGTCTACTAAGCCCCAGGAACCCACGACGGGTCCTACGTGCAAGGCTAATCGGCATGAATGGCCCGGCCTTATGCGGGAACTTTGTGCACCCAGATCCACTAATGGCTCTTTATGTATCCACGCCTCTGGGACTCGATCACTCTGAGTAGGAAGGCGTAGCCATTAAACTCCCAAACACTTAAATCCAGCGTACTATAGTCACAGCGTCCCATGATCTCGAGCATCTGCCACTCCCGGGAAGCTACACTAGCTAGTACTCCCGGTGACTTAGATTAAGTTCATCGGCCACCATATTTTCCTTACGAGATGGTGATAATAAAGTGAAGTCATAATCCTCTGAATCTCATTCATCTGCGCGTTGCCTCGTATTTGAGGTCATTGTGTGAAAAATATACTTTAAACTCTTGTGGTCTGAAAACACTTCAAAGTGCTCACCATACAGATAGTGGCGCCAAATCTTTAGGGCAAAGGCGTGGCCCTTGACTCCCGTGTCATGTGTGGGAGTAATTACGCTCATGATTCTTTAGGCATCTGAACCATAAGCCCGCGACCCTCTCGAGCGCATCGAGACACATCTCGGTCAGGTCCTTAGGAGGCATCCTGATACACTTTGTGTACCTGCGTCCCCATTTCGGGACTATCGGAATGAGGCTGAAGTAAGAGCTCCTTTTCAATTCCTGTTTCCCCCTCTCACCACGAGGTCATTCCACTTAAACTTGACCTCGTTAAATTCGACCTAGTCGTAGTGTTGCTAGTAGGAGAAATCACCAAATGAACCTCATAAGTACTTGATCGACGCATATCTTGAAGGCGGCCGGCCTCTGACTCATAATAGCCTCTCAACCTTCTCAAGATCCTAACCGACACACTGAAGGCGACACGTGACGTGTCTAAAATTTCACCTACATGGCTGAACTTGGCATCCCTGGCGATGGTCACTGAAATCCTGCTTGAGCGACCCTCAGGAAATGAGGAATCCTCATGCTCCTCGCCCAGGCTGGGTATATCAAAAAATGTCATCGCGAAGACTATAAAAAATGATCGTAAGTTTGGAATACCTATGCATGAGATCCATGAATGCTAACGGCGTGTCCAGTCGAAGGCATCTCAGAAATGCCCGTACCACGTCTAAGCATTGGCTTAGGGATATCAGCCTCCACAGCTACCAGCTAATGGTGCTCGGTGGGAATCTATCTTAGAGTACACTCGAAGCCTATGGCGATCAAGCAATCATCCGATCCTCGATAAAGGATACTAATTCTTGATCGTAACCTTGTTCAACTGTCAGTAGTCAATGCACAATTGAAGGGTCTTGTCCTTTTTCTTAGCAAACAGAACCAGAGTGCCCCAAGGTGAAGTACTCAATCTAATAAAACCCTTGTCTAACAATTCCTATATTTGGACCTTAAGTTCTTGCAACTCAATCGACTCCATGCTATACGAAGTTATAGAAATTGGAGACGTACCAGGGTGTAACTCAATCGTGAAGTCTACATTCCTCTACGGAGGTAATCTCGGTAGTTCATCCGGAAAAACATCCTCATATTCACAAACTACCCGAGGTAGACCCAACTTCTGTCTTGCCTCGTCCTCTAGGGTAAGGAAGCTTGCCGGCCGGTATCAGCTGTGCCACCTAGAGAGTCATACATGGCACGGGGTAAAACATCATGCTTATCCTTGAAGAAGTAACACAAATACCATCCACATTGTGTGAGCGGTATCATACATTATCCTGATCGATGGCGACTCGGTGTCGCAATTCGCCCCGATCCATCAGGGATGACATCAAACTCCGACATGTCCATAACCCTTAGGTCCATAGTGAGTAGAATCTCGGATATCTTTAACTCACAATCCCGACATATCATATCAACACTCACCCTAGTTCCTATGGGAGAGCTCACATGCAACGACTTTTCCAAGGTCTCAGCCTCTAAGCCCAATTCTTTCACACATGATGCATCGATTAATGAATGAGATGCACCATAATCAAACAATACTCTTTCCCATAGGCGTGAGAGTAGAAACATACCCTGTATAACCAACTGATCTGCAATCTCAGTCTACGGTGTAATGACACGCCCCCGGGTCCCTCCCAGCCTGTGAGCCATGTCCTCGACCTCGACCCATTTTCAGCCTCTCTCTACGGGTACATTACGTGACATGGTAGGTGCGTGCCGTACTTTGGGTGATGCTCTTTTCCTCAGCCCGTATTAGAGTAGAAGAAACAAAGCGTGTCACGAGTGTATTGTCTCGTGATATTTGGATTATGGTGTCTCATTACTTTGGGACCTTTGTCTTTGTGGCCAATCCTGTCTCATGTGCCCAGGCCGACGATAATGGTAAAATGTCATTGGTCCTAACTGGATAGGAGCCACGTATGGCTTGAGCCACGTCACGAAATCCTCGATGGAATAAGAGTCTCTGTTTCTTTTCTGATTAGAGAAGGGTTGACCCTTCTTCCTTTTATTATTAGTGGTATCAGGGTATGCCCCATAGACACACCTGCCCAGAGCTCCCAGGTGGTATTTACCTTAACTCGTCTGGCTGTGACATTCTTACCCCTTATGACCATGGCCTAAGCGAGTCCTGAGAAGCCACAGGTATTCGTATGCCTATGCTCGATACCAAGCTGTGGTGGTATCGGACTATACTATAGACACACCCAGAGGCTCCCAGGTAATCGTTTACACTTAGCTCGATACCAAGGCTGTGGCGCCCCAGCCTTAGGGTCGGGTTAATGACGAATCAACGTGAGGAATATTCGGTGGATGTCGGGTAACGAGCACCAACTCATGAAAATCGGACCCGAGTCTCCTTTTTGTACGGGAGCTCTACCTAAGGTACATCTTTGTCCCGATAAGTTTACAATGACCACGGGGTCCACATGCGAAGTAAATAATAGCCACTTGGGCCCACTGCATCAAATACTCATAAAATAAATATCCCGACCAATGTACATGATTCAAAGAGTTTTACATTACTCTTCAACATATATTAAAATTTACAATTCTAATACATGTTATACAAAATGGTGATGCCAAAGCCACAACTTAGGCTTTCTTAGCGCGGCCTCACAGTGAGCATCGTCCTCTGTACACTCATGTACTTGAAATGGTGATCCTTGACGAGGGTGAGCAAAGCCCGGTAGAAATAATTTCCTACATGGGTTACTCGCCTAAGTGCACATGTGTGGCCTTGATCACATTCGAGCAATTTCGCGAACTACTTTCGAATGTCTACATGCCCCAGACTCATGTCTCGAGTCCTCAGCGGCTCTCACACGTACTAGCTTGATATGCGAGTAAAAATACAATTTTCACAACAAAAGCTTTTTGTTCTCGAAAACTAAGTACCAAATTTCGGTAAATACATTGGACTACCCTCCGAGGCAAATTGCTAGATATTTCTCCGAAACAGTCATGGTCCTCATTCGAAGTGATCTGTTGGACAACTTTCCAAGGCAATTCTTCGGAAAATCTTCCTTGAAATTCCTTTCACAAACATTTTCATTTTTCTTTCAATTTCATGCCATGCACTCACTCCTAATATTATAGGGTGCCCTAGTGTATATGGAATGCATGATGTCAATCCCAAAACATTCATGCTAATATATTCACATGCATATATATTAACATAATTAATTCAAACAAATCATGTTATTAAATTCACATCAATAACACGAAATTAGCTCACATGGGCTGATAACAAATACAAGCAATTCATTTTTGAAGGTACAGAGTGGAGAAAATCCAGTGGTGGCGAGTGAACAATGCCAACCCAAAGGGTTTCCTTTGTTCACATGAATAGTGGCATTGATTTTTTGGTGTGATTTTTATGATGTTGAGTGATTCAAAATGAATTGCTTGTGTTTGTTAATTAGCCTACGTGAGCTAATTTTGGTGTTATTGATGTGAATTTAATAACATGATTTGTTTGAATTAATTATGTTAATATATATGCATGTGAATATATTAACATATGTTTCCAAAGGATTGACATCATGCATTCCATATGCACTGGGGCACCCTATAATATTAGGAGTGAGTGCATGACATGAAATTGAAATAAAAACGAAAATGTTTGTGAAATGAATTTCAAGGAAGATTTTTCGAAGAATTGCCTTGGAGAGTTGTCAGCCGGATCACTTTGGATGGACCCGTGGCTTGTTTCGGAAAAATATCCAACAGGTCCTCGGAAGGCCAGTCGATGTATTTCTAGAAGTAGGTATTGAGTTTTCGAACAAAAAGCTTTGTTGTGAAAATTTTATTTTTACTCGCGTGGCTTAGGCATGTGAGGAGTCAGTGAGGACTCAAGACATGGGTTGGGCATGTAGACATTCGAGTAGGTTCATGAAATTGCTTGAATGTGATTGTTTGTCATGACATGTGCACTTAGGTGGGAGTAACCCATGTAGAAAATTATCTCTGCCGGGCTGCTCTGCATCCAAGGGATCCTTGGATTTTGAATTACGGGGAGTGTCTGAGAGGAAGAGCGCTCACTAGAGCGTGATTAGAAAGAAAAGCTAGGGTTGTGGCTTTGGCATTATCATTTTGTATAACATGTATTAGAATTGTAAATTTTAATATATGTTGAATTAAGAGTAATGTAAAAACTCTTGAACCATGTAATATATTTGGTTAGGATATTTATTTTATGAGTATTGATGCAGGGGCCCAAGTGGCCATTATTTTACTCGCATGTGGACCCTATGTGGTCATTGTAAACTTGTTGGGACAGGTATGTACCTTGGGTAGAGATCCCCGTACAAAGGAAACTCTGTCCGATTTTCATGAGTGGTGTCGGGTTACTCGACATCCAAGAATATTCCGTGAGTTGACGGGTTGTCAACGGACCCCCGGTTTTGGGATTCACATTTTATCATTAGCACCCGTATCTTGGATGCTTCGTGCATCATCTATCTCTCTCTATGGCCATAGTCATCCTTACCATAGAGTCCATGTCTTGTAGGAGGAATCCCACAATCTTACCCCGATGGATAGCTTTAGACCATCCTCAAACTTTCCACCTTGGCCATGTCTGTGGCCACATAATCATCCTCAAAACGTGCTAATTCGGTGAACTTAGCTACGTATTCGAGTACGGTCATACTTCCTTGTTTCAACTTAAGGAACTCTCGAGATTTTGCATGCTTAGTAGAGGCCGGGAAAAACTTACTCATGAAGAGCTCTCATAACTCTCTCCATGTCATCGTCTCCAGATCCCTCGATACTTTAATTCAATCCCAACATACCTTGGATTCACCCTCTAGCTTAAATGTAGCTATCCTGATCCTTATAGCATCGGAGGTAATCTCCATAGCCTCTAAAACCCTTTTGACATATCGGAACCAATGGTCAGCTACCATCGAGATCCCCCTACCACATTGCATGTCGAGGAGGATGATGTGCCATAAAACTTTGGAGGTACTCAGGTGCTCACGCATTTGCAGCACACTATGGGCAATGGAAGCAACTTCAGCTTGTAGCCTCTATAAAGGCATGTTGGTAAAAAATAGGTGGTGGTCGGCTATTGCCTCGTGGGCGACCCTTGCATCCCCTTCCTCGACTTTTCATCTACATGTGTCAAATAGTAAACTGAGATTTCCTTTTTCCTTGTTCAATTAGTAGTGCACATATAACTACTAAAATACATCACAATCTGAACTAATTTACCGAACCCCTAAGGTTATTTTCTCACCCTAGTGTTCAACATTTCCTATGTACTATTTATCAAGTATATGTTTCACACAGTATATAACACAATATCATGCAGCATATAGAACATAATAATTCATTAGAATGCACAATTAATGCATGATCTACTTAATGTTTAATAGAGTCCTAGGTAATCGATATACCTAATAATTTTCTAATCTTGAGCCATAAGTTAGCATCGGGCATCGAGCTCACATTTAGAAACTAGGCTGCATTACCATGCAATGGCACCCCGAATCGAGGTACCTTTTTACCAGCATATGAAAGTGTGAAGCGGGAAATACCTGTCGCGTGCTGGGTCTCTGTGTGAGAGTGCGTCTCACGTCGGTGCAGCGGCGTCGCGCTTGTTGCGACCTTGGCGGAGTGCCTCTTGCGCGACTTAGAGCCGCTATGTCGCGACATGGGAAGAACCTCATGTCTAGGAACTACGTCGCGGCGTAGGTATACTCAAAGTAAGCCACACAATTTCAAGCAACTCTGGCCAGCAACGTTGAATTCTACATTAGGTGACATAAAATATCTTGTCTTAACGAGCCTGTCGCGACATAAAATACTTTAATCCGCGACACCACTCGAGAAGTGTCGCGACACACTTTCTATGGCGACATAATCCACCAGCGCCCGAAGTGAGACTTTCGGGTCGCGACATAAAAGCACTCACGTAGGTGACATAAAATCCTTGTCGAGCTAAACTGTGCAACACCCTGACCTCTTGTCGCGCCGTCTCGGTCACGACAAAGAAACCTCTGTCACGACAAAGAAGCAAAACATTGTCGAGACATGGAAGGACTATGTTGTGACATAGTAACTGCATATAACCTGAAAACTAGGTCGCGACACAGGGGACCCCTGTCGCGACGCAGAACCAGAAAATTCCGTCGCGACCAGGAAACCCTTGTCACGACCCAAAACCTACTCATCGTGTAGTAGTCTTCATGGCATTTCCTGTACCTCCAATTCTTTCCCAAAACACAATAAATTCAATCTGATAGCCTACGTGGCCAATAAAGAAGCGACATAACATTGGGACAACTTGCCAAGCAATTTGAACATATCAAAATGGGTTTCATTACGCTCACTCTCTTTTATAACGTAGGCTGAATACCGCGTCGAATTTTTACAAAACATGTAATGAAGCCATAGTCTGACCTTCTTTTTCACCATTAAGGTCTCAGATGAGTTCCATCTCCTGGGGTACCTCTAGTACCTGAAATATTTTCCCACGACAGGGTAACAAATGCCCAATAGAGGAATTCTCCTACAAGGGCTACTCCCCACCTAAGTGCACATGCAATGCCATGATTGACATTCCGAGCATTGAAGCGATAACACGCATTTCCACGTGAATGTTTACATATCATGATGTGTCCCAGAAACCCTCGCGACTCCCTCGCACATGCATATGCCATATGTGAAAAAAACCTTTAATTTCAAAACAAAGATTTTTTTTTGTTTTATAATTGACTCATTGGACCAATTTCAGATAAAGTTTGCTTTATTCAAAACCCGTGTCTCTTTGTGGTGCGGCTTTACGGTCTCACAGCATGCGTGCGCGATCACTGGACACTTTCCACGAGGCTTTCATAAGCGATACATATGTCAATCAAGAATACATACCCTTTCACTGAGGGGTGTCTATCCCTTCTTGCACTTTACTACGGAACACATAATTTCGTCGTGCGACTCGGGCGTTGTCCTTTACGAGCCCACCATTAAACGCAAGCGAGTGTTAATTCATGCCATGCACTGACACATGTTTTACATGATGTCCTTAGATGCATATCTGTCTGAAATATAATTCAAGTCCTTTCATGTTACATGCATATTAGAGCTTCATGCACAGCATTTACAATTCATGGGTGACTATATTTCTTGCATATAATTCATCCATCATACAACCTATGTTAATACATCGAATAGTATATATGTAATGATTTCACCTTTACTGCATGTCATTGATCGGTAACAACACCTGGCCCGGATCTTCATATTGAGCCGAAACAACACATACGGGTTCGACATGCCGGTCCATATCCAACGGTATGCATGCAGAGAAATCATCACACACTCAAATTCCATATTTCAAGCAAACACCACGTTTCACGGGCGTAGTTAAAGGAGGCGAAAGGACAGCGCCCGTAAATCATCAATAGTTTTGATTGCTATTCTTGAACAAGCCCATGGATGGGCTATACCTCATGGCCATTAGTAGCCCTTAAGCAGAGAATAACTAGAGTAGGAGAACCCCTATAGCCCAGGAATTTGAGGATTCAAGCTCACTTCCTGGCTTTTAGCCCGCGAGACCTCTTCTTTGTTCGAACACGAAGAACCGATGAATCTTTGGACCTCCTTTCCTCCCACTTTCCTTTCTCTTTCTTTCTCTTCTTTCTATCATTTTCTCTTCCTTCTCTCCTTCTCCCCCACGAACTCATTTTGGTCTAGGTGTAGAACACCTTTCTCAATCATATTGACACATGGCAATCACCATGCCACGTGTTCCTCATGCTACTTATTCCCCCACTTATTTCATGCATGATGACATTTGGCTTTCCATGTGCCAAGTGTTCATTTGTTTAGTGCCACAAGGCACGTGTCCTCGTGCCATGTGTTGCCATGTCATTCGTCCACTTCTCCTCGAAATACGTGAAATTTCGATTGTCTCGAGAGTCGAGCATAGTCGGTGCACAACCTAAGATTCACGAGGCGAACTTAGCAGTTATTAGTGAGTCTCGTCATCAGGGATCAGAGAGTTCCCAGACTTCTGGCCTTTGTATTGTAATAGTAATCTATGCGTTTCACTTTGCTAGGGTTCTCATAGAAGTTAGAAAATGAAAGAGAAAGAATGATTAAAATGAAAAATAGAAGCTAGAAATAATGTGCTAGCTAAACATGAGCTAGTGAAGGTTTTGAGTTAAGACGAAAATTGGTCTTTAAATAGCATTTTCATTTGGGCTATCTTCGCAGTGAGAGTGAGACCACAGGTTGAGAGAGTGAGAGGAGACCAAGGCGGCTTTGCTCTGCTGTTTGAGCCAAACAAAGAAGAGGAAGAAGGAGGCGAAAGAAAGAGAGATTAAAGGTATGAAACTAACCACAACCCCTTTTATTGTTGTGTTGGGTTTGATGAAAACCCTAATCGGAATAGAAGTGTTTTAAATGGTTGTGAATCGGTTTGAGGTTGTTTTAGGTTAAGTTTTTAAGTGCTTTTGGGTTAGGATTGGTTTTGAGAATTTTGTGTATAAAGGAAATGTTTGGGATTTTTAGGAGAGATCTTTGTCAGTTTGAAAGCCGTATTTTTTCCATTACTTGGTCATCACTCATCAAAATTGAGTGATTCAAATTTCTGGGTAAACTAAACTTCTAGGAAAAAAATATCCTTGTATTCAAATTTAGACCCTATTGGACCCAGAAATTCGTCAAAGTGAGGCTCTGTTTTTTGCCAAATTCTAGTTTAGTTTGGTACAATTTTGGTGTTTTTGAACAGTTTTGGTATTTTTGAATAGTTTTGGTATTTAGACCATAAGTTATGTTTCACTCATCAGGTGGTGATTAATTTATATGTAAACTAAACTTACAGGAGGAGACGAATATCTTGAAATAAGTGTATTCAAATTTGGACCCCATTGGACCCAAAAATTCATCAAAGTGAAGCTCTATTTTTGGGCAAATTCTAGTTATGTTTTGAAAATAGAATAGTCCCGGTTGTTTTAAACATATCTTGAGTTTCAGTGCTCCAAATTGGATGATTCCAATTTATGAATAAAATAGATTTATAGGGGAACAATGGACTTGAAGAAAGTTAGGTAAAATGTGGCTCATTTGTTCCTAGAAAATTTTACTTGAAGAAAGTTGGGTGAAACAGCCTAACTAGAAACCTAAATAAGCTTGACTAATATTGTTCTCTAATTGTGATGGATTAGGGGTTGGTGACGAGAAAACCTGACCCAAGAACGAGATTCTGAGGATAGGAATCGAGGAGCGACAACCTTTTTGGGTTTGTTCTCCATACCTCTTTTCTTATTACAAGTTTTGTGATCATTGGTTGAAATGATTTTCAAGAAAACTGCATATGTGATTTGTTTTAAGCGATTTGGGAAAATTGATTTCAAATGCATTGGCATAAAAATTGCAAGAGCATCAAAAAGTATTATTTGGGTATAAATGTATATACAATATTGTAAATTACTATAACTGAGTTTTAATGCCCTTAAAAGAATGTTATAATTCATTTTCGAGTTAAGGATAGATTGGTATACCAATAAGGGTCAAACTAGCAATATTGTGAACGAAATTAAATATAGTGGCATATAGATCAGTAGGCCAATGAGACAATATCGGTAGTATACACACAATGATTTTTAAATAACCAGTTAGCAGCCCAGCAGGACCATACTGTGTTATAAATTGTTTTTCTACCGGCCTGCAGCCTAGCGAGACCATGCCGGTGATTAAGATTATCACAAAACCTTTGAAAAGTAGTTAAATTTGTTTAAAGGAAAAATTATAAATGCATCTTATGAAATGCATGATTTGAGTTTTGAATGAAATATTGCATATGAAATTGTATACTTTGAAGTGATCAAATGATTTGCAAATGAAACTATGTGAAATATTCTCCATACCTCTCTTCTTATTACAAGTTTTGTGATCATTGGTTGAAATGATTTTCAAGAAAACTGCATATGTGATTTGTTTTAAGCGATTTGGGAAAATTGATTTCAAATGCATTAACATAAAATTTCAAAACATTAAAGTATTGTTGAGGTATAAATGTATATACAATGTGTAAATTACTATGGTAGTTTTAATGCCCTTAATAGAGATATTATAATTCATATTCGAGTTAAGGATAGATTGATATACTGATAAGGTCAAACTAGTAGTATTGTGAGACGAAATTAATATAATTGGCATCTTGGGTTCGTATTGATAGAGCAGTATTGGTAGTGTACACACAATGATTTTAAATAACTGGTCGAGTGGCCAGCGGGACGTACTATGTTATAAATTGTTTCTAGACACTGCTGACTGTGTTTGTGCCAGACTGATAAATTTATCTTAGGCACTAAAATAAATGGTTAAATTTGTTTAAGGGAAAAATTATAAGTAAATGTGTGAAATGCATGATTTGAGTTTTGAATGAAATATTGCATTTTAAATTGTATACTTTGAAGTGATCAAATGATTTGCAAATGAAAGTACGTGAAATAAGCACATATATATAATGTATATTGCATGGACTATTGAAATTTTGCCAAAACATTGTTTCAAAAAAGTTGCATATTTGTGTTTCATTGAAATGAAGAGAGAATTGCATAGAACTAATGAGCATGAAAATGCTTAGCGCATTTTTTTATCATCGCACAAGTACCGAGTGACTAGGGACAAGAGCAAAGACCGTAGAGTTCAGAGTCATCGTCGAAGATACGTCAGAATTATAAATGTGACATCTATGCATACATTTCATCCCATGACATTATTTGATCATTTTTGTAATGAAACCATAAATGTATAAGTTTTCATGGGAATAACATATTTGATTTATTTGTGGAGATGAACTTTGATAATGTTTTGTAAATGATAATGTTGAAAGAGCATACATGTCATATTGAATGAAAGTGTTAATTGACAAAACGGTGGGCCATCTTTAATCGAAATGATGATGCGACATTTATTTCTACAATATTCAAAAATGTATATATGGTAAAACTGGTCCGCGTCCTCGGATCCGGTTCGGCCTCTAGGCCGGGTCGGGTACGGGGGTGCGATATATTTAGTGGTATAAGAGCTTAGGTTTAGGCGGTTCTATAAAATGATTTTTGAAATTGTTTGTGACATGCATTGCATTAGCATATAAAGGATGACGTGACTCTAATGCGGATCTTGTCAGTCTTAACAGGTTAAGCATAGATAGTTCAGACCATCTTAGGGTCAGAGGTGACTCGGGAAGTCGCCTAAATAGCCCCATTAGTGTGGATGGTGGGCAAGCGTCCCATGCTCCATTGATGAGCAGGTCGAAGCGGCGTGAAGTCTTGTCGATATCCTCAAATAGCTTAAGCACTACAAGAGTAAAGCGCAGCAATTGTAGTTGCTCCTCAATGAGTCAAACCATAGAGAGAAATGGCAAGATACCAGAGCCCTTAGATTTTCTTGTGGAAAGAAGGATGATGAGCCTTCCATGGTGGAAAGTGTAGCTTGAAATAAGCGAGGAGAATGTAGACAAATGCACGAAAGGAAAATCTAGATTGTACCCATGTCATTTGCTTCGGGATGAAAACACTAGTGGTGGGTGTCGTGACTAGGACACTTTCTGAAGAATCTTACATGGGAGTTATTCATAGAAGGATTCAGGAAGCAATACATGGGCTGTATTTACCTTCGCAATATGAGAAGAGAGTTCCATAATTTGAAGCAAAGCCAGATAAGTGTGACAGAGTATCAGAGTGAATTCTCCTAGTTGAGCTAGTATACTCTAGAGATGCTAGTTACTAAGGAGGAGAAGTGCCGTAAGTTTGAGGATGGCCTCAATGACTATATTCGGGCCTATGTCACAGGATTAGGCCATGATGATTTCTCTAAGATTGTGACATGTGCGTTGAATGTTGAAGGGTAAGAAAGCAAGGTAAGAAAAACCTGAGTCGAGTCGAGTTCTTTTCAGTCACTAGAATAGAAATTTGGGGACCATAGGGTTCTAATCGACCCTCTGGCCTACGAGGGACCGGCTGGGACTCTAGGTAGCAAGGAGCTACTCTACTTAGGCACCATCGGTTGCTTCTTTGAGTGCACCATGAGGGTTCATCGGGAAGGACCCGACACCTTATTGCACACATTGTGGGAGGAGGAAACATAAGGAGAGTGTTGGAGATTGACGGTGCTTGTTTGGTTTATTGGATCAATGAGCACAAAGTAAAAAGATTATCCTCAGTAGTTCTTTCATGGCTTGTTTGAGGAGTGGTTTTCAGCAGTGCATGAGCGATGAGTTCAAATGATACATCATGATCAAGTTGAATGATGACCTGAAACATGGCGAACAGGATCTTATAACCGACAGGGCATATGTAATGAAGGCAATTGAAGATAAAGATGCCTTGGATGTGATAGTTGGTAATTTCCATATCTTTGAGTCTATTGTACATGCATTGATAGATCCAAGATCAACCCATTCCTATGTTTGTACTTCTATTCCGAGTTTGGGTAGTTTACCGAAGAATGAAACCGAGAATGATATGTTGGTGAAAAATCCGCTAGGGCATAATGTCATTGTCGAATAGAGTCTATAGAGATTGTCCCATTAGAATACGAGAGTATGAATTTCTAGGAGACTTAATCGAGTTATCATTCAGAGAGTTCGATGTGATATTAGGGATGGATTGTTATCCCGACACCAAGTGGTAGTTGATTGTAGAACACTACTAAAAATCACCAAATTACCGACCATTTTTTTGGTCGGTAAACCCATTATCGACCATTTACCGACCATTTACCGACCGAAAGAATTTGGTCGGTAAATGGTCTCCAAATGGTAGGTATTCGCAGACGAATGGCGACCAAGCGAGCCATGTTGAATCTTAATCCAAGATTGAGTCACAAAGCGTCACTTCTAAACACATAGTTAAAAGCGCCACCAGCTGCAGGTTTATATAGGAAAAAGCCTCTTGGTCCTCGCCTTCAGCGCAAATCAAAACTTCAAAATGGCTTTGCTCTTTCGGCACAAGCTAGACGCCACACTCTCGGCGTCATGTATGCTTTGCCTCGGCAATTTCCATCGGCAAGACGAAGTCCCACTGTTGGATTATGCCGATTCACAGTGTGATTTTAGGCGTCTTTCGGAGAAAAGATTCGATCTTAAGGATAAAAACCATTTTGCAGAATCACGTCAGCGGTGAGAGATGGCCCAGTTCTCCAGATCATGGATGTCGGCGGCTCGTTGGCTTTGCAATTGGGACATTGGTAAAACCTCGACCTTTTCTTTTCCTTTTTTTTTTCCTCAGCGTTTTTCTGTGGAAGAAGGGTTTCTTCTTCTTTGAGTGGATTGTGGAGTCGATGCGAGGAGCGGCTCGAATAATTTGAAGAAAAGAGGGAAGGTTTAGCTTCCTAAAAAGTCATTTCGAGCTAGCATTGAGGTTGCTCTTGCCTTGAGAAGGAGAATGAGACTAAAGTAGATTTGTGATTGAGCTTACTTGTGAAACGGACTTTGTTGCTAGAATGTCTCTTCGGATATTTATAAAATTGAGAGTAAAAATGGAGTGTAGGACATGGCGAGATCGGTGTAGGCGTTCTCATCGCGAAGTAGGAAAGAACCGGGATCGGAGCAGAGAATCGTCGCGAAACCCGGTGTGTCGTCGATCCTGGCGTCGCGAACATCTCCATTCGTGCTTCACCTTCCTGCGCCTTGGAGGAGTTTGCGTGAGTCATAAACCATAGGAGGCGACGGGAGAGAGAAAGGTTGCGCTCGAGTGGAGAAGGAAACGAGGAGGAGAAAGGGATGAGCGGAGGAGAGAATCGGCGCCGGTAGCAGGCGACGGCTTGATGATTATAGCGATGATGAAAGCGCTTCCATTTTTATACGATCCGGCATTTAGAGAAGGGAACGGTAGTTATTGGAGAGTGAAGATTTAAAGATTTTCTTTCTTTCTGAAATAAATAAAGTGATTCATTCTTCTTCCAATGATCCCCAGGCCATTCACCAGGCTAAAAATTTGGTCGGTAATTTAAAAAAAATTTTGGTCGCCTTTTTACCGACCATATGTCATGGTAATTTATTTTTGGTCGGTAATTTTTTGGCACTAATTCCCGCCTAATTTACAGACCAATTTTTGACCAAAATTATTTGGTCGGTATTTGGTCGAAGTGGGGAGGATGAGGCACAACGACGAACCCTTTTGGTGCAAATGGTCGTGATTTGGTCAGTAATTACCTACCAATTTTTTAGGTCGGTAATTTGGTCGGTAATCTGGTTATTTTTAGTAGTGGAATGAAATGAGTGACCTTAAGGACATCGAGTGGCGAGGAAGTGACTTTTATCGACGAGAGGTCGAACCACCTCTCTAATGAATCTAGTTACCCTTCTTGAATGATGATTTGAAAGAGTGTGAAACTGCCAGCTCTCTGTTTGATATGAAAAAGTGAACTGTTTATCAGAACATCCCCTATAGTTTGTGATTATAGACGTGTTTCGGAGGAGTTTGCAGGATTACCTCCGCGAGAGATTGAGTTTCGCAATCAGCGTTCGAGTGCACTCTGGCATCCATTGCCAGTATCGCTCAGGTGGAGTTAAAGGATTGAAGCTCAATTGCAAGAATTATTAGAAGGATTTATTACGTCGAGTGTATCACCGTAAGAGGAGCTCGGTGCTCTTTGTTAAGAAGAAAGATGGTACACTTAGGTTATGTGTTGATTATGATGGCCCGAACAAGATGGCCGGTGAAGAACAAATTACACATTACCTAGAAATTGATGACATTAAATCAATTAGAAAGGTGCAAATGTCTTTTCCAAGATTGACCTATGATTTGGGTATCATCAATTAAGGATTAAGGACGTGGATGTGAATAAGACGGTGTTTAGAATGCGGTATGGACATTACGAGTTCCTTGTAATGCCATTTGGGTTGACAAATGCACCAACGACTTTCATAGACTTAATGAATCATGTTTTCCGACCATTTTTAGATTGGTTTGTCATGGTGTTTGTAGATGACATCCTTTTGTATTCAAATGATCGGGAAGATCATGATATGCACCTTCGGGTGGTGTTAGAAACCTTGAAAAGAACAATTGTATGCAAAAATGAGTAAGTGTGAATTTTGGTTGAAAGAAGTGTTCTTTCTTGGACACATTGTATCGAAAGAAGAATTAGGGCGAGGATCAAGAAGTAGAGTAGTTCTTGAATGAAACCACCAAGAAGTGTGGAAGCTCGTGGCTTTCTAGGCTTGCGGGGTTACTACAGAAGGTTCATTAAGGGGTTTTCAATGACTGTGGCCCCTATGACGAGATTGCTCCAAAAGAATGAGAAATTTGAGTGGAGTGGAAAGTGTCAAGCTAGTTTTGAAAAGTTTAAAGCATTCTTCACCGAGGCTCCGGTCTTTACTCAGCCGACCTACGATAAAGAATATGTGATCTTTAGTGATGCTTCGTTAAATAGACTCTAGAGTTTCTATGTCGCGATAGAGTATTTTTTGCGTCAAGACAGAGTTTGGCCTTGGATGGGGTTTTTATGTCATGACAGAGTTTGGCCTAAATAGGGGATTTTAAGTCGCGACAAAGTATTTTCTTGTCACGATCGAGTTTGGGGCAAAGGCCAAGAGAGTTTACGTCGTGAAAAAGAATTTGATGTCGTGATAGAGTTGCACAGAGGTATGTCGTGGCAGAGGGGTATACCATACGTCGCGGTAATTTCAGGACATGAGGTCTTCATGTTGCGACATAGTGTTCTATCTTCGCAACAGTGGGGAGCAAACGCTGCGTGTCGCAACTAGGCTATGTGCGAGTGTGAGGCAGTTATCATGCGACGGTGTGTTTGTGTTGCATCGAGTGAGAAAGGCCATGCTCGTGCAACGGACCAATCGGGCATGTGACAAATTACGGCACACGAGAGGCAGGCGTGCCACGATAAAAGGTATTTTGTCGCGAGATTTCTCTATGTGACGATCTTATAGTGGTAAAAAAAAAAAAAAAAAAAAAAAAAAAAAAGGACCCCCTGGGATTGGAGCGTCACATGCTTTGTGCTCTCCAAGGATTTGAGCAAACCAGAAGGAAGAAGAGTGAAAGAAAGATATTAAGGTATGGAAACCTTAACCCTTTAATGTTGTAATTTGGGTTTGATAAAACCAATCGAATATAGAGTGTTTTTAAATGGTTGTAGATCAGTTTTGGGTTGTTTTGGGTTGTTTTGGGTTAAGTTTCAAAGTGCTTTTGGGTTAGGATTGGTTTTGATGAATTTTTGTACAAAGGAAATGTTGGGGCTTTAAAGGAGATGTTGTCAAAATTTTCCAAAGCCCATATTTTTGTTTTGACCATAACTTAGTCATCACTCATCCAAATTAAGTGATTCAAATTTGTGATAGCTTATGCTTCAGAACAAATATCAACTTTAATAAGTATTTTCAAATTTGGACCCCATTGGATCAGAAGTCGTCAAGTGAGGCTCAATTTCGAACCCAAATTACGGATTCGATTTGAGTACAGGTTTTGGTGTTTAAGAGCAGGTTTAGTATTTAGGCCCATAATTTGAGTTTTACTCATTCTTTAATTAAGTGATTCAAATTTTCTGATTAAACTAAAGACTTCTGAGACAATCTCATTAAGTAGTGTATTCAAATTTGGACTACAAATGAATTTACAAATTCATCAAGCTAAAAGCTCTAATTTTTATTGATTACGGTTCCTATTTTGAAAATAGAGTAGTCCGTGCACAGACATATCTTGATTTAGTTAGTGGAAACTTAGATGGATTCCAATTTGAATAAAATAGATTTATAGGTAATAATGGACTTGAAGGAAGTTTATTAAAATGTGGCTCATTTGTTCCCGAAAAATTTACTTGAAGGAAGTTAGGTGAAAACAACCCATAACAGCAACTCGATAAGCCAACTATTGTTCTCTAATTGCTTGATGGATTAAGGGTTGTTGACAAAGTAACGAGACGGGATTCAGGGATAGAATGGGGCATTAACCTTTTAGGTTTGTTCTCATACCTCTCTTCTTATTTTGAGATTTGTGATCATTGGTTGAAATGATTTTAAGAAAAGCGCATATGTGATTTGTTTTAAGCGATTCGGAAAAAATGATTTCGATGCATTACCATAAAAATTGCATGAGCATCAAAAAGGTATTACTTGGGTATGATGTATATACAAATATTGTAAATTACTATGGCGAGTTTTAATGCCCTTAATAGAATGTTATCAGTCATGTCGAGTTAAAGATAGATTGGTATACGATAAGGGTCAAACTAAGCAGTCTTGTGAATGAATGAAATATAGTGGCCTCTTAGATCCATAGCTGCTTGAGCAATTATTGGTAGTGTACCTGATGATTTTTAAATAACGATTAGCGATCTAGTGGGGTATCTTTGTGATACTGAAATGTTTTCTCTTGGCACGTAACAGCCTAGTGGGACCATCTTTGAGTGTACATCTGAAACTTAAAGAAATGGTTAAATTTGTTTAGGATAACATTATAAATAAATATATGAAATGCATGGTTGAGTTTAAGATTAAATAATGCATATGAAATTATACTTTGAAGTGATCAAATGATTTGCAAATGAAAGTATGTGAAATAAGCACATATATAATGTATATTGCATGGACTATTGAAAATTTTCCAAAACATCGTTTCAAAAAAGATGCATATCTATGTTTAATTGAAATGAAGAGAGAATTGCATAGAACCGCTAAGCATGACAATGCTTAGCACGTTGTTTTATCATCGGCGTAGATGCCAAGTGGAAGGCTAGGGAGACGAGAGCAAAGACCTCGAGGAGTTTAGAGTCATCATCCGATACGTGCGGAGTATAAATGTAGCTAAGATCTCATGCATCATTTCATCCCATGACACTATTTGATCCTTTTTGTAATGAAGCAAAATGTATAAGTTTTCCATAGGAATAACATATTTGATTTATTTGTGAATGCATTTCACGATAATGTTTTGTAGTAAAGTAATGTTAAAAGGGCATATATGCCATAGTAGATAAGTGTTAATTGACCTTGGTGAGCCTTTGTAAAAATGATTATCACGACATTTATTTCTATAGTATTTTGAATATATATATATATATATATATATATATATATATATATATATATATATATATATATATATATATATATATATATATATGAAGCAAAAAGCGATCCGCGATCCTCGGATTTGGGATTCGGCCTCGGGCGAGTTGGATATGGGGACGCGATGGGCTAATCGCGGTTTTGTTTGGAAATCGTGACTAAATGATTTACGCCAAATTTTCCCGCTATTCGTTTTTACGTATAGTCACGGTTTCCAATAAAATCGTGACTAAAATTTCCCATTAATACTTTGTTGATGGTTTATGATAACTGCAACAAAAAAAAACATATTTAGTAACGGTATTTTGTGACCGTGACTAAATGTTTGTCACTAAAAACCTTTCTTTTTTATAATGTTTTATTCTCCTCTTCAAACAGTGATAGACTTCGTGTGCAATCATAATATTATTTGAAATCAATCTCTCGGGATGAAAACACTTTGATTCTTATAGATGATGTTTGAGAGAATCTTTTTAGTCTTATTACCCTATGCCTTGGAGACAATCTTGTACAACACATTGTAAAGGGTTATTAGTCTTAGGTATGCTAATATCGAAGGACTCTCCTTCTTTAGAGTAAGAACTACAAGAGTTTCATTAACCCCCATCTAGAAGGCCTCCATTATTCAACATATCTAGGCAAGCCCTTGTTACTTCCTCCCCTATGATTTCCTAGTACCCTTGATAAAACCTTATATTTAAGCCATCTAGACTCGGCGACTTGTCAGGGTGCATGGAAAATAGGGCTTCCTTCACCTCCTGTGCATTAAAAGGTTGTCGAAGAAAGTTATTATGAAAATCTGTTACCTTTCTTTCCACCTTATCTAAAATCTTGAGACTATAGAAAGAGAGTATAGGTTCACAGTAATCTATGATCTTGTGCAATCCTTCTCCGCATGCCACCCACCTTCCCTGATCATCTCTCAATCTAACAATAGCATTCTTCCTTTTTCTTGTTGACGCGTATTGGTGAAAGTATCTTGTATTTGAATCTCCTACCTGAAGCCAAAATTGTTTTGCTCTCCATTTCTAGTAGTCTTCTTGCTATACTAACAAGGTGTCCATTTCTTTCTTTACCTCTTTGACTAACTCAACTGACCTATCTTTCCTCTGTCCTTTTAACTTTTGTATCTGAGTTCTGCAGGAGGCCAATCTCCTCCTATTGCAGGACCTCTAATTCTTACACCAAACTTTGAAGCTATTAGTACAAGCCCCTAGTTTCCTGACAATGTCTCCTCCTTTTCCTGACAATGTCTCACTGTTTCCCTAAAGCCATTGATTAAGGAGTCCGGATGCCAAGGGCCTCCTCTCTTCTCTTCTTGAGACAGAAGATCGTTAAAATCTCCCAATCAGCGCCATGGAATGTCATGAGGAACGGACCGGGATGCCCTTCGGGTTTCGGGTGGTCCGCCTAGTGAAGTCCCATGTGCGATCACAGGGAATATCGATGAACCTACTTTGAAAGTAGACCATTACATTAATATAATACCTCGAATATATATATAAAGATCTGACAACTCAAATCCACGTGACCTATTTTCTTTGCCAAGTCATAACCACAACACACATAATAAGAAGACTCATAAGTTCAATACTAAGATGAGCATTCTAGAGTTTACAAATTTAGGGGTACAAATGAAATACATAAGTCGATAAAATAAAAAAGCCAGGCGAGATAAGATGGAATCTGCATTTGTTGCGAGAAAAAGAGTGATGTAAAAGCTGGTGCGAGGTAGGTCTCTGACTACTGGACTGGAAAGCGGTTAAAACAATAAAGCATTGAGATAAATCTCAATGAGTGATGACACTAATTTATAAGAGGAAAATAATGTTTTATTTTGAAAATTCCTTTCTCAAGGCCTCCACGTCACTCTTTGCAAGGTTTCCGTTTAAACCCATTTCACAAAACCCCGAACTTATACCAAGATCAACAATATGAAATTCATGTCAAAAAATTTAGCAGGAATTATTATTAAGAAAGAATTATAATGCGAATTTATTCTAACATAAAATTGAGCATAAAATATATAAACATCATGTCGTAAAAATAATCATGTAAATACAATAACCATAAATATTGAAATGGTTATAGCTTACTCAGAACCTAACAATGTACCATACCATATACCCATCATAAACCGTGGAATACCCCACCTCATGACCCTCAACCTCCAGAGGTGTCGTGGTAATAATAATGATGTCTTTGTCGAATTAAGCGGAGCCTTATGGCCACATGATAATATATAACCGTTAGGTGAAACCAACCTCACGACAAGTGGCAAACCCGATTTTCTTGTAATATAAATCTTTTGAATCGAACCTACGGTATATATGGTACATCAATTTATAACAACCAACACGGTATTCTTACTCACATATACTTTCAGCGATCTGTATTATAAATTAGAATTTATAAATTTAATTTCAACAACTCAATCAAATGTATTGATGAATTTCAATTCAGCCGATTCATCTGCATCGAGCAATACCTGATGAAAATATTCACCATAACCAATTTTAAGCACATAAAACTTTAACAATATTTAACATGCTTAAAACCATAAAATACAATCATTCTTAAATCAATAAATTTTCAAAGTGGTTTTAAAACCTCAATCCGTGTACCAAGATATTTAAATACCACAAATTTATCCATTAAGTCGATGGAAATTTCAATGATTAAAAAATGTTGACAAATTCACGTAAATGATAAACTTGTTTATATAAAAGCAGGATAGTTATATTTATGCATAATCTAACCATTCGATCAAATAATATATATATATATATATATATATATATATATATATATATATATATATATATAACATCAGTAACCACAATTACATATCATAAAATACCCCCAAAGCATTTAGAACATATAAACCACTCCACGAGACTACGAGATGCTCAGTCTGCTCACACGCGAGGATGATCTCTAAGCTAAGTAGTAAATTACCTGTATAATAAAAATACCATTTAGGCTCCAATAACTAAACCAAGGACATTGGGATGCCCAAAATTTCTTAGAATAATCTTTAGAACTGTGAAACTATCTAAATTGGACTCAGAAACGAGTCGATTATATAGTGCCACATAGACAGATATCCAATTTTAAGCACATAACCCGGAGGCTAATTTTTCGAAATTGAACCCTCCAATAAATCATAAAAATATCCAATTTCACTAATCCATCTTCAATTTTGCCTAATTTGACAGATTGATTGCCCAATTCCAGTCGAACATTTTCGGTAATTACTAAATGGCCAAAATGGAAAAGCTAACAACAATGATCAAAATTTACAAAATTTATATCAACGAGCCCTAAGAGACTAGGAACTGGCCGTGCCCTTAACTTGGTCCAAAGTTATTTGTGGTATAGTAGGAAAACTCGATCAATAGTCGACGAGCATGTTTTTCGTCGTATCTTTCTAAACAGTGAGAATCGAAGAAAGGACCCGCGGGAATGAGTTCGAGGGTCAAAAATAGGAGGGAGGTATGGGTTTGGCTTTGGAATGGCCGGAAGCAGCCGTGGGTGACCCACCTTGGCGGCCAGGTCGGCGCGTTCGGCCGTCGGTAGCGTCCGGGAGAGCGATTGGCCGTGGCACCCCTGTGGTAAGGTCGCCTGGCCTTGCTCCTCCTCCACAGCCGTGTGTATCAGAGGGTGGCGGAAATGTCTCCCATGGCCAAAACCCATTTGGCACGAGTCAACGACCGGTTCGAGTCAGCGGGTTTGGGGAACTTTCTGGGGTTTGGAGCTTAAAATGGGTGTTTGGGGCTAAGGTTCTGTTGGCATGACACAAACTAGGTTTATATAGATTCAGGGGTCGCTTTCGGGTAAAACCCCGGATGGCTTGGACCAGCGATAAAATCTTGCTGCATTTGAACTTCTCAGGGCCATAACTTTTTATCCGTAAGTCGGATTTTGACGTTCAACCCATCTATGAACTCGTATCGACGAGGCTTACGAGGTGGTGTCTTAGTCAACCGGAAATTATTCATCTTTGAAAAAGTCAACTTGGACCCACATACTAATTGTTGGTCAAACTTGGTCAAACGTGTTAAAAACTTGTATTATTTGGTAAGGGTCATTACAACCTACCCCCCTTAAAGAAAAATTTTGTCCACGAAATTCGTACCTATGTCATGGAAGAGATGAGGGTACTAGCTCCGCATTTGGTCCTCCCGGCTCTGATCGCCTCCTCGACTAGGTGGTTTCTCTGAGGACTTTCCTTGGGATATTGTCTTGTTGAAGCTCTTCTCTTCTCTGCAGTGCGCCTTTAGTACGCTCATAGGATAAGTCATCCCTCGAGCTCAATCTCACAGTGTCTCGACCACGTATGAGGATGCGAGATATACTAGCATGTATGGAGATGTAAGAAAAAACATTATGGACTCGGCTCCTCGGCAAGTCTAATCTATAAGACAGGACCTCCCCTCTCAACAATCTCAAAAGTTCCAATGTGGCGAGGACTTAGCTTCCTCGCTTCCCAAGCGTGCCACGCGCTGAGGAGAGCTTTAAGAATGCTCGATCTTCAACCTCAAACTCCAAGATCCTTTCGCTTATCGCATAGCTCTTTTGCCTATCTGTTTGCTTTCAACCTGTACGTATAACATTAACCTTGTCCCCTTTATCGTTTACATCCTGATCTCGGGACTGGTAATTTCCTTTGTGGAGTCTCATTCAACATAATGGAGTGCGACATTTATTTCATTACAATGCCTCGTAGGTGACATCTCAATGCTTGAGTGATATTTGTTGTTATAAGTGAGCTGAAGGTAGATATTCGTTTCGATGTCCTTTAGTTGCGAGTCAGCATGACCTTAACATATCCTCACAAAATTACGAATAGTCCTCTCAGTTGTCCATCGGTGAGGGTGGCGATACTCAAATTCAACTTGACTGCCTAGTTCCTTCATCGATCCCTTCCAAAGAAACCTCGAAGTGAATTGTGGATCTCTATCGGAGAGATGATGGAAACAACGGCACCCCCATGCAAACTCACTATATGATTCATAAAGAGTTAGATTAACCGAGGAAAACTTCTCACGAATAGGTATGAAATGCACCCGGACTTGGTGGAGTCGATCAACCTCTTGCCTTGCCCGAATGTCGTCATGTCTGAGGCGTGGGGAGGAGTTTGAATAAAATCCATTGTAATGCGCTCCCATTTCCATTACGGGATGGGTAAGAACACGAGAAGCCAGAAGGCTTTTGTCCTCTCTGCTCCGCGTTATTGACAAATGAAGCACTTGGATACATACTTTCGGCCTTCTCTTTTCATCACGACCCTGATAATATTCCTTGATTAATACGGTACATCTTAGCTCTAGGGTGCATAGCATAAGCATAACTATGGGCTTCCTCCATATTTGCCTTTTTAACTCTTCAGTTCTTGGAACACAAAGCCTAAGACAATCACAGGCTCATAAGTCTCTAATAGCAAAAATCCATTTGTTCCCCTTCCCTCGGCTTTCTTTCTCATGCTCATCGAATAGGGATCTTCTAATTGTACCTCGGGAGTCGATCTACAAGTATCGATCGTAGTTGGAAACTAGAAAAAAGTGCTCTGAGCGTGCATCCTCAACTTGACACTTGACTCGCCTTTCGACCATCAATGGAAGTTGTATTGTCTACATATAAGCCAAAGGCTTTGTAGACTTCACCTTTCCAGAGCATCGCCACTACATTTACCTTACGGATGGTAGTCGATGGTGCGATCATAATCCTTAAGAAATAATTCCATCACCTCCCTTTGCCTTAAGTTTAACTCCTTCTTGGTAAACAAATATTTAAGGCTCTTATATTGACAAATATCTCGACAAGTCGCTCCCATACAAATATGCCTCAGTCTTCAATCTGAAAATTACGCGGCAAGTTCGAGTCATGAGTAGGATAATTCAGCTCGTGTTGGCACCAAGCGTGGAAGCATGCGCCTGGCTATAGCATGTTGCGTATTCGACCACATGACCTAGCGCAGTGTGGCTTATCATTTGTAAACCTCGAACCCCTCGTTGCCCTCTAGCAATGTCAGAACAGGAGCTAACGTCAACTTTTCCTTCAGTGTTTGGAAGCCTTCCTCACACCTGTCAGTCCACTCAAACTTAACTCCTTTCCTAGTCAAACAATGAAGTGGTCCTACTATCTTTGAGAACCCTTTTATGAATCTGTGGTAATACCCCGCTAATCCTAGGAAACTCCCGCATACATCCCATGGTTGGTTGCTCGATTTTCCTTTGCTTACTTTCGAGGATCTATAAATGCCATCTGCAAAAACTACATGTCAGAAATCCTTCATTTCGACAGAAACTCATTTCTTTGAACGGCAGTGGCGTTTCACTTAGTCTGCCAACACCAAACCAAATGTATCTCATGCTCCAGCTTCGCTTCTTGAGTACACGAATATGATCGATGAAGACAATGACAAGCCGATCTAAGTATGGACGGAAGACCGGTTCATCGAATCCATGAAAGGCTGGCAGGGCATTGGGTAGTCAGAAAGACATGTAGAAACTCATAATGCCCATATCTGAATCCTGAATGCTAGTCTTGGGAATGTCAAGTTCCTAATCCTTAAGCCGATGGTACCTTGACCTCGAAGTCGATCTTGGGAGAACACTTTTGCACCTGGAGGCGGTCAAATAGATCGTAATCGAGAGGCCAAAGGATATTTGTTTGAATGGTGACCTTATTATTTATCATAGTCTATACACAACCTCGAGTACCATCCTTTACTCTTCACAAATAACTGCAGGGTGCTCCCCCAAGGTGAAATCTTTGGGCTAATAAATCCCCATCCACGACTCTTGTAGTTGAGTCTTGACTCTTTCAACTCGACCGGTGCCATTCCTATAAGGTGGTAAAGAAATAGGAGGCATGCCGAGGAGGCCAAATCAATGGGAAAATCTGTTTCTCGTTACGGGAGTAGAAGCACAGGTCGTCGGGAAACACATCGAAAGTCCTCGTGCGCATCCTCTAATCTCACTTCGCTACTAATTATCGACTACATGAGCTAGATACCCGTTACAACCTTTTGAAGTAAACATCTAGCAGAAATGGCAAATCAAACCTGAAGGTGCTCACCTCCGCTCTCCATAAAAGACTACTATTGGTAGTCCCGGTCGTCTAAATATCCCTTCCTTGCGAAACAATCCATTGAAGCATAGTTTGAAGCAAGCAGTCCATCCCGAAGTCACATCGACCATTGAGATCTATTAATATCAAATGCAGCATAACTTGGCCCTACGATAGAAAGCAAGCTACCACTTAAGCACTGACTGGGCAATGAGACTCTCATGTGGGTGTGGCGATCTCGAACCATCCCGAGGCAGCTGGAAGTCATCTGACTCGTCTGACATACTCACGTGAAATAAAGAGTGTGTAGCCCTGGGTCGATAGTACAGTCATCGTCACCAAAAATAGATAATGTACACCATCCTGACGTCGGGAGTGGCCTATGCCTCTATCGGTCATAGCATAAACTGCCTCTAACGGGTGGTCGTCCTCCTCTGTCCCGCTATACAGTCGGTGCGGTTGTTGTCCGTGCTAAAGGGAACCACAGGAATGCCTTTCTGTGCGTATCCGAGTCCTCCATGCCCACTAGCTGGCAGGCCCGAGCACCTAATCTGGGCTCTAGTACGCTGAATCTCAGTAGGAAGGTCCCTCTTGAAATGTCACTGTTTGCCGCGTGAGAAAGCATACATTATCCCAGGCATGGTCCATCGCAGATCTTGCCCCGCGCGCCCATGATGAGACGGAAGCCGAGTCTCGACACGTAGATCTCCCAAATGGCTCTTTATGCCACTCGATCGAAATCGAACCATGTGTATGTCCACCTCTTAGTGAAACACGCTACGGCGGCACCACGTCGCCCCCTTTGGATCCTCTGGCATCAGAAGATGCAGAGGTAAAACTACCTCTTAGATGATCACGTGAGGATTCCGAAGGCAAATCCATAGTATGATCGGCCTTAGTACGGCGTATCGAGTGCGTCTCTCCGCCTCAGCGGCGTCTCTCATCGGCGATACGTGGGATGGTCGGAACACGAGAACTAAGCTATCGGCTCACTCGACCCGGTAAAAACCTCCTCTTTTCTTGCGACCTCATCATGACAAATTGGAGACAGAGAATCCGATGGCTCGTGAACCTACGCTCGTACTCGAAGCGTCGTACTACCTGAGTGAGTGTCTCGGAAACTCTAGCCTCTTAGTCTCAACAAAGGGTGACCCAAAAGCTTCAGTGTAGGCTTGATCTTGAAGCTGTGCGAAATGTGGCATTCCTTGTCCTCTCATCCTTGCCACTTCCTTGCTACCCCAGCGAGGAAAACCCGACTATCGACTCACATCCTCATGGCCTTTGCATACCTTCGTCAAAATCTTCTGTCTCATCCCCAGCGAGGATAAAGCCACCATGGGATCAGTGGAGCCATCAAACCTTGCTCCAAGTCTACGAGCACGATCAATGATAACACCCGATAAGCCGCTCCTCGGTGATCGGGCAGATGCTCGACAGATTCTCCTGTGATGAGTTATACAGACTTTCCCATAGAAACTCTTTGGAACCTATGTCTACCTGTGCGCCATCGAGAAAAGGAAGCTGTTTCGAGAATAAATGAAAGCAGTCAATTTCAAGGATAAAAGGTTAAGGAAGGTATACAAAACCTTTGGATGAGTTGCCTGACAATGTACAACCCGAGGAATTTAGAAACTGGAGCTTTGATACGGCGTGGGACCCGGGAGCCGGATACCCTTCGGGATTTCGGGTGGTCAGCCTAGTGAAGTCATTTATGCGATCCTAGGGATATCAAATGGGACAACTTTAAGAAAGTAGACACGTGCATTAATATAATACCTCGAATGTATATAAAGATCTCTGACAACTCGAATCCTGATGACCTATTTTCTTGTGAGTCGTAACCCTGAAACACACATAATAGGAGCTCATATGAGTTGATACTAGAATCGAGCATTACAGAGTGTTTGCGTTTAAAGTACAAATGAAATACATAAGTCGATAAAATAAGAGCAGACAGAGATAAGATGAATCACTATGTTCTTAGAAAGAGTGATGTAGTGGCGAGGTAAGGTCTCTCTGGCTACTGAACCTAGGAAAGCAGTTTAAAAGCGATAAAACGTGAGATAATAAATCTCAGTGAGTGGCATAATTTATAAGGAAAATAATGTTTTTATTTTCGAAAATTCCTTTTCTCATGGCCTCACATCCACTCTTTTGCAAGGTTTCCCGTTTAAACCCATTTCACAAAACCCAAACTTATACCAAGTCAACAATATGAAATTCATGCTCAAAAATTTAACCAAAATTATTTATTAGAAAATTATACCTGAATTTATTCACAACATAAAATTGAGCGCAATATAAACATCATGTCGTAAAAATAATCAGTAAATCTGATAACCGTAAATATTGAAATGGTTATAACATAGAACCAATGATGTATCATACCGTATACCCGTCATAAGTACATGGGGAATACCCCACCTCACGACCTCGACCTCCGGAGGTGTCGTGGTAATAATAATGATATAACTAGTCGGGTAAACGAATATCGTAGCCATGGAAATAATATATCTTAGTTAGGTGGAAACCAACCTCAGGCAAGTAGCAAACCCGGTCTGTGTAATATAAATCTTGAATCGAACCTTTGGTATATATGGTACATCAATTTATAATAACCAACTTCGGTATTCTTCCTCACATATACTTTTCAGCGTCTTGTATTATAAATTAAGAATTTATAAATTTAATTTCAACAACTCGATCAAATATATTGATGAATTTCAATTTATCAATTCATCTGCAGAAGCGATACCACAATGAAAATATTCACCATAACCAATTTTAAGCATAAAACTACTTGATATTTAACATGCTTAAAACCATAAATCTTACAAATCCATTTTCTTAAATCAATAAATTTTCAAAGTGGTTTAAAACCTCAATCCATGTACCAAGATATTTAAATACCACAAATTTATCCATGAAAGTCGATAAAATTTCCAAATAGATTAAAATGTTGACCAAAATTCATGAAATGATAATTTGTTTATATAAAAGCAGAATAGTTATATTTATGCATAACTTGACCATTTTGATCAAATAATATATATATATATATATATATATATATATATATATATATATATATATATAACTTTCAATTAACCACAGTATATATCATAAAATAACCCCGAAGCATTTTAGAACATATAAACCACTCACAGAGACTACGGATGTTCGGTCTTGCCCCATACAGGATCGTCTCCAAGCTCAGCGTGAGTGCTATAATATAATAAAATATCATTTAGGCTCCAATAACTAAACCAAAGACATTGGGATGCCCCAAATGTCTTAGAATAATCTTTAGAACTGTGAAACTATCTAAATTGGACTCCGACAGGTCCAATTATACATTGTGCCCTATAGACCCGATATCCAAAATTGGGGCTTTTTACCCGGAGGCTAATTTTTCGAAATTGAACCCTCCAATAAATCATAAAAATATCCAATTTCACTAATCCATCTTTAATTTTGCCTAATTTGACTAGTTGGTGCCCAATTTTAGTCCAAACCTTTTCGGTAATTACCCTAAATGACCCAAAAATGGAAAACTAACCAAACGACATCCAAAGTTTACAAAACATATCAGCGAAAACCCGAAGACCGAGAACGAGAAATGCCCTTACCTTGGTCCAAAGTTCTTTGTGGTAGTAGGAAGGCTTCGATCCAACCATCGGCCAAACTTGTTTTCGTCGTATCTTTCAAACGGTGAGGAATACGAAGAAAGGACCCTTTGGAATGAGTTCGGAAGGGTCCAAAAAATGGGGAGAGGGAGGTATGGAGTCGGCTGAAATGGTAAATGATAAATCCGTTCACTTAGTGGCGACCCCTCGCTAGCTTCGCCAGGCCGTCAGGGCGCGTCATTGCGGGTTGGCGAGTGAAACTTTTCTTGGCGGCGAGGTTGCCTAGCCGTGCTCCTCCTCCCTGGATGGCGCGTGTATCAAGAGGGTGGCCGGAAATGTCTCCCACGGCCAAGAGCAGTTTGGCTAAGCAGGTCAAAAAGCGACCCAGTCGGGGTCAATGAGTTTGGGGAATTTTCTGGGGTTTGGAGCTAAAGAGAAATGAGTGTTTTGGGGCTGGGGTTCTATTTGGCAAGCAAACTAGGTTTATATAGAGCCCAGGTCGCTTTCGGGGTAAAAACCGGATGAGCTTGGACCTTGCGATAAAATCTTCTTTGTTTTGAACTTCTCAAGGCCACTTTTTATCCATAAGTCGATTTTGGCGTTCAACGTCATGAACTCGTATCGACGAGGCCTACAAGGTGGTGTCTTAGTCAACCCGAAATTATTCATCCTTGAAAAAGTCAACTTTGACCCACATACTAATTTTTGGTCAAACTTAGTCAAATTTGATCAAACGTGTTAAAAACTTGTATTATTTGGTACGAGTCGTTACAATATCTATCTGATTCTTTAAGCTCCTCAGAAGATTCCAAGGCCGATATACGTTCTCTTACTTTGGATGCCCATAGAAACACATGAGTCTCAGTAGGAATTTTCTTCAAACGCCACTGTAATACATAAATTTTTTTAAGTATCCAACTAGCATGACCATGTGCTTTTCCTTCCATAAAAGAGCTATCCCTCCCCCATTGTTTACACCTTCAACGAAAAATAAACCTTCATACTTCAGCAATATTTGAACTCTCTCTACCCTTCCTCTTTGAACTTTTACCTCCATTAGAAAAATAAACTTGGGCGAAAACCTGAACACTAGGTCTTTTAAGGCATGAATTGTGCGTGGGTTGCCCAATCCACAACAGTTCTAGCTTAAGGTTGTCATGGCTCCCCGCGTGCCTAAACCCCACGACCCGCTGCCTTCAATGGAACATCCTCACTACCGTTTGAGACTTCCTTTGATTCCTCCCAGCAGCAAAATTCCGATATTCCAAACTCGTCGGTCCCTTCTATCCGTCTACGTCCCTTCCCCACTTTCTCTTTCTCCACTAGGAATGGTAAGAGTATGGAGATAGCAGACTTTTGCACTGGCTTTCCTTTTGCATATCCTATCTTTCCATCTGTTGAGTGGCATCCCCCACATCTTTCCTTCCACGTGCAGCGTTTTACAAACTACCCTTTTTCCTTGCCTTTTTGGTTTCCCCATTAGCAATATTTCTTCCCTTCTTTGGTTCCTGTTGCCTATCCTCTTCCTTGTTAGAAAATATCTCTTTGGTTCCTCATATGGGAATCTGATCTCCACATGGTAGGTTTGGGACTCTTGAATCACACTGATTATTTATAGGTGAGGTTTGATTTGCTATTCCTTCGACAACACAAAGATCTCCTTTCCTATCACCTGCATCTCCCGTTATGGGAAACCTCTCCCCATCCTGATTGTCATCCTTCTTTGTCCGTCTAGCATTATAGCCTTCTTTAAAAGAGGTGGTGATTACATGAATTCCATCTATCCCTTGATTATCTCCACTACCCTCTTTCTCTCCACAAACTACTCCTTCACGTCCATAGGCGCGTTCAGCTGCATGAATTTCTCTCCTTACTATTCTATCACCGTCATTCACGCCTAACTGTCCTTTTTCTATTCTAAACTGCTCGGGGATGGCTGGTGAAGCCACCGCTTGCCCAAAGAGTTTCCTTGTTATCAACTCTATGCATAGGGACCAAACCCGGCCTAGTTCAAGCTACCTTCCGTTCTTCTCATAGTGGCTAACACAAGCACTTTCAGTATGCCCCAACACTCCACAGTGTAGTAAAAGGTTAGCAGTCTCTCATATTTGAATGATATCCAGCACCACTCCCCTCTTGAAACCTTGATCTTCATCTTCCTCATCAATGGATTGTTTATGTCCAGGCTGACTCTAATTCGTAGAAACAATCACCATGACCCCTCATAGTTTCTTGGATCTGCTTCAATGAATTTCCCTATGTAGTTCCCCACGTCTGAGCCACAACGTCTAGGGGAAACCCAAAAGGGATATCATGTATTTGCACCCAAATATTGACACTATTGAGTTGGACATTTGTTGGATTCATTCCCCTCTCCGATCATTTTGTCACCAGCAGATGGCCATTGAAAGACCATGGAGCTCTTCTCTCCACCTGAAAGAATTGGTTTTCCTTGATTCTATTGATTCACCCGTAGGTAATATATATACAATACAAACTAAAGAAATTAGCTACCGTTATGCGTCTGACTATAAATATGGCTATAATATGGCAATTATACCATTGACCAAAACAAAATATACATATTCTAAAATAGAAGATTAGATATTCTAGTATAATCTTAATACCCGCCGAGTTGGAGCGTGGAGATCGCGAATCTTGACTTGCCAGAAAGATACGAAACTTGCGGCTTGCGGGAGCGCCTTGGTGAATCCGGCAAGTGATCTTGATAGACACATGACATTAGAAATAATGCTGTCGCGAATGGCATCCGCGCGCATGTGACAATCAACCAATATGCTTCAGTGCGGCTCATGGAAGGCGAGTTTTAAGCAATGTAGATTGCCGGTACGGCTATCCATGATGTAAAGCGCATGGGTGGCGAATGTGTGACACCCCTAAACTCACAAGCAAAGCTTTGAGCCATTTAACTTTGAAGTAGCCGGCAGCCATGGAGCGATGCGACGTGAGAAGATCGGGACACCGTATGTTGTTTCTTGGTCTTCGAGAAATCGGAGAAAGATCGAAGAAACAAATCCGACCCGGTAAAGAGGCGGAAATCTGGTCAAAGGACCGCATGTGTCCCGGAGTCGCACCAACGTCGGAGATAACCAGCGATCAGGCGAAGAAGAATGTATTACGGGCCAGCCCTTTAAGTAGCGAGCGGGTGCAGCGTCGCATCGATGATCACGGCGAGGGTGTTTATAAACTAAGCGGGCTTGAGGCTGTATAAACCAGAAGTCGGGCTGGGTGGAGGTTAAGTAAATGGGCGACCCACAAGTCGTCTATACCTTTCAGGATCGGCGAGCAAAGGGCCTTTGCGAGAAACCCGATGTGTGAGTCTGCTCCATGGGAAAGCCAGCAGGAGTTGAGACCCACAATAAGCCCGATTTGTGATATCAAAGTGTATTTTTCGTTGACCTGAAAATGCCCTCTCTGGTCTGGCTTGACCTCGATACCGAGAAAATACTTCAGGCACCCCGAATCTTTCATACTTAGGAAACACTTTCGTGCAAATAGGCCTTGAAATAGTCAACAGCTGGAAGCATCATTACCGAAAATAATGAGATCGTAACATACCGCAGAACATTGGTTATGCCGTCCACGATGTAGAGTAAAAACGAAGGCAATTTGAATAAGGCAGAGAACCATAAGTCTTCAAAGAAGCGTAACAGCATACGGCACGGGCTTGTAATGAACCATACAAGGCTTCTTGAGGCGACACTAAACGTACGCGAGCGTTGAAGCCGGAGGAAGTTTCATGTAAAGCTTCTTCATCGAATCACCATGAAGAAGCGCGTATGAACATCCATCGTGCAAAACCCGATTTTGACGTACTTAACTGACTAAGAGAGCGCGAGCGATGACCATTTCCATGGCTGGAGCAAAAGTTTCATTATAATCAGCCCCTCAGCTTGATGATTGCCAAAAATAGCAGACGAGCCTTAAGGCGCTCTACTTGCCCATCCCAGCATGATATTTGATTTTGTATACCCATTTAGAACCAGAGCCTTTTTGCTTAGGAGGTAAAGCGCCATGTCGGGTGCCATTAGCTTAAGCGGCAATTTCTTTCTTGCGCCCAGCCTCGCCTTGACCTTAAATCTTGCATAGCCTGTAAAAGAGCGAGGTTCGATACGCCGGTGATGTTGCAAGAGAAAAACACGGTGTCGTGGAGAAAACTTATTATAATTCACATAATGTGCTATAGGATAAGGAGTACTTGAGGAGCTAGTAGAAGACGATGAACACTCAGATGGACTTGAAGATTGTACAGTGTGGGTAACAAAGTCACGAAGAAGAACGGAGGGACGCTTATCGCAACGGCATACACACCAAGTCATCGGTGGAGCGAAGGAGACGAGAAGTGCGAGGGGGCCTGAGAGGTGATGTGGGATTCGGCTGAATGTCGGTCCCGGTGCGAAATTTGCATGATCATCGACAAGCGGACTCGAGTCTTCCAAAAATCAACATCAATCCTCGCATTAGAATGCGGTGGCGACGAGGAATAGGTAGCACTTGAAGTAAGCTTAGGTCTGGCAGGAGATTCATTTGTGAAACTTTACATCTCTGGAAACAAGATGTCACTGTTTGAAGGTGTTATAATTTCCACCACTTTTTCCCGTGTGGATAACGATAAAGACACACTTCTGCTTCGAGGAGCAAATTTATTACCTTTGGCCTTTTGATTGTGTAGGCTAGCTAAGCTGGCAAAAAACCTTAAGTTCATCAAACTCGGTGCACGGCCAAAGAATTTCAAGGAGTTGTATTGTGGAGCAAACCCCGGAAGGAGTTACGGTAATAGGATACCTTGCACGACACATTCTCCCAGTAATGGGAAGGTGCCTTGAAACATCAACCACGACCCACATTAAGAATATGTTGATGTTTTCGTTCCACCACGACCATTTTTGTTGAGTCCCAGCAGAGGTTTGAAAAATAATGCCATGTGTATCAAAATAATCCAACATACACATTTAAACTCCGTACCATTATCACTCCGTACTATTTTGACATGTGTTTCAAGCGGCGGGCAATCATAGTAAAAAATGAGCGATAAACTTGATAAACTTGTGTTTTTAGACACAATAAATAAACCAACATCTGACTCTTAAAAAATCATCCACCAAAGTCGAAAATAATGTGCTGCGAGGAATTATATGTTGGGCCGTAAATCCATGATGAATAAGTTCAAGGTCGGCTAGCTTTACTATCACTAACGAAAACTATCACGTTTTTGTTTGCTTGAGACAAACTTTGCATGCTTTATTCAATTTCTTTATAAATCTTGGAAGAAATAATTTAACTAAGTTGACGACTCTATCTGAAGGATGCCCCAGACGACGATGCCACAACTCAAAACTAAATCTCTCGGAACCAGCACGCACACCGTAGAATCCGCCGAAAATAATAGAGTCCATCCTTACGTTCACCGGCTCCAATCAGACCCCCGAGCGTAGGTCCCAGAGGCAGCACATAATGAATCGTTGAATTGTAAAAGACATTTAGAATCATCAATTAATCGTGACACGAGATTAAGCTGTAAATGTAATCGTGGTACAAAATAAAACATGTCTGGGCATCAACCCATCAATCAACAAACGTCACTTAGTAGCAATGGCATGTGCACCGCTAGTAACCCAACCGAACATTGCGAAATATTACGAAAGTGTCCATCAAGATCAGAACATGGTGAGAAGCACCAAAAGACAATAATCCAAGAAAAGCGAGAGAACTCACCCATCATCTGATCATGCTGGCGATTATTTATCATATTCAATAAAATTTGAACCTGCTCCGATTTTAAGTCAGACAAAGAAATGCCAAAGGACCCATGAGAGGAGGGCCATCGACCGGTCCCCCATCAGCCTGACAAGATTTGGCAGCCACGACCGCGGCGCTTCCACGACTCGGGTCGACTAAGGTGAGCAATGAGGAGCCGCAGGAGGTGGTCGCGGTATCAATGCACGCCTCGACTCCACGGTTCATCTTCCCAATTAATCCCGATATCCACAGCGCTTTTTTGAACAAGCATTGTCATCATGACCCGATCGCTACAAACGTAACAACAATTTTTTGATTTATCTGATCTGCAACACGAGCTCGGGTCGGTACAGGTGAGCAAACGCATGATTTCCCCTCCTTGTCCGCTCTATCTCGAGCAATACCCCGAGACTTTTCTTCCTGAAGACATGCTTGATACACAAGATCGGAAATGTGCAAAGGAGAAGTGGACAACAAATTAGAACGTACCGCTGCATAAGTAACTCATCAGCACGCCAATGAGAAATCACTGGAAGCCTCCCGATCCGTAGCAACCGACCAGCAACATCATCACAAGTACAATACCACAGCACGACGCATGGAGAGGCTTCAGACGATCCAATTCATCATACAATCCCATCAAACGTATAATAATCATCAATAGACATATTCGAAGTTTGCTTACAATAATATCAGCCTCAATTGTTAAGCAGACCATTGGCCACGCAACCGCTTCTCAAGATAATCCCAAAGTCGTTGCTTCATCATGAAAAAGGACTGGAGGCCGCTAATTTCGGGATCAAGAGTCCATGATCCATGAGACAAGCATATAGAATTGACAATGTCCCAATCAGCCGTTTCTTCTTTCTCCGTCTGCCATTAACGTCCCATCAACAAACACAAACTGCATGAGCTTTCAAAGACAACTTAATTGCACGTGCCCATGAAATATAATTGTCAATAGAAAGGATCAATGCGTGATCATATTCCCGTGTCGATCTCCGCACTCCAAGATAATAAGGAGAATGGGGATCTATTTTCCCATCGTTTGGCCATAATGAGAAGAATCGGAGAGAGAGGTCATGATGATGTACGGGGGCAAATCGTGAGAAAGAAAAAAATAAATGGGTAAAGCTTACAGCTAGTACTCGATACTACGAAAGAATCAGTTTTCCTCGATTCTATCATTCACCCGTGGTATTATATATACAATATTACAAACTAAAAGTCCGACTTCACCGTTATGCTGCGTATTAAGTTATAAATATGGCTATAATATGACAATTATACCATTGACCAAAATAGAATATACATATTCTAAAATAGAAGATTAGATATTCTAGTATAATCTTAATACCACCCGATCTACATCCAGCTCGTGATAAAACTGGAAGAGATATAGATTTGTTGTCAATTCTTTTATACATCCACACCCTTTTACAGGGCTCCATAGTGTTGCCAAGGTTCGCTTGATAGCATTGAAGTTTATTACTCTATCTGTGAGAAACCGCCCCGCCGGACTCAAGTTTGGTTCAGACTGAGACTGGGATCTGTTCTCTTACACCACCTCGATAACCAGGCCTGTCACTTCCTTCCTTTGTAGAGAAACCTGGCTGCGTAGGTTTGACTTCCTCCATGAGGAGGATCTGGGGACAAAAACTAGGCAAACAACTCGAACTCCGAGAAAGAGAGACTAACACAAACTCGCCGCAGGAACGAGACAAATTCATTAGTTTTGAATCACGAAAATTTTTTTCTCACACGGAAACAAATAAAATGAATTTAAATAAACATATTGAGTTTAAATAGAGTAAAACAAAATTAATTTATTAATTTTGAACTTTTTCTTTTATTTTTCGTCAAATTTTATTACCTCTCTATTTTTTTTCCTTTAATACTTTTCCAGTTCCAAAGAGCAAAAATGAATAAAGATATGTTTTCCCTAAGTCCTCAATAAACTCAGTGATATTTATTAAAAAGAATGCTTTAGTTTAAGGTAATGATGAAAATATCGGTTTGAATTGATGCATCGGTACTTAAATTTTACAGCTATATCAGTGGATATTTTTACATAAAATTTTTTATAATTAAAAATTGTTAAAATTTTTAAGATATATTTAATCTACATATCATAATTATTTTGAAATTAGAGGGAATGATAATATAAATTAGCTTTTGAAAAAAAATTAAAAGAAATTTCTATATTTATATTATTTATTAAAAAATTTAATTATTTTTATAAAAACATATATAACAAAATAAATTATTTATATAATTTATAAAAAATAATGAGTCAAAACCCTAGATTTTTGTTAAAGTTTAAAACTATTATTTTGAAATCATAACAATAAACTTTTTCACAATAAAAAGTTAATAATTACTTAATATATTCAAAGATTAACATTATTTATTTAAAAAAACGACATTATACTTGGAAATATATTTAGAATAATTATTTAAAAATTAATTTTTAACTATTTTAAAGGTTTTGAGGAATAAATTTTAAGAACATTTTTCCTTTATAAAATGTTTGGCAACCTAAAATAAAAGGAATAATTTTTTCCATAATTCCCTAAATAACAGTACATCGTGGCCTTTTCCTGCAGAAACAAACAGTACACATGGACTTTTTCTAGGGACTTTGATCTTTTCGCTTTTTTTTTCCTTTTATCTTCACTTCTTTCTGTTTTTTTTATTCTTTTTTCCCTCTTTATTTCTCACCCTTTGCTTCTTCGCTACTCTATCTCCACCCTTTCTTCTTCGCCGGCAGTTCTACCCAATAGCAGCGCCGCTAGTTTCACCAGCCTTTCTGGCCCTGGCAACTCAGACTCTGGCTAGTCGCCTATATGCGCCGACATCTCAAGACTCCGGCAATCCATACTCCCTTTTTTTTCTATTTTATTTATTTTTTAATTTCTGTTTAAGGTTAAAATTTCTGTTTAAACCTTAATCTTTTACAATGGTTCAAAATTTGAAATTTTGTATGAACCCAATCTTCTACAGTTTGAAATTTCAGTGCCCTGCCTCATACACCGACAGTATATATCGTTCATATATTGATGATGATTTTTATCTAATTTTTTCGTTAAACGATAATTGGTATTATGTTTTGTATCGAAATTGACCGACACATTATATGTCGATGATATATCACATTGAGATATCACCTACGGAAATTTAGGCATGAGGTGACCACCTTTGAGGAGAGTAAAAATTAAAATAATGAAAATACACGAGTTAATATGCTCCCTAGAGCCTATGAGATGACTCTGCATGCTTCATGAGACTTTAAAGGATCAGTTGTTGAAAGCTTTTCAAAAGAAAATACTAGTCTAAAGATGAGAGCCAACTAAGATCTTGCTTGATAGTGATTGTGTGTTTTTAATTTAAAAGTGTTTTTTTGTAATTAAAAATATAGGCTACCTGTACAGAGCAGCTAAAGGAGATACATGATACAACGAGGTCAAAGAGAACCCCCGTGATGCGTTATTTGGTATGTGTCCAAGGGGCCCCAAAAAGCAATTAAAAAGTTCCCCTGAACAGTACTACTTTATGGGTGGAATACTTTCGCTCTATTTAGCAAAATTTATAAAATATTTTTAAAACTATAATAAATCATTTTTCTAGTATTGAAGAATCATTTATAGTGTTTTCTAAAGATACATTTTGCAGGTGATACTCTAAAAAACACTTTTAGATAAAACACTTTCACTAGAAACATGCACCTGAGTAGAATCACTACCAAACGAGCTCTAATTCTTACTCTTGAAATTCTAATGTTGGCTAAGAAATTGAAAGAAGCAAACTTAAAAGAACCATTAAAAACCGAAAAAATCTCTCCAATTAGAACAAAAACATAGATAAAGGCCCATTTATCCTTCAGGTTGAATTATAGAGGGAAATGACGCGTCAAAAAGAACAGCAATAGCAAGTTTGGGGGAAATTTTATCAATCGAGAATCCAAGGAAGAACGGAAGAAATACAATTCTTAAAAGTTATGGCAAACTATTCAAGATCCTAGTATATTTCAGCTCCTCAACTAAGCCTTTTTGCTCAATCACAGCAAAACTTCACTCTAGTGGAGATATTTTGAAACTGAAAGGCGGAAATAGACTTACAAGCCAAATGTGAAGTGTTCACAAGGAGAGTTGAGGAGCTGGGGATAAAGAATAACAAAGGGGTGGAGATCACCAATTAGGTGCGTAATCATGCATGATCAACTGCAGAAATGGTCGTGCCGTTTGCAACTTACAGCAATGGTTTCAAAACTTAAGACTTCTTCAATATTTTGAAAGTAGATCCATAAGAGGAGGATGAGGCGTCTCATTAAAAAGATTATGGCAAGAGTTGAAAAAGTTAAACTTAAACTTAGATTATTCTAGCCCCTGGTGTCTGACATAGGTTCTTGTACCATAAGAAAGTAGCTTTACTATTTTGATTTTTGTTTATTTTTTTATTTCTTTCTTTAGCTGATTACCCTTTAATTGTTCATTTGTTTTTAATTTGGTTTTGATGTTCCCAATAGTATATTTGGAGATCTGCAAACAATTCAAAGTGCTCAAGCCTAGGATGCATAATCATCTTTAATAATGATTAATTCCTAATCCAGCTAACATGAGCAAGCTGAATTGATAAAAGAGTTTCTTACACATTACAAAACATTGAACCATAAATGAAGGAGAGAAGAGAAGAAAAAAAATACAGGAAAATAAAGCTATGGCTGATGGAAACAATACTGGGCCTTGTGCAAGAATAATCTCCTTAAAGCAAATTCGCTCCACTGTGCTTGAAAATTCCTATGGCATCTCGTCCCAGATAGACAGTTCTTCAAGTGACAATAACAACACCTTAGTTTGTAGTCACTTCCAGCAAATTAGGGATGTTTGTATCTTATCACTATGAAGAGAGAAACGAAATAATCATAACCAGATAGTTTGTACTTCTTTTAAAGAGAGTCTAGACCTCTCTTTAAATAAAGTTTAGGAAAGCAACGGACGAGCAAGCCATTGTCATATTGTCTGATTGTTTCAAGTTAATGGAATAAAAATATTAAAACCCCATAAATGGAATTAAAAGGATTTAATTCCATAACTATAAGTGTTTAGAAAGGATTTTTAAAACCAACTGTTTCAAAAGTTAAATTCATTCAAATTAAAAAGGAAAAAATTCCAACATAGTTAAATGTACTCGAAGTGCGAAAGCCTTACGCATATGTGTTCTAATTGGTTCGCTTAAGTACAATCATGCCCGACAGGGACAAAGCCACCTGAGAACCTATGGGGCATATTTTTTTTGAAAAAAACATTTCCTTTGTAGTTAGGGTGATTGGAACCCAGGTCATGCATGTGACGCCCCAAATTCCGGGGGTCCCGTTGACTATCCGTCAACCCGCGGAATACCTTTGTCTCATACCAAGAGACCCATACATGAGTAAAAATAACCACTTGGGCCCATACATCAATACTCATCAAAATACATCCAACTATATTACAATAGTTCAAGAGTTGATACATCACTCTTAATACAACATATATTAAATCTTAGAATTTTAATACATGTTTTACAAAACAAATACCAAAGCCACATGTCTCGCTTTTTTCTCAAAAGTTGCCTTTTAATGAGTGTCGCCTTCCCGAACACCCCCTCGCACTAAATAACGATCCCTCGACAAGGTGAGCACGCCAAGAGTTGAATTATCTCACATGGGTTACCCCCACCTAAGTGCATATGCAATGATTCAACATAAACACATTCAAGCAAATACATGATCCTACTCAATGTCTACACGCTTCAATCTCATATTCCTCGAGTCATCACGACTCCCCTCACACACGCCAAGTTCGAATGTGAGAAAATACTGCTTTCAAACAAGATTTTGCTCGAAAACTTATTCACCAAGTTTCCTGCAGAAATATATTGACTACCCGGCGCTTAATCATTGATCATTTTTTCAAACAAATATGGTCGCTCCAAGATTTAACTGGCTGCTCACTTCCTCCAAGAATTCTTCTGAAAATCTTCCTCGAAATTCCTTTCACAACCATTTTCCATTTTCATTTCTTTCATGCCATGTACTCACACCCACTTTCTAGTCGCCCTATGCATACGAATGCATTATGTCATTTCCAAACCACACATGCCAATATATCAATCACGCATATATCGACAAAATTCTCATACATACCACATGCTATTTAATTCATATCAATAACATCAAAATTAGCTCACTCGAGCTAATCAACAATTCAATTTAATTTCAATGGTTCTCACGCAATTATATTTTATATAATTCAACCATAACACATTAAATTTATGCATTAACATTTCTTTCACACAATTCAAGCCATCCACTCAAGCAATATTTTGTTTTGAACAACATGGACCGCATCTAATTAAGCAACCGTGGATCGTTTTCATCCCCTTAACAAGTGGGGCCGTCGCAAGCAAACTCTTCCTAAAGACGGCTCCACTTTGTGGAACCGAAATCCATGGCCATTTCCGGCTCAACAACACCCAAACCATAATTTATTGCATAATTTATCACACGAACCACCCAAACAATCCCTAAACTGTCCAAAACGGGTTCCACATTTTCCAACAATTCAATCCCGAGTTTTGGGACCGATCAAACGGCCACTCACGGCCTCAAATCAACCAAATCATTCACAAGACTCTTAAATCGAAATAACCGAGTAGAGAAAGACTTCTACCTCTCGAGTTATCAAAACTCAAAACCTGGCCCACGAAGAACCCTCGCCGTGTAATTTCGCTTCAGACCGACTTAACCAACGATCCAAAAAGCCGGAAAATCTGGTATAGTGTTTCAGACTCTCTCTCTCTAAAACCCCCTCCATTTTGAAAAATATTCTCCCTCCACCGCCGATCCAAAGAAAATGGAGAAGAAGCCTCTCCTTTGTCCTCACTTGCCACATGTTAAGTTCCCAATTGTTTGGCGATTCCTATCCACTAAATCCACCACTTTGATTTCTATCCACTAGAAATGCAATATGTCACCATGCCCCCACACTTGAGCTTGTTTCGACTTGAGCTAAGATTCGACACTCAAGACACCGCGAGCCACTCAAAATGTACCGTTGTCTCCGCACTACTACTTCGGCTCGAAAAACACGCAAATCCCGACTGTTCTAATTCGACGTAGTAGCTGATTTCCGCGAAACGATTCCAGAATTCGGCCAAGCCCTCGTTTATCCGAGATCTAAAATTCGATTTTAATCAAAATCTACCATTTTGTCATTTTTCAAAAAATTGATTTTCCTGGCTTTCGCACGCACTCGCCACTTCAAAATATGTAAATATTCAACCATTGAGCCTTAAATGTCCATGTTACTTAAGTTTACTTTCACTAAACTTGAATCTCGACGCTGCCACTGATGCTCGGGGGTAGATTTGAATGGGAGCTGAGCATATATACAATTGAAATCATGCATAAACAACCTGCAGTCCAAATAAGCATGATTGATGCCTAAGAAAGATCCAAACTGATCAATGAGAACTGATTCAAGCGCAGCCTCCAAATGGATTAACTTCAGCCTAAGGAGGACTAAGGCAACTGTTCCTGGAATTATAATTTATGAATGTTAATTTGTCGGCATTTGAGTGTACATGGAATCTCAAGTTTTTGAATGGTTTCATTAGAAGAAAATTGAAAAGACTTCATTCATGCCACACCTTGTTTTTCATTCTTTTCTTTCACATACAAATCATTCCTCGAAATTCAAACTTCTATGCTACGACCAACATAAATGAATTCATCCCATTTTGGATTTTAGTATATTCTCAGCATGCATACATATTTTATTAGTTATTCTTCTTTGAAATTTAAAGAAAAGAGTACAATTTTTTCTAATGAATTTTCCAAATTTGTAAACTGACTGCGTTACAAGTGAAAGAATGGAATTTTTAATGATCCATGCATGTTTTGAGTCCCTAGAATCATTATCTTCCAAGAGAACCACTGGAACATAAAATAGAAGTGAAATTTGGTCAGAGAAGGAGATTTAAGTTTAAGAATAATCCTAAGAAGATGGGATAATGATGATGATGGCTTCATGATCTCTCTAGAGAAGATCATTTCAAATGTTCTCAGCAGAAGCTATCAGTTGATCACTCAGTTCCAGGGTGTTTGGTATCCAAGAAACCATTAACATACCAAGGAAATAAACCTTTTTTTTTTCTTTTTTTTCTGAATGTTTAAATTTTTTGATGACCCCTGAAATATACACTTCTGATTGCAATTTTGATTTGGCATCTATCAGTTCCTTAGGGCCCCCTACCTTAATCTTGATATGGTCCAAAAACATGAATATGAACATCAATAATTTTGATCAACCCTATTGAGTAATACAAAATTCTTGGATATCCACCTGGAATCATGACAGGTAAAAATACAAATGAAAAATCCTCTCTTTGGGGATTTCATATGCCCCAACCACTCATGTCATTGTGTTTTTGCCTGTCCTTGTTTACAATTTTGGTACATTTCCTGGTAAAGGTGGACACAATTGTACAGGGGCTACAGCTTGTAGAGTGCAGGGCCCGGGTTTTTCGCATTCTACGACGCCTCAACAGTCAATACACAGCCACTCTTTCATCCCATGTGTGTGTTACAGTATACAGCATGTGCTTCATCACAAGCCCTCCAATTATTAGTTACAGACAAGGGCTTTGTCACCTGCTATACAAGTGGTGTTTTTGCTTTCCTGTCTCCATTTTTTTAGATTGTTTTCAGAGGAGGAAGATGATACTGTGGCTTTGTCTTTGTGTTGGCTTACTTCCCAATTACTAAACCAAAGGATTTGTAGTAAGCCTCTTCCTCCAAAATGACTGGGTCATGTGCTCCTTTTCCCAGAAAATTGACTTAGAAACCATTACTTGTCTAGGCTTCCTCTGTTTTTATGAAAATTTCCAAAAAGAAATTGTATTTCAACGAAATCCTACCATTTTTAAGGCACACAACTTTCTGAGTTTCTGGTTTGCGGTTCAATTTTTGCTTACAGATGCAGAGTACCCAATTGACCTCCTTCCCTTTTTTCCTCATAAAGTTATCTATAATAAGTAAGAAAATGAGAAAAATTCATCCTCGAAAATTGAGAAAGTCCATGGCATGAAATCAATATGTAAGCGATTAATAAGCATATAATCTGAACTCGTACAGCAAGAGAGACGTAAGAAAAGACATAACTAAAGACCAGTTACTCTGTGAGGGAGACAGAGCAGGGTATGAAAAGAAAAGAAAAGGAGAAGGAGAAGGAAAAGGAAAAGGAAAATAATGGGTTTAAGTTATCTCTAAAACATAATACATATATCTATGGATATGAAGGAACACAGGCTATGCAAGCAAGCAATAGAATAGCAGATGAAGCTCCATCCTCTTCAAGATTGGAGCTGCTCCTTTTGAACTTGCTAGCTTTTCCTTTGTTGCAGTACTGTATCTGCAGCTTCTGCATCTGCTGCTGCTGATGCTGATATTGCTCACTTCCACTCTTCTTCATTGCCTCATCCACCTTAGACACCATTTTCTTTCTTTTTTTCTGTTGTTTCTTCTTAAAAGTCTGAGGAAACTAACAGCATATAAGAACACCAAAGAACTGATAGAGAGGATATAGGTTGTGCATGGGGAACATCAGTACATGCATCTCCTCATTTTATAGCCCAAATTCTTACCAAAATACCCTTGGTTTCTACCCAAAATATCACTCCATTATAGCAGGATCCAGTACTTAGAATAAGGATTTTTTTAAATGTAATCTTACACATCAAATGTGGAATATGGACGGCATGGTGGGGTGAGGCAATTATATATTTGCTTCAAATGTTTGAATTTTTTGGTGAATGATTGAGCCCTCCTCCTCTATATTTGGTAAACTTTTAGACCGTTAGCTTATGATCAATGTCCTTTGTGATCACACACAAAATATTCCTTTGGTTAAACTCAAGTTGATCAAGCTTCAAGGACTATGTATTGCAGTGAATTGAGGAAAAAGTGGTGCTTATAAGTCAAATTTCACACAATTGTTTTTTCCTTTTTTTAACACTTTTTGGTGTTCATCTTCAAGTGGAGTGGTGGGTTTAAATTTCAAACTGCAGTACGTTAAGAAAAAGGAGGAAATGGCTGAGAAATTTGTAGAAAGGGCTTGACCCATGGGAATATTGGAAAGGTAAAATATGAGACCTCCAGAGAAATTTTCTTTTTCTTCTTTTACTAGTTAATTTTTTAAAAATAACCTTTTAATTAAATAATATATTATCAAAACACTATTAACGATATTACTAGTTAAATGCAATAAGAAATAGGAAGAAAACAAAAGAAAAAAAAGGTTGATAAATTATATTTATGTATTTTTCTAAAAAAAAAATCGTCCAATTGTACATATATAAAAATTAAATAATTTAAATTATATGAAATTTTAGGGTAAAGTTATTTTTAATGGTAAATCAAATATAAAAAAATTATGTTAATTATAAGTTATGTTTGGTACAGAGCACGCTAAAAATTAGTTGGACTTGTATTTTGTACAAGGAATATAATAAGAGCCACAAATAATACTGAATGTGTCTCCCAAGTCCTAATACACAACGCCAGCTTTCTTCGAATGATGATATTCCAAAGCACAGAGAGTAATAAACCATTTAATGATTGAATGAATAAATTTCAAACCACCTAACGACGGTGACTTAATTAGGAAAAATAATATATTTTGTTTAAAAAAAACAAGCATAATTTAAATAATATTATTTATTTGAAATATTTGGTTAAAAACCTTAAATGATTTAAAATTTACAAATCGAAGCCATTTCATATTTTTTTTATTAAAAAATAACACGATTTGAACATAAATGTCCTTTGCTATTATAAGGATTTATATGTTTTAAAAGAAAAGTTATTTCCTAGTCCCCTATCCTTTTTCTCATCTTGTTTTTCTAGTCCCTTTTCATTAAGCAAAAAATTATGATTTTTTTATCATTCTTGGTCTCAAATTATCCATCTACATTTCTTTCTACCATTTTCTTTTTTAATAAAATGGTTATTCTACAAAAATTTGGATTTTTAATTTATTTTTTCGCTTTTATCGTTGTTTAGCGCGACGTTAGCTTTTTATCGTCAGTTTTATACTTGCCATGATTTATCATCTTTAATACTGACATATCAGTTTCCATAATTCATTGTGAACGCTTTTATGCGACGATTTGAAACGCACAGCAGATTTACATCGTTTGGTACATTGCTCTAATCACTTAACGCTAATACGTCGTAATCGTAGTCAGATATATTCATAATTATAAAATTAACGATGTAGCAGCACTTTAAACCTGATTCATCAGATGATAACTCTGATATTACGTTATCCTTCATAACTTTTAACAAATTATTATGCTATTTATCAAATTTGACTTGATAGCTGAATCAACAAAATTATTTTTTTTAAATTTTTTTTTATTTTTATAAGAAAACAATAAGTGTTTTTTTATAAAAAGAAAGTTAAAAATTGATAGGGTTAAATTTCCTAAAAAGCCCTTTGAATCAAATAACCCTACCTATTTATCTCCTCGGTAATTTATGAAACCAAAGCTTAAAAGGACGAAAGTCTTACTAAAAAAAATAATATAGATTAAACAGCTAGTGGGAGTCCGTACTACAAACTCATATGTTTTTTTTTTGAAATCACTATAAACTTATATGTTACTATAATTTATATCATTTTTTTTTTGAATCCATACTATAATTTATATCTACAAACTGGCATTTTAGTATTTTACTATCAGATGGACGTCTGGCAATTCGGCGCCAGATTCTCTATGGAAAGACCAATCATCTACTGACACCACATATTCAATTTAAAAATATATTATAAAAAATAAATAAAAATATAAAATAGAAATGGAAAGAAAATGGAGTGTCAAAATAGAAAGCCATCCTAGATATCACATACGAAAAATGATTTTATTGATTGGATTTGGGATGTAACTGAAAATCCACTTAAAATAAAATTTTAAAATCTGAAAGATTGTTTTGAAAAGAAAAAAAAAGAAAGAAATTGGGCATTAGGGTATATTGTAATATTGTGGAAGTGGTGGGACCCTGTGGTTTGGTTTGGACTATTTGTCTTGACTCTCATGTGCAAAGCCATGTGGGCATGTGTTCATGTTCTTGTCCTCTTTCTAGGCTGACTCCATTGGGCCCATCCGCTTTCTCCATTTCTTAATTCCTTCTCATCCTTATTTCCCCTTTCTTTTTCATTTTTATTTTTTTAAAGAACTCAAGTTTGGGATATCTGAACACTCATTTTCCCTTATACCACTCAGTCAGACCTTAAAAGATTCATGCTACTTATATTATTTTTTTTTACATATATTCATTTTACATCACATGATTGTAATATTCTGTTTTTAGAGGGATTCAGATCTCTTGTACATCCATCTTGCTTATTTCTTGAATCAAACCTCAAATTTTCCTGTAATTTGTACTTGGTTACTGAAAAGCACTATGAAAGAAAAAAAAAAGGCTAAGGAGAACAAATGTTTTAAAGAAAATCAAAATATACATTAAATTACTTACAAACTTATGTACCAGTAGTAGTAGAGTGGCTCAAGTACATAAAGTTCTCACATGTAAACCGCCAGCTGAAGGTTTTCTAAAGTGCAAATGTGATGCTGCTATTTGTTTGAGAGAAGGTCTCACAGGCATGGATGCATTTCATTCTATTAATTCAGACGATTCAGAATTTGGTGTTATTATAGGGTAGTTACTTCTTAGTTCATTTTGTTAGACTACTTATGCTTTGGCTAAAAAGTCTTGTATTATTGCTTGTCCGTTTTACTCTAATCTTCCTTCTCACTGTATTGAGGCAAAAAAAAAGATAGTGTTTGGTTCCCGAAAATGCATTTAATAAAAAATAAAAAAATTACTTGAAAACTTATATATTCTCAAATTATTTAATATTTCCATTGACGAATTAAAATAAATAAAATCCATTTGAATCAGCAAATAAAAATAGTATGGCTAGTTCAGCTCCATTTTAATTATTCTTTGTTCTTTCACTCTTCTACTTTTGCTCTCCAGAACTAAAAATTGTGTTAATCTTTATATTAATAAATTAAAAAATAAAATAAAACGAGTTTGAAGTAGTAAATAATAATAATATATTATATATAACATTATTTGTTTTTTCCTTTATTTATTTTTTACTTTTCCTCTTTATTTTCTTTTCTTTGTATTTTTCCTCAAATTTTCTAGGAACCAAACATAATCAATTTTCTTTTCTTTGTATTTTTCCTCAAATTTTCTAGAACCAAGCATAATCTTAATTTCTACGCCTAAGTTCCAACCCTTATTTTGGGAAAGGTTTTATAGAGATAGATAGATAGGGTGAGAGAGAGAGAGAGATAAAGCTTATCCATGGAACATGAGGGGGCCAACCGGCCTAGGCATGCATACAGGTGATGTCTGTGGAGAAGTTCATGCATATTGGGGGAACAGTAGTACCAAAGGGGCCAAGATTTGATAACACAAAATCTGTTGTGAGGGAAAGAGACAAAGCAAAGTGAGGGGAGAGCATGAGCCCATGATTCTGAACATACAGAGGGCCATCGCCTGTGAAAATGGGATGTTGGCCATTTTGAGAACAACCCACTTTCCTTGGTTTTGATCATTCAATACACTTCAATCCTCAGCTCCATCCATTCATTGACTAACCTTCTTCATTATATTCTAGTTTTCTTTGATCATAATCTTTATTTGCTTATAGAAAAAAAAATGCCAAATACACTTTGTCATTACAGACTGGATCTTTGTCCAACAACTTACCTAGGATTCTTCCACACTTAAATCAATCAACCCCTTGCTGGCTCTACCCATAATTGACAAAAATTAGGTTAGGTACATTTTTTAAATCAAATGTCAAACCAAGCAAAGGGAATGTGTGGAATTTAATCTAACAAACTTCAGTGATAAATCGAATGTTATTAAGGAATAACCCCTTTTTGCTTCTCAATATTAATGAAAGAGCAAGTTTGTAAAACTCGGGAGCACCTCAAACTTTTCCAAAAAATAGACAAACATGATGAATTTGTTTTTCACAATAAATGTTAAAACTGGTAATTTTTTCAGACTTATTTGATAAAACGTACTCCTCACCGTCGACTTCGTCTCACGAAATCTACATTTACGAAATTTCATCACCAAACAATGTGTTATTTCACATTTTCGGCAAGAACGGATGCCGCGACAAGCATAGTTACGCACATAAGCGCGATAAGAAGAACAGATGCGCGACACATGACAAGCTGCAAGGCCACAAGGCATGCAAAGGCAAATGCATGTGTGACACATGGCTTGCCATGTGTCCACATGCATGCCAATGGACATGCCTATAAAATGGGAGGCCAATTCGTAGAGGATGGGAGGAGCATAAAGGAAAGGAGAAGGAAAAAGAAAAGGGAGAGAAAGGAAAGAAAGAAAGAGAGAGAGAAGGAGAAAAAAGGGAGAGAAAGAGGGAGAAAAGTAAGTCTACATTCCGACGGTCAGAACTCATCAAACCAAGAAGTAAAGTCCGAGGGCTATACTCCAAGAGTGCAGATTTTCCTACTTCACTCATTTTCCACCATGGGCACATGTCGTGTCTTTGCCCTTAGGGGCTGTTTGGCCGAATTTTGAAATATGGGACTGCTGCCCTATTTTGATCCTACACATTGGTCGGATTTTAGGACCGATTTTCTAGTGGGAAACCGAGGGACTTCAGACTCGGGTCCTTCATATAAATTGTAGCTACATCAGTGAACTTTGACAGAAGCTAATCACCAAATCGACTCCTATAGCCTGCTATGGTTCATTTCTAGACTACCGTGAGTCAAGCTGGCTTATTTGTTGTGTTCTAATTCGATTGATTTTCGCAAATTTTGTACTGATTTTGTGGATGTTTTGGTGGTCTGTTAACGAATGTGTTGCGGCTTGAACCGACTGGTTCACTACCGTTGGGGATTGATTGTGCCCTCGCTTTGGCGGTTCAGTTATGCCCACTTGTGAGGTCCGAAATTGTGGATTATTTTAAAGTGTTCTCGGGTTGATTTTGATAACACGTTTGATCGTTCTTACCATATATAATACGTTTAATATATTGAAATTGGATGAGTTTGTTAAATTATCCATGATACATCATAAATTTGTATGTCGTAATTGTCCATATGACATTCTCATTACATATGAGACATGGAATTGATATGAACGGTACACGTATCGTGATACGTGACCGGCACATCGTACTAGCGTGTGGTGATGATTGCGATCAAACACCATACTTGGTGATTTGATGAGTGGGCTAGTACCGTTGACTGAAGTTCAACAGAGTCACATTGTTACAGAAACATGAAAATATGTGTCGGATAATAACAAGCAGGGATAGATACCCCATAAGGTGAAAGACCTGGTATTTTTTGTTATACATATGTGCCAACAACAAAGCCTCTTGAGTTGGAAGGCCACATGGTTCATAAGTGAGACCCCTAAAATTTTTCTATCCATGACACATGATTAGAAGAAGAGGGGTCATTAGAATATGACATCCAAAGGTTTGTTTATAAACAAATGAAATTTATTAAACGATCATCGGATGCGATTCATCAATAAAGGTTTTATCACCCATGCAGTATCAGAGGCGTATAGAGTTTGCAATGACTTAGAGCATTGGTGACATGATTGAGTCTAATCTCATTTCCATGGTACGACATATAAAATTTCAAGAGAATTGCATATTCTATTTGGAATGGTTATTTAATGCAAGCGTTATCATTACACGCTAATTTGTGAGTAGCCCCTACACAGTTTCCATCACGTGGCTCACCCTATATGTGATAACATTTCGTGTGTAGAGCATAATTAATGGATAGACTCTCATTAGAAGCCAGAATCATAAGAAGTTTCAGATTGCGGGTTTTGTAACCTTTTGTAAAAGAATAATACAAGTTTTGTATTATACTTTTGTATGAGATTGCACCAAAAACTCATAGTAATATGTTTTGAAAATAACATAAAATGTTCATTGAATGTAAATAAACAAATCCCAATAAATGGATTTAGTGCTGTGGCATCGAGACATGTGACATCCACTGCGCTGCGTGGTTGATGGTTAAATAACTAATCCCTGATATCAAAGCGCCACAAAGTTCCTTAATGGTTTGGTTTGTTTGTTTATGGTTTTTGAAAACTATTTTTTGTTTTGAAAAACAGTAATACTAAGGAAAACACAAAGAACATGTTTGATTTTTTGGTTCCAAAACATATGAAGAACACAAAAAACACTGATTTTAGAAAATAAGAACATTTTTCAAAGAACTTCAAAATACTGTTATTTTGTGTTTTCAAAAACTGTTATCAATAATAGTTTTTAAAAACAAGAATATTCAAACAGGTCTTAAACTTTTTATTTAAGTTATGTTTGGTTCAAGGAAAGAAAAAAAAATGCTGAAAATAATTTTTTGTATTTGGTGTCTAACAAAAAAATCTCAAATAAAATTACTCATAAACTTACATATTCTTAATTATTTAGTTTTTATATCTATAAATTAGAATAAATAAAATGGGTTTGAAGTTGGAAATAAAAAAAAAGTCTAACTTCATTAAAATTTTATTTTTCTTCATTTTTCTTTCATTCTACTTTTAACCGTTTATCTTCTTTCCATTGCATTTTCCTTTATATGATACCATATACATGGCTAAATAAAATGGAAAATGAGTGAAAACAAATTATTGAAAATTAAACGTAAATAATATTCTTTATCCAAATGATTATATGGTAAATAAAAATATTTTTCAATAACCCTCACTTGAATCAAATTCCACTTCAGGTCCACATTGCATTTATTTGCGAAATATGTCTTCTGTATATTCGATTTTTCCACATGGATACTCAATGAGGTGTAAGACTTGTCTGATAACTCAAAATTAAGACAATCATCTAATATATTTTACTTTAGAAATTTATCTAAACCAAAACCTTACATTATAGGCGTCCTTGCGGCCAATCCTATACTATGCTGAAAAGCTTTTATACTACTTGCTATGCTAAATCTTTTAGATATGATGAGGAAAAATTATAAAATAAAAAATAAGCATGTAATTTATCTCTGTGTCACGTGTCAAACCTGCTCTCGGGGCATCACGATCATTTCATACTAAATATATTTTTCTTGTAATTGAAATATCTCTAATCATCAAATTTCTAATTATGATAATAAAATATAATTATTTAATCTTCAAGATTCCAATCACAATCTAGAACATCATCTAAACTTGTCATTAACTAAAACTTCAAATTAAAATAATCCAAATACAAACTGCATTTTAACTCTAAAAATTATCCAAATAAATAAATAGAGTCAAAACCCCAAATTCCTAGTAATGTCAAACTCTCATGTTAACCGACACTCCTCGCCTGAACTAAAGGTTCCTGAGCCAATGCCACAATCTAACGAGATGAATGATTCGTACACGGCAAGGATTCGAATCACACCAAAATTTGTAGTCCTGTTCTCTCCTACTCGTAGTCAAGCCATCGCAGCGATAAATGGTCTAGGGTCGAACACGGGATGGGTTTTCATCCTATGAATGACTCGTGACTGTTGAAAATGGTGAAGCTTTTAATTTAGATTTTTGGATTTTTGTTTAAAACAGTGTGAGTTGTTTGACTGATGATTAATTGTAAAAACTGAAAGTGAAATGAGAAAAGGTAACTTTGAAAGTTTAGGTCACTAGCTTGACAACATGGGGGTAACAAGTGTCCTCGGGTTTTATCTTCGCATTATGACAAGCAACCTCTAGTCCAAGCCATAACCGGATCTTTGTTTAACTAGAAAACCTAACCCTAGAATCACTCCTATTTGAGTCAACACATGTAATATGCATCTATAGCTCCTTTCAGTTTGAAACCTTAACATTCAACTTCATTTCAGTGGCTCGTAAAGGCCATCTAAAGAACAACAAGACATCTAAAGAATAAAGATGACCGTATCCCAAAGATGGTAAGTATCGCCAAAACAGTACGACATTAAATGATATTCAACCCTAGTTTGAGAAGATGGGAACCATAAATGGCAAGACTTTAGCATTTAACACATGAGATTAACTCCGCAACTACCCCACAACCAAGCTGGGTTTACCTTCCTTCAAAGCTAAGAGGCTTAACAAGCATCTCTCGAGTCATCATCCTCAAGAGGGTTGTTTGGTAGCCTAGAAAAATGAGAGAAAGAGGAGAGAGAAGAGAGAAAACAAACCCTAACTGAAGGCGGGAGATATTTATACATAAAATGAAATGTGCAAGATTGCTTAGGTTACAAATGGAAATTATATAGGTCACCTAATGTATGAAAATACAAGTTTCCAACATTTTGCTACGGCAGGACAAGGAGGTAATACACCAAAACAGGTCAGTTGGCATTAATTACACAGAGGATATAGCAGAGGTTTCGCTTATGCGTAATCAATTGCTAGGCAATAAAGGCTAGGTAGCGAAATTGCAATGCAGATAGCGAACAGAGAATTTCATATAGATCGCCAATTTCGCTTAGCTAGCCAAATTTTTTAGAGATAGCGAAATGTATAATTTCTAGGCACAAGGATTAGCGGTAAATTTGAAAGCCTAGTAGTTCTCACTCAGGATTGCTAAATTTTCGCTATGATTGCGAATTTTCAAGAATCCCACGAAATTTTCGCAATCATAGCGAAATTTCCCGGGTTTGCATATTCTTCATCGCCGCACACGCATCTTTCATCGCATCCATTTTCATCACTTGCCTTCATTCCTTCATTGAATTCCATATGTTTTAAGGCTGATAAATGGGCCCACCTCATAGTTAAGCACATATATCTATTGAACTCTCAAGGCATGCAAAAACCCGTGAAACAAACTTCGCAAAAATAATCTCGAAATGGCATAAGTGATACTAAGCAGACCCTTAACACTTCAATTGGCTTAACTTGACATGATTAGTGCGTACACTCAAAACCTATCTCAAATAGGGCTCAAAATAGCACTTTTTTGGGTACTAATCACACCCCCAACCTAAACGCTATTAGTCCCTTGAAGCAATGCAAAACTAAAAGGATATGACGCAGCGTATTTTCAAAAGTTTATGATTCAAAAAGGTGTATGCACATATAAACACTACCTTTAAAATGAAAAATTGACACCATGTTTGAAAACCGATATGAAAGAGCCAAAACCATACAAGAACAATTTATAGGTCAATATTGGATCCAAGGCTCTCAACCTGAATTTCCACCAAAGTCTAATGGTTCTTTATGTAACCAGATCGAGCCAATAAATTGGAAAATTGTCCCCTCCCCCCAACCTAGCACTGACATGGCCTTAAGTTGTTGAACAACCTAGATAGGGATAGTTACACTCTCCTTTCTTTATTCAACTACATTGTAGGGTGCAATGCTTAAAATCCGACTTCACCAAAGTCCGTAACGGGGGGTCCACTGGCGACTTCTGCAACCAATTAAGGCTTAGGCATCGCTCTCGTGCTGATCACTACCACAAACTCTGGCTGTGCTTCACCCCTGACCCGAATGACTTCGAAAATCACACCTACAATTAACTCTACTCTTATCCACCCATGTAACTTAACACTAAATCGATGTGACTCCCAACCAATTAAGGCTTAGGGCATCGGGCTTCAAAGGCTTTCGCCATACACCCCTGACCGTGTCCCTGCTTCAAGGCAAAAGTGTCACGACTTTATTTTTCTTTCTTCTTTCTTTTTCTTTTCTTTTTGCTTTTCTTTCTTTTCCTTTGGAAGACTACATTGGTCTTCAAATGTAACACAAACCTATCCTAGGTTGCCAACATGCCTGTATACATCACGATGCAAAGTGAAAGGAGGTATACAAATTCACAAACTTATTGAAACAATCCGTGCAAGGCGACCACTTAAGCGAGAAATGTTCGTTGAGCATGGGCTGAACTTCAAATCGATCAAAATTTCCTTCAAACATGGAATTTATAACCCTTAAAGGTAACTTACAATGATTCAATTTTCCAACAAAGGCAATTCCAATCGTCTAATTAGCAATTCAATCTGTTCAATTGAAGACAAAACAACAATTTAAAACAAAGTAGGCATAAAAAGTGATGTGCAAAAGAAAAGGAAAACAAAATTTGAACAATCCGTGACATGTAGAGCATGAAAATTACCTTGAACCGGCTTGTCATGAAAATGCAAAACTAAGGGATATAATCGATCCTCAAGTATGTTACCGAAAAAGGCATTTTCTTTGTTAGTGTTACTCGCAATTGTCAACATAAAGTGAAATCAAATGCCCGCACGCAGATTGACAACCACAAATTTTGAACAAAATGAATTCTTAATCAAAACTAAACAATGAGAACAAGGGTCGCCGAACCAAGCAAGAGCCCACCCTTAGACTTATGGATTGTAGGGATCTCAGGAGTGGTCCAACAGAGAATTTCTCCTCTATGGCTCTTCGCACCACATAGGTTTCACCTCTCCCCGTCCATTGACTTTGAACACTCACATCATCCGGATTGATGAGATCACTTAACCATTTGGGTAGTCAGCGGACAATGAACGGACCCGCCCATCGTGACTTGAGCTCGCCCGAAATAGACAAGCTTGAGTCGTATAAAAGAACGTGGTCTCCTCTGAAATTTTTCCCAGCTATCATTTGATCATGCCATCTTTTTTATTTTTCTTTGCAACTTCTCGAATTCAAGTAGGCATCATTCCGTATTTTCCAACTCATCGAGATCCAGAACCTCACTCCTACCTACTTTCTAGTCCATGTTCAAATTTCTTAATTGCCCACCATGCCTTGTACCTGATCTCCACCGGAAGGTACATGCCTTACTGCTAGACTAACCGATAAGGGACATTCCCATAGATTGTCTTGAAAGTCAGTCCCAGAGGCCCACAAATAATCAAGCGCTTGATGGACCAATCTTTTCCTGGGCTGTATTTACCACCTTCATTAGAATGGTCTTGATCTCCCTGTTGGCAAGTTCTACCTGACCACTTGTTCGAGGATGGTAAGGGGTGGCCACTTTGTGTTTCACACCATATTTAGCCATAAGGTTTTCAAATGGTTTGTTACAAAAATGTGAACCTCCATCGCTAATAACGGCTTTTTGGGTAATTCGAACCTGAAAATATGTCAAGCTTTAAATTTAAGTACCACCAGTGATCATCGTCTCACAGGATTGCTTCAACCTCATTTGACACATAGTCCACTCCCACCAATATGCACGTGTGACCATAGGACGGGGGAAGGGTCCCATGAAATCGATGCCCCAAACATCCTCAAAAGTTCGCATTACTAAAATCGTTCAATGGCATCATCCGACAAATGTAGACAATTTCCCAAGTTTTATTTATCACACAAGCCACGGTAATATTTGGTGAGCTTCCTTAACAAGGAAGCCAAAGAGAAACGATTGCAAAGACCTTCATCAGCTGCCTGGAAGCAAATGACCTCCATTGTGCGCCTCTCATGGCAAAGGGATCACACCCCCCGTCAGCCCCGCCAGCACACTTCCCGATTATTCGATCTCATAGCATTCAACAAGAATGGTTCTTCCTCCCAATAATAGGAATGGATCTTCGCAAAGAAATACCTTCTATCCTTTCATCGATGGGATTTCCTATGCGAGGAAATTGGCAATGTGGAGCATACCAGTGGAGCTTTTTCCGTACCGCATTAGGATTCTTCAGTGAATTCATCATTGATGGGTAGGCAGAGTGTCATGTACATTGTTAACCTTGAAAGATGATCCTCACTACATTCTCTACTCCCTTCTTGTCTTTAATTTGCAAGTTAAACTCCTGAAGTAAAAGAACCCATCGAATGAGCCTTGCTTTCGCATTTTGCTTGGTCAGGAGATACTTCAAAGCGGAATGGTCCGTAAAAATGACTATATCAGACCCGACCAAGTATGCTCGAAATTTGTCTAAAGCATACTACGCTAACACCTTCCTCAGAGTAGTATAATTCCTTTGTGTTTATTCAAGGTTTTTCTTATTAATAGATTACATGAGGTTTTCCATTTTCTGGTCGAGAACTCCGCACCGATAGCAAGATCTACCGACATCACACATCACTTCAAAAGGCAACTGCCAGTTAGGTGCTCGTACTATCAAAGAGTCAAATGGAATTTCAGCGCTCTTCAAAGCTCTCCTTCGGCATTCTTCATTCCAATAATGAGCATCTTTCTCTCTAGGAGCTTGTACATGGGTTTAGCAATCTTCGAGAAGTCTTTAATGAACCTTCTGTAGAAGCCTGCATGACCAAGGAATTGCCTAACTGTTTTTACATTCGTTGGGGATGGCAATTTGGAAATAAGTTCAATCTTTGCTTTATCAACTTCTATTCCCTTGCTGGAAATAATGTGCCCCAGTACAATTCCTTGGTTAACCATAAAATGACACTTCTTCAAGTAATACTGTGTTCTTCTATGACCTTTCAGATGGCCTCCTAGATTAGTCACATTCCTCAAAATCGCTCCATATACAAAGGATGTCATCCATGATACTTCCATTATGCTCCACCATATCGCTGAACATGCTAAGTATACATCTTCTCAAAAAGTGTATGGGCATTGCAAAGACCAAAAGGCATCCTTCTATAAGCATACGTATCTAAATGACAAGTGAAGTGGTCTTTCCTCGATCCTCTAGTGGCAATCCCTATCTGAAATACCTCGAATACTCATCCAAAAGGCACAGAATGGGTGCATGTCCTGTCTTTCAAGGAGTTGATCGATAAAATGGCAATGTGGAAGTGATCTTTCTTGTTACCCATCGAGAGCCTCCTAGGTCTTGCTATAACACTCTCCAACCTGTGAATGAATGCAGACACTCTTTTTCAATCTCTTTCATTTTTCATTGTCACTCCCTTAATTTTAGGCACCACCTCGTGTTGGCCCACCTAAGTATCATCTGAAATGGGGTAAATGATACCGGCTTGGAGCAATTTCAAAGACCTCACGCGAACTACCTCCTCGTGAGGGGCGGGGGTTCAACCTCCGTCGTGGCCGCCTAACACCTCTTGACTCCTTCTAGGTAAATGTGATGCGACGCTGGGTTTATGCTCTTAAATCGAATTTTCCACCCCAATGCTTGCTTAAGTCTTTTTTGAGAAGGTGCAAGAAAGTTATTCTCTCTATGTATGTAGCGTCAATAAAGGATGAAATCACAACCTGGATCAGCTTTCTCTATTGTCTTCCGTGAATGCATACTTCAAACTCAACTGAGGGCTTGAGTTCTAATCTGTTGGGATTCCCTGTCTGTCACCGCTTGTTTAGGGTGGAGGCAGGATTTCTATTTTTCTCCTCCAATACCCTTGTACTAAGCTCATGCTTTGAGGTTCCTGTTGGTCTCCAAGACACTCGGATAACTTTGGGGTTAATACATCTCGCACCTGATGCTCATTAGCCTATTCTTCAAGAATCGCATCTATTATACAAACTTCTTCACAATCATCTTCTTCCAGTGCAGGCCTTTACTTAAATGAAAAATATTGAGTTCTAAAGTCATATTCCCAAATGTGAGTTGCATAACCCCATTCCAGCAATTGATTATGGCATTTGAAGTAGCCAAAAATGGCCTTCCTAGGATAATTGGCACATGATTGGGTTCATTTGCAATTTGCTCAGTATCGAGCACTACAAAATCTACTGGGTAGTAGAATTTGTCTATTTTCACTAAGACATCCTCAACTATCCCCTTAGGGATTTCGACCGATCTATCGGCCAATGACTAGCAGGGATGTTGGTGAAGCTTAAGTTCACCAAACCTAATCGCATACACCGAGTATGGCAGTAGGTTCACGCTGGCTCCTAGGTCAAGTAGGGATTTGTTTATATAAGTCCCACCAATATTTACCGAAATTGTGGGAGATCCTGGATCCTTGTATTTGACAGGGTTTACTTTGGATTATGGCACTGACTTGTTCAATTAGAAATGCCTTCTTCTCAATGCCTAATCCCTTCTTGATTGTGCAAAGATCTTTCAAAAATTTTGCATAGGCAGGGACTTGTTTGATTATGTCCAAAAGAGGTATGTTGACTTTTACCTGCCTTAGGACTTCTAGGATGCCTGCTTGCTGAGATGCCTTCTTTTGCCTCAAAGTGCTTGTGGAAATGGAGGTGGTATGTTATGTTTCTATTTGAGTCTTCAAAAATGATTCGCTCCATTTCTACTTCTTTCCTGGTTTCCCAACAGGGTTTGAAGCATTGGCTGATCAACTCCTTTCCACTTTAAGGGTGATTATAACTTTTACCTCATCCGTATTCTCACCATCGATGACCCTACTTCATGCACTCCTTTTCGATTTGGCAAATGCTCGGGAAGGGAACCTCTCTCCCGCACTCCAATTTTGTTGATCTTTGTGATTGAACATCGCAAGTTGTCTATTTTCTCGATTAAGATTGCTCTCAAGCCCCATCTATCTCTCTCGTTTCTGTGCTCTACAAGATCAACTTTGTGCCAATTGTGCATTGATCCCTTGTTCTTCCACAAAGTTACCCACCACCCATCCCCAAATTTAAAATGCCTGTTCCACAAGATGAGATGGAGGTGGCTGGTTGAGAGGTGGAACCAAACTGTGGTTTGGCACCTGGGGGTACATAGGCAGGGGGATTAGGTTCCAAAGAGGTTAGGGTGATTCTCCAATTGGAATTGTAGGTATTACCATATTGGTATTAGGGTGGTGGTGGCTTGTATTGACCTACAACATTTGCTTGCTCTGACATCAAATCCTTCATTGATGGAGCACTCGTATCATGTTCTCCTGGATTACCTGTGGGTTGGAAACTGGTGAATGGGTTGGCCTGTGCAGTGTTTTCAGTCACTGCATGCACTTCATGGAGCCTTTTTCCTTCAAGCTCCTCCACCTTCCTAGCTAAGGTTGAAATTCTAGCTGGTTTCTATATCCTCCCGGTAGCATACATCCCACTCCTAGGTTGGCTAAAGGCATTTTTCTTTCCACTTTCTGCTTAGTCATCCAACCCTTAGAAGTTTCAAATACATAGTTCGTAAAATCCATGGCTTCATCAGATGCTTACTTAAAATCTCCACACATGGTTTCCAATAACCTGCTTACTACAGAGACATACCACCATAGAAGTGTGGTTTCACTGAAGATTCATGTATCGTAAACCCATGATGTGGACAAGGTAAATGAATATTCCATGAATCTATCCCCAAGATTGGTAGAACCTCTCACCATCTTGAGTCATGGAAGGTAAAATTTATCTCTTCAAATTGTTGGTCTTGATGAAAGACTTAAGAATTTTTTAAAACTCGTCATAGCCAAATTTCCAATTTCTTATGGTTCTAGTCTTTAAAGAGTTAAGCCAAATCTCAGCCTTGTCCTTATAGTGGTCAAGGAAAATGCCTTCACCTTTAGCAAATCCATGTCCATCATACCTTCCTTAAAGGTCAGGAAACTTCCCTCAAAATCCCTTATGTGTGTGTATGGATTTTCATTTTCCATACCATGACATGTGGGAGCAGGTGACAACAAAGCCCTCACCGCTACATCTTCAACAGTGGGTATGATGCAGAAGGGGCATTAACTTTAGAGGGTGTATGTGGGATCCTCATGGACCTGGTGTTTCGCTTGGTTCACTGGGGTACCCAACACTCGCTGCTCCTTGTGGGTGGGATCCATTTAGTCTATCGCAACAATCGATTTCACCGCCTCACTCAATCGGGTGCTCGATTCTTTGCACCCACTCCCGATGTCTCTTTCCCAAAGTGGTGCATAAACACTGCTACACAATCGACACACAAGAAATAGTACAGCAATCCTGCAAAAAGAGTTATTGTTAGTTGTAATAAAACCTGATCGTATGAAAATAAACAAAACAAAGGCGCCATCAGCGATGAAAACTGGCAGCTACAGCAACCGAAATCCTGGTGAAAGGCAAAAGGTCACCTCCACTTATGATGTTGAATTGCCAAGTACACTTTCCTAACTTATCAAACGTAGTTTGGCACCATCCCCTAAAACGCGCCATTTGTTTCGCGGCCATGGCAGTAAGGATTCTGAATCAATAAAATTTGTAGTCCTAAGTTCTCCTACCGGTCGTAGTCAAGCTACCGCAAAGATACGTTCAGTATCTAACACGGGATGGGTTTCATCCTATGAATGACTCAGATCGGTGTTGAAAAATGGTGAAGCTTTTTAATTTGGATTTTGGATTTTGTTTAAACAAAGGTGAGCTGGTTTGACCGATGATTAATTGTAAAAATCGAAAGTGAAATGAGAAAAGGTAACTTTGAAAGTTTAGGTCACTAGCTCACAACACGGGGGCAACAAGTGTCCTCGGGGTTTTATCTTCTGCATTAAGTATAAGCAACCCTAGGTCCAAGCCATAACCGGATCTTTGTTTAACTAGAAACCTGCAACCTATAGAATCACTCCCTATTTGAGTCAACACGTAATATGCATCTATAGCTCCTTTCAGCTTGAAACCTTAACATCTCAACTTCATTTCAAGTGGCTCAGAATGGCCATCTATAAATAATACGCACATCTAGCAATAAGTACGCACCGTATCCTAAAGATTGCAGTGACAAGCAAAGCAATGACATTAAATGATATTCAACCCTAGTTCGAGAAGGCGATGTCCATATAAATACAATACCTTTAGCATTTAACACATGAGGACAAATCAACCTCGTTAACTACCCCACAACCAAGCTTAGCTACCTTCCTTCAAAGCCAAGAGGGCTTAGCCAAGCATCTCTGAGTCATTATCCTCAAGAGGGTTGTTTGGCAGCCTAGAAAATGAGGAGAAAGAGGAAAAGAAGAGAGAAAAACAAACCCTAATCAAGCTACTGAGATATTTACATAAATGAAACAAAGCAAGATTGCTTAGGGTTTACAAATGGAGGGGGCTTATATAGGCCACCCAATGTATGAAAATACAAGAAGCCTCAACATTTCATTAATACATGGACAAGGAGGTAATACACCAAAATGAAGCCGATCGTAGCCAATTCACACAAAGATTAAGGTAGAGGCTCGCTATAATCACTCCGCTTAGGGCAAATAAAATTCCCGCTTATGCGAAAATTTCCCGCTTAGGTAGCTTAAATTGCACAGAGATAGCGAAATCAGAGAATTCCTCGCTATGCACTCCGCCACTCACATTAGCGAAATTTCAAAGGCTAGCCTAACGAAATTCTTTGCAGATAGCGAAATGTATAATTCGCTAGGCACGCTGGATTAGCGAAATTTGAAAGTGCCTAGCGAATTCTCAATTTTCTTCTAGGATCATGTAATTCTTTCGCTTATGATCGGGCGAATTAGTAATCCCAAATGCTTAAATTTTCGCAATCATGTTTAAATTTCGGGTTTGCATATTCTTCATCACGCAAACTGCATCTTCCATCGCATCCATTTTCACATCACTTTGCCATTCCTTCCATTGAATTTTTGATATGCCTGATGGTCGATAAACGGGTTCACCTCATAGTTCAAGACATATCGACATTGAACTCCTCAAGGTATGCAAAACCTCGTAAAACAACCAAAATAACCTCAAATGGCATAAGTGATACTGGCACCCTAACACTTCAATTATTTAATTGACATGATTAGGCAGTCAAAAGCACTCAAAACCTATCTCAAATAGGGCTCAAAATAGCACTTTTTGGGTACTAATCAATGAACTCATAGCCTAGTAAGAAATAATAATACAATTTTATGGATCAAATATTTTTAACAATTTTTTCAAAATAGAGATATAACATTTTAATCAATTTCATAAAAACTTTCGTAGTATAATAAAACAAAAATTCAAACTTTGTATCAAGTTGCATATTCATAATTGATGATGCTTTTTTCAACCGGACTGTGTTGGAAACGTGTCAGTCAGCTGGTCGGAACTAGTGGTCATTATTACCGTTCCATCGGGCTCGGGACAGACCCGCAAAGGCAAGAAAGAAGACGGTGAGGGCTTCGCCCGTGGTCAAGCCCGATGCCTAAGTTAGTTCCTCGCCGGAGAAAAGATGGGATCGAGGGCGTATGATTCACAGATCTTTCACCGAGGGGTGGGCTTGATATATAGCGTATGTTTTCCCAATTTGATGGTAATAAGGATTCTTCCCCATTGGATGGGATATTTTCCGCCTTATCGATATCGACGACAAGGGATATTGAAGGAGCAAATTTTATTAAGAATTCATCCTTCTCCCTTATCGTGATCCGTTTCTAATTCTGCACGATAAACGCTTATCGTGAATCATCCTATTTTTCCTTGCCGCAGATTTAGCTGATTTATTATGATATGTTATTGGGGATTATCCTACTTCCCTTATCAAGTAGATTTAGTCTAATTTGTAGAACGCGGGCCTTCCCAATTACTCCATGTTATCTACTGGCGAAAGGATCGGGCTTTCATTTCGTCGGCTTAAGGGCTTGAGTATTTCATTTGGCCCGGGCGAGCGGGCCCCGCGCCTATTTTTCAAACCCCATAGTTACCCCCTGCACTCTCAGGCACTGCAAAGGTGGCAAGGGTCAGAACGCCGTATTTGGGTGTGGATTTGCACGTGTCGCCGAGGCAGATCGCTTAGTGGCTTGGTCGCCATATGTCTCAGGATAATGATGACTTTTGGTTCTCGCGCCATTTCTTCCAATTCTTCAGCTTTCTTTCTATGTCTTCTCGTAAATATCCTCTCATCGCTCTGCCTTGTGTCTCCTTTGATCCCTAAGCTTTTTCTTTGCTTTTTAGTGAGTCTCTGACTTCCCTTTCCCCTTAGTATCTGGTCTCGAACCTTCGTGCAGTCCTTTTCTACAGCTCTGGGTTCGAGATAGTTTTTTTTTTTTAATTCCCGGGACTCCGGTATGCCTTCCTCCCTTCTGGTGGTTCTTCGAGCAATACAAATGAGGCGTTGTGGCCAGATTGGCTGTTTTGTTCTCACTACTTGTTATCACCATGGGTCCCGGCCGCTTCTTCTTGCGTATCGAGGTGACTCCGATTGTTGCCGCTTTCTGTGGACTGCACGCCTCCGACCGCTCGGTTGGAGTTGATCTTCGAGACGCCCTAGGGGAGCCCCCTTTTCCCTTGAACAAGGGTAAGGGCATCGGACGAGATTAAGTATCTCTGGGATCGGACATTCAAAGTCCGCCGTGCAAATGCTTGGCCGCGACCTGTAAAAGTCGGTCCCTTTGTATGGGGCCACCACCGTAAAGCATGCACTTCCTTTTGGTGTCCGGTCCGGTCCTCGACGCTTCAATTCCTCTTACATGGTTTCAATACCTAAGATGCAGTGTGCTTTTCATGGCCTTTATTAACGGTCTTTGCTTCCCTCTACACCCCTTTATAAAAGGGGTTCTATAGCACTTCAATGTCTGTTCTTCTCAACTCTCACCTAATTGCTGGGGTATTCTGGTTGGGTTATTGGTTTTCTTCAGGGACAAGGGCCTCGGTGTTCCCAGTATAGCTTTGTTCCTTGATCTTTTTAGTGTGAAGGAATCCGCCGAGGGCTTCTTTATTTTTCCAAGCGCGGTTCATGCTTCCGTAATTTTCGATCTTCCATCTTCCCATAGCTCGGAAGGAGCTGCTACTTCTTCGTTAGCGGCCGCACTGGGAGTATGACCTCTTGACAAGACGACACCTGGCGTTCCGCTGCCTAGACCACCTCCCCAGAATCTATGTGAGCATTACGTTTTTTTTCGCATACCAGGAGGTCACGGGGCATCTCTAATTCCGTACTGACCCGCCTCTCAAGTGTTCGACCGATCCGCTCGAAGATAATGTGTCATAGCGCCAGAGTTGAAGTCAGTGTACCCTCTGCTACTATTCCTGAAATGACAGCTCCGACATTCCCGGACCTTCAAGCTCGAGGTCTACTCCGTCATTGCTTGAGGCTTCACCTCCTTCCGCTTATGAATTCCTTTCCCATCGGGTTCTTCCGTCGCTTAAGCCCAATTAAGGGAGAAGCTGGTCGTGGAGACGTTTGTCTCTAAGTCCCGAGCATGAAGCGGAAAACTCGACTCGTTGAGAAGGACCACTCTACAGGTGGTTCAAACCTGCATGCCTCTCTCCTCTTCCCCCCTTCTACCCACGTCCGAGTACTGCAAGGTGTGTTGTCACCGGGTCAGTCCCTAAAGCTCCAGCTCTTAGCCCCGCTTCGGTCTCTCATTGCGGAAGGCAAAAGACTTCCTGTAGTGAAGGGCTGCCGAGTGTACTCGCCGGAGGTCATGCCTATCACTATTTGGAATCCCCCCGCGTAGAGAGTTAAGCCATCTTTCTCGAGGGCGGAAGAGCTGAAGAGGAAGGGTTCGAAACTGACGGGAGATGGAGATTCCTTCCTTAATGCCGAGTCAAGGCAGCCGCTAGCCTCATCCATCCCAAAGATTCTAACCTCGCAGGCTCGCGCCCGCCTGGCTGGTAGTTTTAGCCTATCCCTCTTAGGCCGCTCCGTAAGTTCTCATCTTGCCGTGCCTGATTTTAACTTGAGTTGGGTGTTGATCTTATGTTGGGTAGGCAGTGGCTACTCATTCAAGAGTTTAGCCAAAAGCCAATCCGAACAAGGCCATGTGTCAAAGCCACCAAAGCTTACAAGGTGGCTTCACATTGAGCGGGCTACGCTGGACCATGCAAGAGTATGACCGAGAGGCGGTAAAGCTTAAGTCCGATGGCAACATACCTTTGTCACAGCGAGCTCTGCCAGGTGTAGAAGACGCAGAGGTTAGAAACAATTAAGAGCTATCGTCGAGCTCAGGAGGTTCGGGATGGGTCAGAGGGTCAGACTCAAAATGACTTGTCGGGAGGCCGTGACGGCATACCGCTTCGGCCCGAAATGATGGTCGTGACGTGCCGTTTACGCCTCGCAGCGAGTCACGGGTCTAGATACGAAATGCGGTGGGGCTAGGAGACGAGTCGCGCAATAAACAAAGCACAAGTAGACAGAGCTGCTGCGAGGCTTCCGAGGCCATAAGCCTGCGGGAACGCCCCAACAGAGGTGGAGTGCCATGGATTGCGAGGGAACCTTCATAGGCAAGAGACTATGGTCGTTCCAGAGGGACGGTTATACGAGATCGGTGGACGAGGCCCCAGACTCAATGGGCTTCTGTGTGGCTTTCCGCTCTTCGCAGGCTGGCGGCAACGCCTACCTAGGCCTGGACTTCAACTTCGACATCCCTAGCGACGAGGAGGCGAAAGAGTCCCTCTCCGCAAACTATTCTGGAGAACTAGATACCCCTGCTGAGGCCCACTCCCCTTCTTCACCCTCTGCTCCTACCTCTAATGTCTGATCTCTCACACATATCTTTGCTTGCTTCTTGTTGTTGTTATTGTTGTTGTTTTTTTTTTTTTTTTTTTTGGGCTTGTGACCCAAGACATATGTAGCATTTTCCTTAATGAATATTCATTTTTTATCTCACCACTTTCAGCTTCTATCAGGTTTCTCACAACAGTTTCCATTACGAACCGAATGGCCCGCAGATTGAGCCGCTTAAGCTGGAGCGCCTGAGCCTTCAAAACTGCAGGCTAACGAGGTCTGTGGCCGAATGCCCGAAAGGCCGAAAGGGGCCAGCTCTCTTAAAATTGAGCCGCCGAGGTCCCAGAGCGCCGAGCCTTCCCGAAATAAGAGCTCTACAAACCGAGCCATCGGGCTCTTGGGCGCTAAGGCCTTTATGGGCCAAATTGCCCGAGTCGAACCGACTCTGGGCTATATGGCCCGAGTAGAGCAGCTGAGCCTTCAAAACCGAGTCGCAGAGGCCCGCGGTCGACGCTTTGAGCTGGACTAACCCTGCTGTACGGCCCGAGCAGAGTAGCCGAGCTCTTCAAACCGAGCTCCCAGGGCCCTAGGCTCGAGGCCTTATGGGCCAAATTCACCGAGCCGAACTCGACTCTTGGGCCGCATGGCCTCGAGTGGGTGAGTAGTTGAGCTTTTCAAAACTGGGTCGCCGAGGCCGGTACAGGCCTTATAGTTAAATTGCCTGAGGCCGAATCGACTTGGGCCGCATGGCCCGAGGCAGAGTAAATGAGCCTTCAAACTCGGAAGCTAAGTTGGGCCTCCCGGGCGCCGAGGCCTTATGAGCTGCACTGGCCCGAGTCGAACCGACTCGGGCCAGCATATTTGAATAGAGTAGTTGAGCCTTCAAAACCGAGCCGTTGAGGCTTCCCGGGCGCCGAGGCCTTACGGGCTAAATTGCTCGAGCTGGAATCGACTCTCGAGCCAGCTCGCCCGAGTAGAGAAGCGTTGAGCTCTTCAAAATGAGCTATCGGGCTCCCCGTCCGATTCGAGCCCGACCTTCGCGCTATGAAGCGCCTGAGATAACGCACGCCAGATCAACATTCTATTTCTTTCCTGAGCTGTGTGCAATCATCCGTGCAATGCCCGTAATCCCTATGGAACTCACAATACCTGGTGTTGTCTCTTTTGGCAGGGTCTGACCTCATCTAGGATGGCAACCTTAGAAACTGTTCATGTTGTACTTCGCGTAAGACCTGCGATATTGTGGGCCGCTTTGGCAAAACCGCCGAGGTGAATGCTGCCGACGCCGGTCAGAGGTGGACCCACGATCTCCTCGAGGCTTCCACGCCTTTTCGTGGACCGCTCTCCATCTTTCTCTTTGAGACCTCTCCGTGTCATTTTGTCTTTGTGCTCGCCCTATCGCCGCCGGGCCCCGCTTCTCTTTGCGGTCAAAGAGCCTTTTGGATATGAGGTTTCTTCGCCATTAATGTACTTCTCCGTTTAGAGCGAAACACCTCGTACCATGCTTGCTCGAGGGTTTTTGAGATGGTACTCAAATCTTTGATCTGACTCCTAGCCCAACGATGAATGCTGATCGCAAACTTTCATCGCATATCTACCGCAGACTCGACATCGAACCTCCGAACATAGACCTCAGCTTTTGCACAGCTCCTCGCTGATGGTCATGAAATGATAACTTGGCTTTCTCGATGTTCTAGCTCCAATGAAGTGAGACGAACGCGAATGGATAGCTCTCTCGAATGAGGAGATTGATGAGGGCTAAGCCCTGCTAAAACCGCCAAGGTTGGGCCTTTAACGGATAGAAGAAAGCCTGATCGCACAGGTCCCGATACCTATGTAGCTCCATTTGATTCTTGTAAGTGTTAAGATGATCGACGACTTAGCACCATCGAACGCCCACGGCGATATCTCCACTTTGCCGGGAGAGCGGAGCACCCGCCGTGAATGGTGACTCGCCTTGCTGCACCAGGTGTCCATACGAGTCGAGCTCGTCCCTTTAAGCAACTTCCTTCACGCTGGCCGAGTCTCCCGCTGGAGGCTCTCAACTGCCTCCCATGATCGCTCCCACCCCTTTGCTGAGGGGGGTCATAGTTCCTCTGCTTCCCACGTGCCCCTCGAGTGTCGCCTTCGCCTCCCTCTCCAGGGGTTAGGTGTGTTCCGTGCCCTTGGCTCGACCGACTCTCGTCTCAAGCTTCAAAGACCTCTGGGAGTGCCAAGATTATGCCGCCTTCATAAGGCATGGCAGGCCCTTCCCAGCGACGGCCTCCTCGTGGGCGTTGCATCCGCCCTCGTGAGTTGGCTCTAACTCTCCTATCAGGTGCCGGGTCGGTGAGGGCGAGTGCCTCCACCTCCTCCGTGCTTGCATTATTTCCAACGCCACGGAGGTCCACGACTACATCGCCCGGGCCTGGGTCCACATCCCAGGATCACATGCTCCCCGCTTGTGTTCCGGTTGATACCATCGCAATCGAGAAATTAGCTTTATTTGTAAAGGAAATGTCATTCCTACGACGTGCCAACTCGCATACTTTTTTCAACCGAACCGAAATGGAGCGTGTCGGGTCGTCGGGCTCAATCAGTACGCCGTTGGACTGCCCATCGGCTCTCGCGCCGCACTCCTCCTCAGCAAAGGCAAGAAAAGAAAAAAGGTTTCCGCGAGGGCTTCATCATGGCCGCCTGACATGCCTGCCGGGCCTCGCCGAGAAAAGATAGACCGTCAGAGGCGTATGATTTGCATACCTTTTCACCGAAAGTGCTTTTGGATATATATATCTTATATTTTCCCAATCGAATCGTAATAGCGATTCTTCCCCATCGGATGCAGAGATATTTTCGTTCTTTATCGATATCAGATTTACTGGCGGATATTGAAGGAGCAACTTTATTTGAGAATTATCCTTCCCTTATTGGTGATCCGGCGGATTCAGACACGATAAACCGTTTATCGTGGAATTATCCTATTTTTCGCCGTGAAATTTAGTTGGATTTACGTGATAAGATGTTATCGGGGATTATCCTACTTCCCTTATCAAGTAGATTTAATTGATTGCGGTATCGTGGGCCTTCCCACCACCCATGTTACTCCGCCTTGGGGCAGCTGACCGGGCTTGCCGGCGCCAAGGGCTCGGGTGTTTCCATTAGGGGTTTACTCTTTGGTCGCTGAGCGGGCCTACGCTGCTACTATTTTTCAAAACCCCAATAAATAAATCATTTTATCCAAATCCAAATCAAAACCACTCAAAGATATCTGTTCTTTGATTTTCGAATGACAAATAATCCCGAATTTGTAGACATTGATAAACAAATAACTATTATAACCGTTAACTACGCCATACTGTAATGACCGAAATGATGGCCCAATCAAGTTTTCAAGATGTTTTTATAGGGTATTTTATATGTATAATTTGTATTTTTCGTAGTAATTTAAATTCAAAACTTAAAAATCATCGAGAAACCCTGACTCAAAATGTAAGATATAAGTGCAAATCAGAATACAATAGGATATAAAAGTCATAAGATAAGAAGATTATAGGCTAAAGTAGAAATATGAATAACTTGATTTGCAAATACAGAGAGATGAAGGACCAAAGTGAAATAAAAGTAAATTGAAGTGCAGACCACTTAGTGGTCTCTATTTGGGCATCGAGAGCAAACGTGAAGGGAGAAAGGAAGAGAGAAATGAAGAGAAGAAGAAGAAGAAGAAGAAGAAGAGGAAGAAGATAAAGAAAGCCAAGAAAGGTATGGAAACTATTTGTGTATGGATTTGTATAGAATAACAAGGATTAAAGTGATTTGTCAAACTTTACAAAATGAATCAAATGACCATCCCAACCCAGATTTATTAAGGCTTATTGTAAAGTCCTGAAGCTGGTATAGAAGATGAGCATGGAATCCCTCCCTTTATATGGATTCTCGGTTTTAGATTTGCAGATTGCATTGTGTTAGGAAGTTAACTATAACTTACAAGTAATCGAGTTCTCGTTTGGAAAAATCCTATTTAATCTCTATGTTTGGTTTTTGCCAAGCAGTCACAACTGTGATGGTTTTCTGCAAGAGAGGTGAGTTTTGTTTTGCTGGTTTTCAGAAAATGGAAGAAATCAAGAAATCAGAAATTTTCTGGGTCCTATGCAAAGGTGTAGTGACCTCACACCACACAAGGTCCACGCCATGGCGTGGTATAGAGCGCCTTTCATGACATGGCCGAGAGGGGGTCAGGGCAGCCTCGAAAAGAGGCAAGTTTGTATACACTCAGTCATACAGAGATTTTCTTAGTTTTGCTATTCCGTTATTTTCACGAGGACTTGTCTATTAGAATTAAGAGATCCATATGCATGGTACAATCATTCAGCAATGGTAAGGGGTGTAATTAGATCGCACTCGCCGGCTTAAGGCTAAGTGAATTGGCAAACTTAATGTCCCCATCAAGATAGTGTTCCGAACACATATAATTGTAGGACTACCTAAGACCTGGATGATGAACATATGACACCCGCCATAAAGCAAACGGATAGTACTTTTGGTACTCTTATTAGTGCTGTTCGGCACTCTCCACCATGCTTCTGCACATTTGGTACTTCGGTACTCTCTTATTAGTACTTCGGTACTCTTTGATTAGTGCAACGACACTCTCTGTTAGTGCTTCGGCACTCCGCTGCAAAGACTCATCACTTATGCATCAATTTTCTGGTACTTATTGTGTTGTGTCTGACTCATTTCTTATTGTTGGTCTATGTAGTCAAACAGTTATATGATAAGAGTCTAAATAGAGAATAAGAGTAAAGTAATGGATATCGCTCTGCTCGAATAAAACACGCATCTGCATGCGGTAAGCCTACAGCATCTACAGTACCTTCGTACAAAGATAAGCTCAGAACTCCTACTTTTGAGATTCAAACGCATAAGTCACATGGCACAAGTATAAGCTCAGAATCTCCACGAGATCTTAAACAAGTATAAGTTTGCTATAAGTATAAGTATGTGAAGGTGTCCATATATGAATTAAGAAAAATTCCGATATATCCATATCATATATGCTTAATGCAAACTCAGACAAGGCATGTGTATATGTATAAGCCGTATTTCCTTTAATGAACCCGTTTTTAGCAACTGGTTTTGAATCCTATGAAAAATGGATGAGATGTCTTTACTCCTTCCATGAAATGCCAATATGTCGCACTTCATGCAGGCCTGTCACCCTTAGGTTTTGCGCTCTGATTATGTAAATGCAAATTACGCTTGTATATGTATATGTAATGGAATCTATGATGTTATGTATGACATCGTAAAACACCACATGTGGTAGTTTGTCTTTTGTATATGATATTTTTGATTAGTTATAAGATCATCCACCAATGTCTAAAAAAAGCAAGTAAAGAGTCCCCACAGATACTCGCACTCCCTTCTCACCAGGCGGTTAGTGTGGGACAATAGTGTCAATAATTATAACTCATTGATAAGGCTCATAGTGTCAACTACTATAACCCGTTGACGAGTGCCATAGTTAATTATTGTAACTCGCTTACGAGGGTTATAGTCAATTATTATAACCTATTGACGAGGGTCATAAACTATAGTTAAAATTTTTTCTCTCCAATTCAAATTTATAAAACAATTTCATCATATTTCCAAACTTTGTATTTTTCATAAAACAAATCATAAACATACTTTCATGCAAAATCATTAATTGGTCCATAGATAGTCAAATAAATAAATAATGAAAATTTTCATAATTCATAATATATAAGAAAAAATCAAAACTTTTCACAATCCAAATAATATAGAAAATAAATAATTTATTTTGCAAAGTCTTATACATATATAAAAATAATATTTAATTTTCAAAATTTTTATTAGAATCTCTTACCTCAAAGGAGTTAGAACTTAGGGTCCTCAAAGAATCTTAAGACAAAGATTTATTCTTCACCTCGAAAAATAAAGATTCAAACTTTGAACTCTTAGATCTTCAAATCTCGATCCTTTAAACCTTCAATTCTTTGTTTTCTCTAATCTCTCAAACTTTTGCATAAAGATTTTTTGTGACTAAAAAGGGTGTAACATTCTAATTTATACTTAGAGTTTTGTATTTTGAATACAAAAAGATTTTCTATCCTTAATAAATTGATTTAATTTATTAATTATTATCTTCTTTTTTTAAAGTACACTTTTACATCTAAATAGAATTTGGGGTGTCACATTCTCCCCTCCTTAAAAGAAGTTTAGTCCTATAAACTTTCCATGCCTAGATATTAGATTAATAAAGTTTTTTTTTGTCTCTCACAATTTCTAAGTAGCTTCCTTAATACTATGATTGCTCCTTTAGATCTTTCTCACTTTGACAATAGTGTTTTATTTTATTTTATTTTTTTTCTGAAATTTTTTTATAACAAAACTTAAGCTAACTAGGAATGTAGAAAGACATTATATTCCTAAACAATTTACAAGGCATGTTGATAAACTAATTAATTCATCCTCAAACTCATACAAAAATTCCTTAAGATCAAAGAGTAATAAATTAACAAGCAGTTCGCATTTGGATCAATTAAGGTTCTAACATATAAGGTGGGAAATCAAATTGTACCTATCTCTACGTTAGAGGTGGCTGAGTATCCGAATGAGTAATAGAAAAAACTCGTCCTTGGACCCTAGGCTTTTGTTCATCCTCCTTACTCTCCTCCTTAGGTTTCCCAATTACGAATTTCTTTTTCTCTGGGCAATCCCAAATCATGTGTCTAAACTTCCCACAACCAAAATAGGCTCCAAATTCTGCATAACATGACCTACCCCAATGTTTCTTACCACAAATCGTACAAATCACATTTAAATTTTGCATTCTTTATTGTTCATTCTGATCATTAGTTGAAACCAACCTTTTTTGTGTTTGAACATGGGCATCATCACTCATTTTCCTCTTCCTTTGTCGTTCCTTATATTGTTGGAGTTCCTCATTGTCCCTCTTTGCTATAAGATCTTTGTCTACCACCTCTAAATTCGCAGACTCCGCCTTTGTGGAATTTGATATCTTGCTTCTTTAAGTAAGGCTTCAAATCCCATCCTCAAACTTCACGTTTCCTCCTTCCACAGAACAATTAGCTGTGGGGCAAAACAAGATTACTCTCTAAATCTAGCCTCATACTAGGCCATTTTCATATCCCCTTATTCCAATCGAATGAACTCTCCCACCTTTTGTTGCCTTACACTGCCAAGGAAGCACTTCCTATAGAAGTTCTCCCTAAAACTTTTCCATGTTATGGGCCCCGGATTCTCCAACAACCTCCTCCTCATACGCCACCAATGCCACCAATGATCTTCCTCCTTGTCTAACATAAAGGCTGCATATGAGGCTTTCTGCTCATCAGAACAGTCAATAACATCAAAGAATTTCTCTATTTTCATAATCCAAGCATCTACCTCCGTTGGGTCTGAAGTACCAAAAAAATAAGGAGGTCACAACTTCTTAAAATCTTCAAAGGAGCTGCCTCTAGAAGAAGAAGATTGTCCTTGCCCATTGTTTCCAATAGCTCTGGCCTAACGCTCAACCAACCCAGCCAAAGTCCTCAAATAACTATAAAGCCTCTTTGCACTTATAAGGGGTACATCCTCATATTGAGGAGGTACATCATTACCAAATGTTTATTTTGCAAAAATGAAGCTGCAGCAGTGTCCTATGGGAAAAAGGCAACTAAGTTAGTCACTAAGAACCCACATAAGCAAATCGAAATTGTAAAAAATAAAAGAATCCAATTAGACGAAGTTAAAACTTAAACTAATGCGTGACTCATCTATTCCCAAGGGTAAACTAACAAGTTCCCATCAAGATCATAACCTAGTGCTCTGATACCATTCTGTCACGCACGGAACCCAGTCTCGGGGCATGACGGTCATTTCATACTAAACATCATTTTCTTGTAATTGAAATATCTCTAATCATCAAATTCCTAATTATGATAATAAAATATAATTCTTTAATCTTAAAAATTCCAATCACAATCTAGAACATCATCCAAACTCGTCATTATCTAAAACTTCCAATTTAAAAAATCCATATACAAACTGCATTTTAACTTTAAAAACTATCCAAATAAATAATATGGTCTGTAAAACCCAGGAAAAAATTCAATTTTTCTGAAAAAAGGCAAAATGGTAATTGCTATAATAGTACAGGTTGAAAACCTATAATTTTTATAAATCTCGAATGATGAAGCGGATTTCACCATTGGAATTGATTCTGCAAAATTTAGTTAATACTCAATGACTTGGCCGGATTCCAAGATACAATATGAATTTCACGTTCGGAGCAAGACCGGGTGTGTTATGACAAGATAAAGATTAGCTGAATTACTATTTGCAGCTTTTCATGTGTCAAAAGGGAGAGATGAATAAACAAAAAGGAAGTCTACGGGTGGCCGCTGAGGCCAGCGTCAAGCCCTGTGAGGAAGGAATCTAAGTCTTGACAAAGGATAAGTCGAGAAAATGGCTTTCAAATGAAGGGAGATATGCGGTTAAGTGGATAGAAACCGCCCACTAATCAAAGCCGACAATTCCGTGAGATAAAAAGAATAAAGAAAAAGAGAAAGGAAAAAAAGAAAGAAAAAGAAAGAAAGAGGAAGAAAAGAGGAGGCAAAAGCCTCAGCCTTATCTCTGGGGATTTACTTCGAGATCGCCGTTATTCGCTTCTGAGTAAGAGGCAAAATTCATCTACGCGATGAGAGCTTCGCGTAGGTACACGAATAAGGGGTTTTTGCCAAACTCCGAGAGATAGGGGTTTCTTTTCTACCTTTGTTATTTTTGGTCTAAGAGTCATTTAATGGCGTGGCTTCGGGCCGTAAGTGGATGTGCCGCTCAACCCTAATTGGGATCAAGACTAGAATTTTTGATCGCTTTCCGGCAAGACGAATCGATTTTCGACTGCGGTAATGTTTTTTACGTGTTATTACAAAATAAAAAAATAAAAAAAATGAATAACATGTTGGTTGTGTAAAATCATGTTAATACATGCTTATATGATGTATTGACATGAGATGCTTGATGGATGTGAATTATATGTAGAAAATCTAATTGTCCATGATTTATTAATGTTGCATGTGGTACTCATCATGCATGTAACATGAATTTGCATGAAATGGCATTCCGCATTTCATATGCACAGTGGCATCACGTGAAACGGGTGTAAGTGCATAACATGGCTTTTGAGAAGAAAAAAAGTTTATCGAAGGGTTGTCCAACAAAACAAAAAAAGTTTATCGGAGTATGTCCAATAAATTATATCGGAAGGTTGTCCACACAAATTTTATCGGAGTATGTCCAATGAATTATATCGGAGGGTTGTCCAGTCAAACATATCTTGAGATTGATCAATGAGCTTTGAAAAATTCTTTTGTTTTAAAACAGCTTTTCAGCATAATAAAAAACAAAATAAAGAAAGAGCGGAGAGGACCTAGATATGGGAATGACATGTAGACATTCTAGTAGAACGCGTGGCATTTTCACTTTAATAATGTGGTTGCTATTGCATGCACTTAGCGGGAGTAAATTTCTCAGAGAAGAATTCATCTATCGGGCATTGCTCACCTCATGGGAAATTATTTTCGTGTAATCGAGGTACACTTAGATAGAAACACAATCAAGAGCTTAGTTGTGAAAATGCCTTTAATTTGGCTTTTATTCATATATTTTGTAAAATTCTGATATCTATCGCTTATTTAATTTTAGGTAGAAAACCCAGTTTCTAGTTTTTTATAAGAAGAAAAGAGTTGTAATTAAACCTACTAAGATTAATACAAATGCAAGGTTTTCAAGTTTCATGTTGTCTTCGTAATAAAAAAGGTTATTGTATATTGTTCTGTGCCAGAAAGAAAAAAAGTGTTTAAAAAAGCAGAAAGGGGTCTAGAGAGTTATTGCTGCCAGGGTTCGGGGTCGCTACGGGCTTTCTCTCGCTCTGTCATTTACAAGATGGTTCCTGTGACCGTAGGAGAGCGCCAAAGATCTGGTCGCGACAGAGTTTTCCTGGTCATGATAGAGTTGTTTCATAAAAGCCGCTGAATAAGGGTCCTTCCCGTGTCGACAAAGGTTTTATCCTCCTCACAGGCACAAACATGATAGAGGTCCCCGGCTGTTTTAATGCACTGGTGCGGTTAGGTTGCAACAGGAGCTTAGCTAAGAATTTGAAGGAATTTCGGTCACTAATAAAGATTTCATGTGGGGTTGTGTCACTTAAAAAAGTATTTTTATGTCACACGTGAGCCAAGACTGAAAGGGTCTCTTGTCGCTGATGTATCACTTTTTAGGTCAGCGATAAAGTTGCCAGCCAGAGTTTCTTTTGTCCCTAGCAAAATGTTTTTGTGCTGGCGACAGAGTGTGGCTAATAGAGAGGTTTTATGTTGCGATAGAGAAATTCTATGTCGTGACATAGTTGACCAACAGCAGACTTCATCTGGCGCTGAGACACGGGGTCACAGCGGTGCCAATGGCGCAAAACTGTCGCGGTCACAAAGTCGAGCAATTTATCGCGAATGTAGACTTCCTTGAAATGGATAGAGCTGGCCACGAGTAGAAAGTTCCTCGTCGCCAACAAAGTTAAAACATGCGGTTTGAATGAGCCAGGGCCGACGCGCTGATAAGACCAGGCCAGGCACGCATGATTGGTGCACAGCGTGCGCGACAGAGGTGCTTTGCCGCTCACAACACAACAAAGACGCTCTATTGCCCATGACAAAGCCGGGTGCGCATGATAGGCATATGTGCGCAGATGCGCCAAGACAACAAAGTTTCGCCATGATAGGGAAAATTCTATCGCAACAGAATTCCTTCGCTGCGGATAGACTCGACAATGACGGAGGGAATGGCGTCGCGACCGACCGTGGCCGCGACTGAGGTTTGGTCTTAACGTGGAGGTCGTGTCACAACAAGGCATGCCTGGCCACAGAGTTGGCAATGCATAAGGCCGTGGCTCACGGTGACAACGCTCTAGGCGCCAAGACACGATAAGGTCCAGGCGCGATCGCGATTAACGCGCATGGAACGCACATGACTGGCCGGGCGCGGCTCCACTATAAGGACGTGTGTGCTTTAGAGGAATTTTGTCGTGACAAACTTGCCCCAAGAGCCAAAAAATGACCCCGGGTTTGGGTGTCACAACTTGCACGAGTCAGTATACAACATCAGAGATTCACAGGCATGGGTCTAGATCATGCATCATTGCGGTGTCATGTGTTTCAGGCTTACATGTTGTGTGATATGTGTGGTGATTTGTGTGAATATATACATGGTAGAATGTATATAAGAAAAGATGAACACTAGGGTTAGAAAACATAACCTTAGGGGTTCGGAAAAACAAACTGAACATGATAGTTCGGGAATTGAATTGAATTGTATTAGTGTTTAGCAATTTGCACCACTAAGGAAAAATGGATGAACGGTGTAGTTCATGATGATAAAGTCTATTAATGGTTGGCATGTGCACTACTAGTTAGACTGAGATAGGAATTTGATAACCTTATTGCCATTTGACATGTGTAAATGGTAAGTCGAGAACGAGGAGGTAGAGGTTGTCCATGAGGCGATGGCCAACCATCACTCGTTTATGACCAGTAGGCCTTTATGGAGGCTAAGCGCCATATACTCAAACATTGCAATGTGCCAGTGTGGGGTTAGGAGGGTAAAATAATCCTCCGTGAGGTTTAAGGCATCATCCTAACATTCATGGAGAAGGGGACCATGGTGGCTAACCATTGGTTCCGACAAATCGAAAAGATATGAGGCCATGGAAATCACTCTTCTATGCGATAAAGATTAACCAATGTATTTCCAACTGTAGGGTGAATCTAAGAGTGTTGGATTGATAAAGACCTCGAGGGACTTAGAGGCAATGACTTGGGCAGAGTTCCATGAGCTCGTTATGAGCAAATATTTTTCGATAACTTCTAGACATGCAAAGGGTCGAGAGTTCCTATAGCTAAAGCAAGAAATGATGACAGTGATGGAATACGTGGCTAAGTCCATAAAGTTAGCCCAGTTTACAGACGATTATGTGGCCACATACATGGCCAAAGTGAGGAAGTTTGAGGATGGTCTGAAATTGTCCATCCTGAGCAAGATTGTAGGATTTCTCTTACAAGACATGGACTCTATGGTCAGGACTACTATGGCCATAGAGAAAGAGAGATAGAAGATGCACAGAGCATTCGAGATGCGGGTGCTAGTGACAAGAGGAAGGAGTGTCAACCTTCTTCGGTCTTTGAGCGTTTCATGCAAGAGTTCACGTAGGTTTCAAGGACAAGGCCATGGCTATCGTGGCTCTAGCCACACCCCGATGACATGTTTCCATCGCTTACAAGCCCGGGCATATGAAGTGATTTACGCTCTGGGAGGCAAGGATCCTGTGGTTCGGGACTCGCGACAATCCTACCATCGCTGATGCATAGATGCGTGATGTTCCTTCTTACCCAAAGATGGGCTAGAGGAACCAAGATTTGGGCCTCAGTTAAAGTGCCGCACATGCACCTACTATGTCACAGCAGCCGCAGAGGATGCAGGCGGGTTTCCAGGTCAAGGATAGCCCATAGCCGAGACTGTGTGGACCCAGGGTGCATTCCACGTTAGCCAGGCTCATCTAATGCAGCCAACGAATCGGCCAATTATATAGGGTATGTTTCGCTATCTCACAGGGCAAGGATATTGTTTGATTCTAGTGCATCACATTCATTTATCGCTACATCATGTGTGAGAGAATTGGGCTTAGAGGTTGAGACCTTGGAAAAGCCGTTGTATGTAAGCTCTCCCCTAGGAACTAAGGTGAGTGTGGATCTGATATGTCGGGGTTGCGAGTAAGAGATCTCCGAGATTCTACTCACTGCGGGACTTCCGAGGGCCGCGCACATGTCAGGAGTTTGATGTCATCCTGATGGATCGTTGATCGCACACCTTTCCCTCGCTTCGAGTCATTGCTTATGAATGGTGCGAGAGTTACAGCTACACACAAGATCGTATTCAGGTTACGCTTGAAGGACAAGCACAATGTCGCACCCTCAGACCGCGGTACGACTCCAAATGCGCCGTAGCTTGACGTGGTTGGCTAGCAAGCCTTACCCTAGAGGACGAGGTGAGACAGGACTTGAATATTCCTCGGGTAGTTTACGAGTATGAGGATGTTTTTCTAGATTAGCTAATTGAATTACCTCCGCAGAGGGATGTAGACTTCTATATTGAGTTACATCCTGGTACGTCGCCTATTTCTATGACTCCTCATAGGATGACACCTGCTGAGCGCAGTGAACCAAGGTCCAAATACGGTGAATTGCTGGCGGCGGTTTCATTAGATCGAAAACTTCACTACGGGGCACTTGGCTTGTTGCAAAGAAGAAAGGACAAGACCTTCAACTGCAGTACTGACTAACGAAAGGTTGAACAAGGTTACGATCAAGAATCGGTATCCATTACCGAGGATTGATGATTTGTTTGATCAGCTAAAAGGGGCATAAGTATACTCTAAGATAGACCTTCGCACTGGTTATCATCAGTTGAGAGTTAGGGAGGCAGATATCCTTAAGATAACATTTAGGACGCGGTATAGGCATTTTTAGTTCACAGTAATTCCTTTCGGATTGACGAATGCATCAACAAAGATTCATGGATTCCATGGCTAGGTAAGCCCAAACCCTATTTGGATCAATTTTCAGCAGGGTCTTCACGACGACATCTTGATCTACTCCAAGTCTGAGAAGGAGCATGAGGATCATTCGAGGGTCGTTCTACAGATTTTGAGAGACCATCAATTGTATGTCAAGTTTAGCAAATGTGAATTTTGGCTTGCTAAGGTGAAATTCTTGGGACACGTCATGTTGGCTTCAGGTGTGTCAGTAGACCCTGAGAATATTGAGGCTATTATGAGTTGGGAGAGGCCGAAGTCAGTCTTCAAGATATGAAGTTTCTTAGGATTGGCAGGGTACTACATGAAGTTCATTGAGGATTTCTCCCGGCTAGCATCACCTTTGACAAGATTGACCCGGAAGGAGGTCAAGTTTGAGTGGAATGACCTCTGTGAGAAAGCATTCCAGGAATTGAAAAGGAGGCTTACTTAAGCTCCTATTCTGATAGTCTCGGAACAGGGATAGAGGTACACGGTATACTGCGATGCCTCTAAGGACGAATTGGGATACGTTTTGATGCAGTCCAGGAGGGTAGTAGCTTATGGTTCTCGACAGTTGAAGAATCATGAGCGGAATTACCCCACACATGACATGGAGTTGGCGGCCATTATCTTTGCCTTAAAGATATGGCGCCACTATTTGTATGGTAAGCAGTTTGAGGTATTTTCATACCACAAGAGTCTGAAGTATATTTTCACACAGCGGGACCTCAACATGAGGTAACATAGGTGGATGGAGTTTATGGAGGATTATGACTTCACTTTGCATTACCATCCTTGGTAGGTAAATGTTGGTTAGTACCTGGTGTAGAAAAGTCCATGAGAAGATGGCTGGTGTAACTTCGAGAATGGAAGATTACTTTCAGATTGTGGGACAGTTTGGACTACAATCGGTGATCGAGCTCGGTATGTTAGGGGAGTTCAGTGGCTGCCTGCGGCGGTGATTGAGTCATAGGGGGTAGGACAGAGATAAGTGTCCATAAGATCGAATACGTCGGGTATGGGTGTTAAGGGTGGGCCAGTTCCACCTGGATAGTGATCTTACGGTATAGGGACGGGTTGTAGTTCCCCGGTCCAGCAAATCTAAAGAGAGGAGATCCTCGGGAGTTCATTTGCTCTCGATTTCTTGTCGTCAAGCGACACGAAAGATATCTGTGACCTTGTCACAAATATTACTAGGCGGGATGAAGGGTATGTTGGGGAATTTGCCTGTGATGTCTCACATCTTTGACCAGGTAAAGGTTGAGCACTATAGGCCAATGGGGCTACTCCAGCCATTGGAGGTGGCAGAGTGGAAGTGGGAGCATATCAAAATAGACTTTTTGACCCACTTTCCACGGACACTGCGGAGGAATGATGCGATGTGGGTGATAGTGGATGGAAGCTCCATAAATCGACGCATTTTTCTAGCAATCTCGCGGATGACGCCGCGCTGGAGGGATTACAGGTTGTATATTCGAGATTGCGTAAGCTATCATGGAATTACCGGTGTCCATAGTATCAGGTGAGGATCCCAGTTTACAACACACTTTGGAAGAGTTCTAGAAGGTTAGCCAGGGACCTGATTAATGATGAGACCACTTTTCATCCACGAGTCTGTAGTTATTAGGAAGGGACCTCACAGGTTTTGAAGGACTGTCACTACGAGCATCTAGATCTTAAGGGTAGTTAGGAGGAACGCTTGCCCTTAGTGGAATTCGCCTACAACATCGATTAACAGGTGAGTATCTGAATGCTATATGAGGCTTTATATGGGAGGCCATTATCGATCTCAGTTTTGAATGGAGGTGGAGAGAGGTCCATCATTAGTCGGTTTGATTAGAGACACTGTGAGAAGGTGGGTTTGATCTGGAGCTTGTCTTAGCTACGACTTAGTCGGCGAAGAGCTCGCCGATGGGCAGCGTCGACCTCTTGAATTTGAGGTGGGTGATCACATCTTCTTGAAGGTGATGCCTAAGAGAGGAGTGGTCATGTCACACCGAACCCAGCCCAGTGGATGAAGGGGCCTGAGCCTATCACGGGACTCTTTACTTTTTAGGACATTAGTAGGCTGAGTCTTATAAGCTGAATCAAGCCCATCATATTCAAAAGATACAAAAATAAAACTACCACCGTGGTGGTGTTTACAGTATCAATACATATAGTCCTGAAATTGATTCATATACATATACAAAAGCGTGCATTTACACCCATAATCGAGGCTATGAAACCCTCTGATGTACTCCTCTGGTTGTTGTGACAGTATACGGAAGATCACGGACGTCCTCCCTTGTACCTACATGGATTAAAACCCGTGCTAAGCTTAACGCTTAGTGGGAAACATATGACTTATATGTATACACATGCATTGATAGTCACTTATAGTAAACATATAATAGTAATAGTATACGTACTTAAGATGCTCATAATTTTTCATGGGTGCTATAACAAACTTATACACGTACTTGTACTTATAAGCGGACTTATACTTGTCGGATCTCAGTAGAATTACGGATCTTATGTCACTTATACGAGATGCGGCTCGGGTACTCACGGAGCTTATACTTGTACTTTACTTTACTCTTCTTCGTTATTTAGACTCTTATAATATAAATGTTTGACTACCTAGACCAGCAATAAGGAATGAAAAGGACCGCAGTACAGCCCTCTACGAAGGTACGGTATAAATGCGAGGTGTTATATAACCTGAACAGAGTCTTCCGAAATAATGGAAGTGTCCATTAGCACTAATCTGAAGAGTACCCAGAAGTCGCTAAATGTGCAACACGGTCGAGAGTGCGTCACCTTAATCGAGAATAAAGTCTATCGTCTTTGCCACGTCTTGGAGGTTCGAGTGTCATTCCGCCTCCGGTCTGGCGGTCCTCTCTGATAACTCCTGTGTTTAGGAACTTATTATCTTAACAAGGCGTTAAGTTATACCTTGTTCGGCTGCCTCGCGGCGAGATGCGATTAATTCTCCTTTATCTTGACATGAATGGACCCTTTCATGCGCCTGCGGTCCCTCGTGATCGATAGGCAGTACCGAATAGCGAATAGCAAACAAAACAAAACTGAAATCTACACGTTGTGAAGCCTTGGCCTAAAGCCGGCCTTGCTGGTGCGAATTGCAGGGCTTGTCTAGCCCCCTGCGCCACGTTTTGGCGTCAGTTCTGCTCAGTGGGATTCTTACGATGCGGCGCAGGACCCCTGAAATTGCCTAGATTTTTCTAATTTCGTCCATTTTTCTAGAAATCTAACAAAAAATCCCAAAATAATCCAAAAGCATCACCAAAAACAACTCCCAAATGTATTCTAACCCAACCAAAACCAAATATAGAGATTAATTAGGGTTTTTCCATACCCAAACAAATATTTTAAGATTAGGTTAACTTCCTAACACCAGCCAGTATCATACCTCATGACTAAGAATCCATACCGAGGAGGATTAGTACTTATCTTATCTGAGCTAGTTTGACCAACCCAACTTTCAACAAATCTAGGGTTAGAATGAATTCTTAAGTAAACCCTAGGAATGGAATTACTAATATCATCTGAACACTTCCATACAAGTTCATACAAAGCATAGTCATCCATCTTTGACATTTCCTTTACAAATAGTCTAAAGCACCAAATCTTCTTGGGTTATACCTTTTCTTAGCTGTGTATGTGCTTCTTCTTAACCTTCTTCTTCTTCTTCTTCTCTACTTCTTCTTATTTACCTCTACTTCTTCTCTTCTCCTCTCTTCTTCTTGAGGTTTAGCTCTCCAAAAAATGAGAGACCAATTTGGTCTCATCCTATTTGACCTTATTTACCTTTTCTTGCACTTTGGTCCTCAAGTTTCATTTTTATATTTCTTTCCACAACTTCCATTATTCCACTTTGGCATATAATCTTATTATCTTATGACTTTTATATCTGTTTGACAAATTCCGCACACCCTTGTGTCTTATACAAATTCCGGGTTTCTCAGTTTTCACATTATGAATTTAAATTATGAAAAATTCAAATTATACCTGAAATACCTAAACACGTTAGAAAATGACAAGGTATATTTCGAGGTGTTATAGGTCAAGTTATTGTGGGGAAGGCTCTCGGCTGCAGAGGTGTATTAGGCCCTTGAGAGATGCTGGGGAGGTGGAGCCTGATTGCTTTAGTTTGACATTGCCAGTTGAGCTTATTAGGTGTTCATGAGGTGTTCCACGTTTCCATTCTTGATATACTCGGATCGGCTCATGTAATTGGATTATGGAGGGATTGTTGTTAATCTGAGATGGGACCTTTGAGGAGGGGCCAGGGTCGTATCATGGATAAGCGGAATAAGTTTCAACACAAGACCGTGAGGCTAATGAAGGTGTTATGGCAACAGCGAGGAGTTGAGGAGTCAACATGGGAACACGAGGACACGATGCGTGCCACCTATCCTTTCTTGTTTAAGGATGAAGGTACGTGGTTTAGTCGTTTGATGATTAAATGACTAGTTTATATGCATGTGATTGCGTACTATTGCATATGCATATGATTCGATGTGTATATGTGTGGAATTTTGGGACGAAATTCTTTTAAGGGGGGAAGAAAGTAAAACCCAGTAAAAAATTCAATTTTTCCAAAAAAATGGCAAAACGATAATTACTGCAATAGTACAGGTTGAAAACCTGGAATTTTTCTAGATCTCGGATAATGAAATAGACTTCACCGTTGGCATCATCTCATGAAATCTAGTTACTTCGTCGAATTTCGTCGGATTCCAAGATAGTTGAAATTTCACATTTTTCGAGGCACCGAAAGTAGCAAGTGACACATGGCACTTGGTTGAATGGCTCATTTAGAGCCATGCGTCAAAAGGGAGAGATAGTCAAACAAAAAGGGAAAGTCTAAGGGGTGGCCCATGGAGCAGTAATAAGCCCCTAGAGAAATCAGTCTTTGGACAAGGGATAAGGTGAAAGGAAGCCAATGAGAAGGAGACATGTGGCAAGGGAAGGTGGGAGGAAACTTCCCACTAGAATCAAGTTGGGACAATTCGGTGGGAGAGAAGGGAAAAATGAGGGAAAGAAAAAGAAAGAAAAGAAAAGAAAGAGGAAGAAAAGATGAGTGAGAAGCTCCACCTTCTCTCTAGGATTCTGGGAGGTCCCGGTAAGTCGAGTTTTGTCGAATGAGAGGCAAAGTTCTCATCTGAGGCAGGAAGCCGCATGAGTCTGGGGTCGGGGTTTTCGCCAAACTCCGAGAGGTAGGGGTTTCTCTCCTACCTTGGTTATTTTTTGTATAAGAGTCATTTAATGGCAGGGGTTTTCTTTGGGTCGTAAGTGGTCGTGATGTTCAGTCCCAGAATTTTGGGACTTAACACTGGAATTTTAGAACTGTTTCTGGGAAGTCCGAGATTGATTTACGGATAGTTTGTGCTGTTTTTACGTGCTATTGCAAAAAAAAAAAATGAATAACATGTTGGTTGTGTGAAAATCATGTCAATATATGCTTATATGATGTATTGACATGAGATGCTTGATGGATGTGAATTATACGTAAAAAAATATAATTATCCATGATTTATTAATGTTGCATGTGGTACTCATCATGCATGTAACATGAATTTGCATGAAATGGCATTTCGCATTTCATATGCATGGGGACATCGCGTGAAATGGGTGTGAGTGCATCACAGGGCTTTTGAGAAAAAAAAAAGTTTATCGGAGGGTTGTCCAACAAAACAAAAAAAAATTATTGGAGTATGTTCAATAAATTATATCGGAGGGTTGTTTACACAAATTTTATCTGAGTATGTCCAATGAATTATATCAGAGGGTTGTCCGATAAATTATATCATAGATTGACCAATGAGTTTTCAAACATAAAAATCTTTTGTTTTGAAAACAATTTTTCATACATGGCAAACCATATGTAGAGAGAAATGCGAGACTCAGAGACATGGAGAATGACTGTGAACATTGGTAGGAATGTGCATACTTTTACTGAATGCTTATGTGTAGTTTGCCATTGCATGTGCACTTAGGTAGGGAGTAGCCCTTGTCTGAGAATTTCATCTTGACATTGCTCACCGTCGTGGAAAATATTTTTAGGTACTAGAGTACCAGCGGGATGAAACACATTCGAGGAAGCTTTAGTTGTGAAAAGCCATAATTTGGCTTAACCATTGTATTTTGTAAAATTTTGGATATTCATGGAGTTTAAATTTTAATTTTAGTAAAACCCGAGTTTACATTTATGTAAGAAGAAAAAAGTTGTAATTAAACTCATTTTGTATGATTAATACAGTTTGGCATGGTTTTCTAGGTTTCATGTTGCCTTTGTAATAAAAAGGTTATTGTATATTGAAATAAGGTGTTTAGAAAGAAAAATAAAAAAGAAGGTTGGAGGTGTGGAAAAGGCTAGAGAAATCACGCCGGGTTTGGGTTTAGGGTGTGATAGTGGTTTCTTTCATAGCGATAGAGCTTTCTGGCTCGATTGTCGTGACATGGTTCCCAGTACGGGAGGTGGCTGGAGTTCGCGATACAGGGGTTTTCTGGTCGCGCGGAGTTATTTCTTCGTATTTTACGTCGCGACGGGGTCCCTTCCACAATAATACATGACAAAGATTTGCCTTCGCGGTCGAGGCAGTAGGGTGAGTGGTTAGTTCGTGGGAGCTTGGCTAAGGCCCGAGATTTTGATCATGACAGGAAGTTGTTATGTCGCCGCAGTATTATGTTGCGACAGTGTTTGGTCAAGACCGAAGGGTCTCTTGTCGCGACAAAATACTTTTATGTCACGACAAAGTTGGCCAGGCCAGGAGTTTTCTGTCGCGAAAGAATGTTTCTATGTTGCGACAGAGTGTGGCATAATAGAGAGGTTTTGTGTTGCGACAAAAAAGTTCTATGTCACGACATAGTTCTTGATTTGGAGTAGATTTTACGTCATGAGCATTTATGAGTCGATAAAGTTGACGAGGCAAGGAGATTATCTGTGATAAATGATTCCTAATAATGCTGACGGAGTTGGCTAGAATAGGGAGAATTTCTATCGTGACAGAGGATTTTTAGGTCGCGACAGAGCTGGCCACGACAAAGCTAGGCGTGACGAAGGCCATGCGCGTGTGACAAATCAGGCCAGGTGCGCATGACTGGCTCATAGCGCGCGTGATAGAGGCGCTCTGCCACGCACAATAGAGATGCTTTGTCGCCCATGTGAGGAGAAAGTGACGCGTATTGTAGCATACAAAAATAGAATTTTTATGATAAAAATTATTATATATTAGAGATACTATTGTTTAACCCCAGGTATTTTTCACAGAATTGTTAGATAGATATTGATAAAATGATTGTGAATCCGAAATAAACCCCCGATTGAAAAAAAAAAGAAAATATGGAAATTTTAAATATATAGGGACTCTAAGAATTCAGACATATTAGGTATATGTCTAGTAGGAGTGAGAGAAATAAATGAGCAAGGAGAAAATAATATGAGACTTAAATAAAGAATAATAGAGAAATAGAGGGACCTAAATACAAAAGAAATAAAGAAAAAAAAATCAAGGAGAAGACATGTGGCATGTTGGAAAGAGAGAGGAAGTTTCCTCCTTTTTAAAATACGATTAAGGGTGATTATAGAGGAAAAGGAAAAGAGGTTAGAGAGGCTCTTCCTTCTCTCTCAGATTTTCCGACGATCGAATATAGGTTTCAGTGAAGCAAGGATAAGTCCTCCCTGTTAATGAGCTGCAAGTAGAGACGGAATCGGGGAGTTTGAAAAACTCCGAGAGTGCAGATCTTCTCTACTTTAGTTGTTTTCCTACTAAGGTTGTGTGGTGATTATCTTGCCCTTAGGGAATGTTTGGTTGTATTTTAAATGCATGGAAGCTGCCACATTGTGGTAGTGCACATTAGTGGACCCAGCCAGAGCTTATTTTGGTAAATAAAGAGGAGTTGATGGTAAAGTCCTTCTAGTAGAGGTAACAGCCACATCAATCAAGCTGATGGGATTTAATTTCTCAATTTAGGCGCGGGCCAAGTTATGAGTCCTTTTACGAGGTCGGTATAAACGGCCCGAATTAGTCAGTTCGGCGATTCAAGTCATTCTTGGACCTTAGATCTGATTACAGGTAAGAAATAAAGGGAATTTGAGTAGTCCTTCTGGTAAATTGTAGCCAAATCAGTGAAATTAATATTAAACACTTTGATTTTCTCAATTCAGTTTGTAGACAAGTTATGGTCTTTTAATGACGTGTAATGGGCGAGAGGTCAGCTGTAGAGGTTAAGGTGTTTCATGAAGTCGGTTGCTAGGTGGCTGACTAAGTCGACCAGGCGGTGTGACCAAATGACCTCAACCCGGAAGGTCACAGTATTACAGTCAGACTCTAGTTTTGGGTGCTGTGGGCTCTATGAAGCCCATTGAACAAGGTCATTCATATGCCGCAAGGAGGATAGCAGATTGTCAGACCGAGGTGTTGAACCTAGTTTACCGAGTCGGGTCCAGCTCGATCCGGTTCAGGTCGGCTCAATTTTGGGTGTGACTACGTATGACCTCCAACTTCGGAAGGTCATAACTCCTTCGATCAAGCACGTTTTGGTGTTGGCAGACTCTATGGGCCGAACTGGTCAGAATCCGTTCGCCATGCCTGTAAGGAGGATAACGATTCTGTTTAAAGGTCTCGAGATCAGAGCTCGTCAGTTCAGATCATCTCAGCTGCAGTTGTGACTACATCTGACCTCCAACTTGGAGGCATATAACTCCTTCAGTGAGAACTCCGTTTGGGTGTTCTTTGACTCTATGGAAAGCCCATTGAGTAAAGATCCATCTATATATAGCTTATTAAAATTGGAACTCAAATTAAACTCTAAAGGTATTCTAACCAAAACCCTGTACCACAGATATCTTGTTCTTTGTGGTTTGGAATGAGGAACTTCTACAGAGGAAGAATAAACGATTGAGATTTTGAGGATTGGAATCAAAATTACAAAGCTTTTTGAAAGTTTTTCTCTGACTCTATTCTTATTTCAAGTATTTTGTTAGTTTATAGAAATTAAATATAAATAATTGCAACAGATGTTATATGACAGTATGTGAATAATTATATAAAAATAAGTACATGAATGAGTATATGAATGAGTATGTGAATGAGTATATGAAATAAACACATGAATGAGTATATGAATGAGTATGTAGATAATTATATGAAATAAGTACATGAATAAATTATATGAATGAGTGGAGTAGTGTGGGGCTGGTACAAGATTAAGTATATCCTTGAAAAGGCGTTGTAGAGTGATATAGGGTGAAATGGTATTTAAAGCCGAATGAATGTGAATGATAATCGGGTAGCGAATCGGTCAGTTCTGACATCTTGAATTGAATGATATCTGAGAATGAACGCTTGGCGGGATGCACCAATCGGCATCGTCAGAAGGCACCGAGAATTGTCAATGTCAGCCAGGCGGGATGCACTAATCGGCATCCATCATGATGGCGTATGGCATTGAAGAAATGTCCCACTTGGCGGGATGCACCAATCGGCATCTGTCATGATGGCGTATGGCATTTAAGTGATACCACATGTCGGGGTGCACCAAACGGCATCCGTCATGATGGGAGACCGAATTGTTAAATGTGTAAGCACATTACTGAATGATAATAAGGATGGGATTCATCAAACGGAATCCGTCAGAAATGTGAATTGAATAGTCAAAGTGAAATAACCAACATTGATGAGTGTAAATGCAATTTTATGTATACGCTTAAATCTCATAAATTGAATTGTTGCATTGAAAATGCATGTTGTGATATAATAAATGATTGTAAAATGAAAGCATGCGAAAATGAATAGCATGAGTATATGTGTATTGCTGATACCATGGCATGGTTTAATGTTAAATGCATGTCAAGTTAAACTGAACATTGGAATAGAACTGTATAGAACCACTAAGCATGAAAATGCTTAGCGTGTAGTTTTATCTATGCGCAGGTTTCGAGTAGACAGGAAGGAAGACAAGATCGTGAAGCACAAAGTCATAAAGCAAGTTGCGGCGTATAAGTACATACCCCTCCATGCATATATCATCTCCTTTTTTTTTTAAAACATGGGATATTTTGTAAACAAATAGTCGAGCTCCAAAGAAATGTTTTGTTTTTGTATATCATTTTGGAAGGGCATAGAATGCCTTCAACGAAATTGCATTTATGAAATGTAAATGTTTGTGGAGCTACCATTTGAAAATGCTTCATGAGAATCGAAAACTGAAATAACATAAAGAAAATGTTTGATAAGATAATTGAAAGCGTCGAATGCAGGGCTCCAATTCGGATCTTGTCGGGTCGATAGGGGATTCGAATTGGCGACACTTTTGAAAATGAAAACGTAATAAAAATGTAAATAAAAAAGAATTAAACAGGTGTCCCAGGGGTTTTGGTTCGGACTCGCCAATCGGATCGAGTCGGGCTCTGGGGTCTCTACACGTATAATAGGCATGCACGTGCGATTGGTATGCATGCACAAGAGAGTTGTCTGGCGATAGGAGAGATGCGCGTGACGGAGAATTCTCTCAGCGACCAGGACTTGGTGATGGCGAGAGGTTCCCATGCTACCTGATATTCTAGTCGCGGCCCGAGGTTGGAGTCTTGGCGTGGAGTCGATCGTGATAAGGCATAGCTAGGTCGCGACAGAGTTGGCACAACAAGGCCTAGGCGAGCGACGACAACGTCCTAGGCGCGCACACGATAAGGTCTATGAGGGCAACGATAGAGCTCTGGGCGTGCACACAATAGGGCCGAGGTGCGTCCACGACAAGGACATGTGTGCAACAAAGGAATTTTGTCGCAACAAACTTGTCCAGTAGCCAAAAAGAAAAAAGAAAAAAAAAGACCCCTAGGATTTGGGGTGTCACATGGTCAAAACCCTAAACTCCTAGTAATGTCGAACTCCCATCTTAACTGTCACTCCTTGCCTAAACTAAAGGTACCTGGAAGGTTGTCAATGAATGGGATATGCTCATAGCCCAGTAAGAAATAATAATACAGTTTAATGGATAAAATATTTTTAACAATTTTTTCAAAACGAAGATATAACATTTAATCAATTTCATAAAAAATTTCGTAGTATAATAAAACAAAAATTCAAACTTTGTATCAAGCTTAATATCCATAACAAATCATTTAGTATCCAAATCCAAATCAAAACCACTCAAAGATATTGGTTCTCTAATTTTCGAATAACAAATAGTCTCAAATTTGGTGGGACATTATCAAACAGTCAACTATTAGAACTCGTTGACTAGGGCCATATTACTCAATTATTATAACCCATTGACAAGGGTCATAGTGTCAACTACTACCCATTGACGATAGCCATAGTCAATTATTGTAACCCATTGACGAGGGTCATAATAAATTATTATAACTCATTGATAAGGGCCATAAACCATAGTAAAAAACTTTTTTCTCCAATTCAAATCTATAAAACAATTTCATCATATCTCCAAACTTTATATTTTTCATAAAACAAATGATAAACATACTTTCATGCAAAATCACTAATTGATCGATATATAGTAAAAATAAATAAATAAATAATGAAAATTGTCATAATTCATAATATTAAAAAATATATATACTTGTACAATTTTATGACGTTATTACCAAGGACTATTGACTAATCCCTGACAATGATGCCAATAAGCTTGTTGCGTGAGACTAAATGACATTTGCACCAGTTTATAACAAAATTACCAAGGACTATTATCTAATCAAGACGATCTTGCCATAAACTTGATGACATTATCTTATATAAACGAATCTCTAGAGTAAATCATTTTCAAAGTTTGGTTTAGTGCGATATTCTTACCGATGCACGAATTAAACAAACTAATAAATGGTTAGTCTGAATCGCTGATCCCTGAGAGATCTGAATTTTAAATCAACTACCTGACTACTCCAATTTCCATACTATTTGGACCCCTTTAAATATTAGTAAGATCTGACATTGAGTCTTGGAAAATTAACGAATCAAAGGAAATAACTGAAATGAACAATAAACTTGAATATAAAGAATAAAGAATAATTAATAGTTAGGAAAATGAATAGAAATTGAATAATTATCGTTTTGCGAGGCATTAAGATCAATCTTATTGTGAGTATCAATTCACATTTATCGACTTGTAAATTTTGCTTGTGAATTTAAGATTTCAAAATATATGTCGAGGCGTTAATGGATTCGATTTGGATCTCCACACCTCATTTCATTATCTAATTTTATTTGATTCTCTCGAATACGGGGAATTAGATAACTACTTTTAACGAGGGGACTTCTAATTCTGGGTATTTTCTTTTCACGATACTTCATACCCCATTTTATGAATTTGTACACCTTAGCTCCCAGTTGCTCCCGAAGTCAAGCAAGGATACAGCTTCAGGTTACTCTTCCTCCAAATTAAAATATATCACCCTCTCCTTGAGTTAGATCTGCATTCTTTCTGGGATTGGCTACACTATTCGAATTAGAGTGAACTCTCTGTATTTAAATTGATAACTCATTCAACTCGTTCTTGATTTGAGTGAGAGGATTTATCAAATGAAACTCTAGCTCATTGAATCTCTAATAGCGGGGTGTATACCTTCAAAGAAATATTCATAACTCCCGGAGTTGTCATCTACCTTGTCACTTTCAGAGGACCTCCTTGAAATCGAGCAATAAAGCAGCTTCTTAATCTGGTGCCAAGTGTAGTCGGTCAAAACTAACAAACATGCTTAGAAAGTAAATTCATAAAGTAAAAATTATGAATTTCTTTGTAAATAACAATAGGAAAGATAATTTACGACAATAACATTCTCTTAATGGAAATTTGGGTTATAATTCTTTGAATTACAGCTCTGACTGTATTCATACGATCACTTAAGAATAAGCTGCATTTCAAGCTGGAAGAGGCAGTTGGAAATTTAGCTACGAACTGGCACATTCCGGTTAGTAATTTGAAAGAATTAGATGCATTCGACTTTGGCTCAAAGCGATAACATCAATTCTAAGAGTAAAAACTAGAGCGATAAATCCTAATCTAATCTATCCATATTAAAGAAAATAAAAGAAAAGGAAAGAAAAACTAAAAATAAAGAAAATAGGCCTTATTTATCCAGGACCTACTCATGTAGTGCGAAACTACCTTCACATACAGATAGGCTGCGTATTTAGGAGTTTTCAATTGGGCCCTAATTCAATGCGATTATATGGATTACCCAAAGTTAGATTTAGCCCATAACTGCAGATTCAGTCGCGACCTCAATTCCTTGTCACGACATCATCCATGTCGCGACCTCGATCTCACGTCGCGACCTTAGCTTCTCGTCTATACAGTCTTGAACTGATCATTAGTGATGTCGCGACATCATTCTCCGCTAATCACGACATCGGCTTACTTCTTACCTTAGGCTTCACATGTACTCTGATGTCTAGCGGCGTCATTCTCTTATCGTGACATCAGCTAAATGAAATCCTTATCTTTCAACTGATATCTTAAGTGTCGCGACGCCGATCTCTTAACGACATTACTTTATGGAGCTTCATCCTTCAACTGAGCAGGTCTCGTGTCGCGACTTCGATCTCTGGTCGCGACATCAACTAATGGGGTTGCAGTCTTCACTTGATGGCTTTTGGTGTCGTGACTTCAGCCTCTTGTTGTGACATCAACTAAATAAACTCAGAGCATCAATGGAATCTTACGATATCGACGCCGATCTCTTGTCGTGACAGCGGTTCGACTCTTTTCGACTTTCATCGAGAAGGTTCTGATGTCGCAACATCGATCTCTTGTCACGACATCGACTTAGTTCTGGAGCCGCTTCAGCTGGTTGTTCTTGGTATCGCGACTAACAACCTCTTATCAGCGACATCGTCACGCCCTTTGCATATTTCAGCGAGTGGCTCTTGATGTAGCGACCTCGATCTCACGTCGCGGCGTCGGCTCCACATCTGCGGCTATTCAACGTCTTGGTCTTCGCGACATCAATCTCTTGTCGTGACATCCAGCCAAATGTCTGCGAGGGTTTCAAATGGTGTCCCGGCGAGCGATATCGGCGACATCAATATGTTATCGTGACATCGTGCGATTCTGCATGCTTCAATCTTGTCGCCACTTGTATCTTTCCTTTGATTTCTCTTGCCGTCGCGACATCAATCCCTTGTCGCGACATCATTCCATGTCTCCGCAGCTTTGAACTGTGGTTCCTGATGTCATGACTTCGATCTCACGTCGCGACCTCAGATCATTTCTTTGCAGCTTTCTCATGATCTGAATTACGTGACACTCAATATCTTATTATCCATGCCATGACCTGCATCAGTTTCCTTCAATTTCACGATATGCGACCTCTCACTTGGCTGAATTTGTGTAACCCTAGCTGCAACATAAGTTGCAGTTTAGCTCATTCTGCCTCTTTATTTCTGCATTTTACTCTTGCCCGATTCTTGCATTTTCCACTTTGCATTTTCTTCTTTCTTTTTTATACTTCTGCAAATCTACCAAATTTGGTAAAGTTTCTTCATATCTCTGCGTCTTAATTATTCCTTTTTTCATTAAAATCAATCAGAAAAATGGACTAAAAATAGATGACTTTTAAGCTCATCAAACTCCCTGAGCTTAAAGTTTTGCTTGTCCTCGAAACAAAGAAACGAAGAATTGTTTGTCCTCAAACAAAATAAAGAAAAATTTTTAAGGACATTTCTACGATTTGTTGCGGTGGCATTCAATTTGAGTACAATACAAGGTATGCATAATTCTGTACATCTAGCTTCAAGTCCGAGTTCAAAGGTTGGTCTCTACTCTTTATACTATGCAAAAACTAAATTTGTTGAAATTGTTTTACAAACTAACTTGCATATTCATTGGATCTGTTGAACTTATTAGGTTATTTTCCTTTCTCATTTTCATCTTTGAGTCATTTAACTCCCTAAAGTCTCTTCCATGATTTTGATTGTTTCTATTTCTTCAAATTCCATAGGGCTTGTTTTTCATTATCTCCACTAATGTAGATGATTTCAGCCTTCTTCAAGATCAATCATCTTGGGGTTTTTATTGTTAGGCCTGGGTAATGGGTAGGATGGAAGGAAATTCCTGAAGTTAAGATTACCCTGGAACCTTTTCTCCTTCTTCGTCTTTCTTTCTTGTAGGGGGAAGTTTCATAATAAACTCCCTTAAACTTCATGGGTTTGGATACTTCTTAATTTCTCTTCAATCTAACTGAGCCCATACTTCTCACTCTCCCACTGGGAAACTTCCTTGTTTGTCAACATTCTGAGATTAGTGCAACAGCCAAATAACATCTCACTCTGCTCACCCAAACACTTCCCATCATCAAACATCATCAACTTGGCTAACACTCTTAGCGAACTTTGGGTTAGTAGCCCCATACCAGATGGCATTAGGGTACTAGGTGTTAAAACACCCCTAAGAACTTAGTCTGTCAAGAGAGTTAGCCACAAGATAAAATTTGATCCTTATAAACTTTCTTTTTCATTGCATTTTCTACTCTTTGCCTTTTCTTTTCATTCCCTTTTGGAGTTCAAAATCTATACTCCCCCAAACTTCATTTCTTTCTTCCTTGAATTCCCGGGTAATCATGTCTTTTATCACATTTGATATGTTTTAGGCTGAGTTGGGGTTTCCATTGGTCTATTTTTGAAAAATAGGCTTGCTGGCTCAATTTTCGAACTAATGTATATACCAAAGATATGAATAGGATGGCTAGGAATGGCTCAAATCGTCCAAGAATGGCTCCGTATCATCTCTTGTCACTGTACGAGATTTGGCCAACCAATAATCTAACAAATTCTAGAATTTGGTTGAACAGTTGTGACTAACCATAGGGAGTACCTTGACTCATTTTTGTTAATGAGCATTTAAATTAATTACATTCAACAGGTTCCTGACTTATTGTTCATACCACAAACTCAAAAAGATGCTTGTTCCTTCTATTGTATTAGCCTTCAATTCTACTAATGTACTAAACTTAAAGTAACTTTGCACCTTGTGTTTCAATCAAACTGTATTCATTTGGCCCTTTATTCGGTGCCATTTTAGCTCATTCCTAATCTAACCGTCTAATTCAATTTAGCCTATTACATCTCAGCGCTTATTCGAACTAATTTCTACTTTGGAATTCCTAATCACTCAATCACAAAGCAACACAATCATGGAATCAAACAACTTCCTAAATTAGCACACAACAATTCATCGAATTTCTCATTTTATTACTTGATTTAATTGCAGCGCTTGGATAACAGTGCATGAGAGAAGGATGGTAATGGTGCTGAAGAGTAGGTCTATTTTTTTCTTTGAAAGAAGTGCCAGAGCAAAGATGTCGGGTGGGTCTAGGTCTCATCGTACTTAAATGGGCTGGAAATTCAGGAATTTTCATTTCTTCTTTCCTTTCTCTTCTTGCTTCTTCTCCATTTGTTCTTCAAGGAAAATAAATCTCATTAGAGAGATCAACCTTTCTGTCTAACTCAACCGCTTTCTTTCCCAGTTTTTCATTCATTGTATTTTCCATTTCAAATATAACCACTAGAATTTATAAGATTGTTGTTAACTGATCTAAGTTTTCCAGCCATTCTTTCGCTTTATAGGATTCCCAAAGATCTTTCTCGCTTTCTATCTCTATCATCCACTTCTTCTCAAAATGTCCTTTTGTAGAGACTTGTACAAAAAACCTTGAATCCTTTTACTTACTCCCCCAAATTTTGGCTTCCCAGATTCTTTCCTTTATTTATAGTTCAGAGTTGAGAATCAGCTGCCTAAACTGGTTGTTATAAAAGCTTCATGACTGAGTTTGAGTTTCGTGAAACAGATTGTGATCTCTTCCTCATTTCTTTTAAACTCTTCCCTCACGCTTCAAATTCTTCCCATCCGTTCCTCTTTCTATTCAACTCTTCTCTCCATCACAGCCTTCTTTGTCAGCTCCACTTCATGCCTTTTCTTTCTATTTAGCCTTTTCCTCCCATCAGTGGAATCTCTTCTTTTCAATTCTTTTTCATAAATGCTTTCTCCGACTCAAGCAGTTTCCATCCTTCTCTTTTTCATCTATTCTCTTCAAAGAAGGCATTGAGAGCTCACCGAGCCGTTTCACAGGCTCCCCTGAGTCATAGGTTGTGCTCTGCCTGCAGGCAGAGGAGAACTGCTATGGATGTGAGAAGTCTATTGGGCTGCCTTCATCTTGCCTTGCATTGTCTGGGCAAACATGTAATCATTATTTTCTCGTGAGTTTTCCGGGTGCTCTATTCCTTGATCAAAGAACCCTGGAGTCTCCTTTTCTCCCGGCTCTTCACTGGCTTCTTCTCTGCTCCACCAACACTCCCCTTCAGTTTCGTCCTCGCTAACCCTGTTAGAAGGAGGGTGGTTCGGTACTTTCTCTCCGACCCCAAATTCCTCAAAATCTTTGACCCCGTTCTCTGCCACGTAACGCTGATTTGTTATTTTATAATAAGACCCTTTTGTTCCCTTCATGATATCTCATGATGTAATTCTCGATGATAAACTCCTATCGACCTTATACCCCTTGAGTATGGCATACGCCATCACGCCTTCTTGTTCTCCTCACCGCGGCATACATGTGTTTTGTCGGGACCGTAATCGTGGTTTAAAATAAACCATACCTTAGCCTTCAGGCTCTGCTCACGTTTCGTCTTCTTCGGGGTTCAACTGCACTTTTTACCGTTAGTGAGCTTCTTGGCAATCCTTCCAAACTCCGGTTTTTCCAATTAATTTTCGACGGAACCATGTTTGTGAACTGTCATACCATAGGCCTCGTTGATGGCTTTGGCTTCGTAAGAGACCTGCACTCTCCTAACAAAAAACCGCCTCCATCCTTCCTTCCTACCATTTGAATAAATTCTTCTACCAAAGGTTGTATAATCGTTGTGTGCCAGAGACCTCCCATCCTCTCCCCAGCCTATCATCTCCTTGAAATGAGTCACAGGCTTTGAATCTCCTCTCTCACAAACCCTTGCTTAGTAGCTAATACTTCTTCCACTCGGGAATAAGCTTCATCCGAGACGAAATCTCCGCTTCTTCTCTCTCCTCTTTCCCTTTCCTTTTCCCCTCGCTTTTTCATGAGAAGTCGCCTGAGCTTCCAAAGCCTCGATGGTATTTCTCCCGCTTGCTCTTCCCGACGACCATCTAGTTGTTCCTCAAGAAGCTTCTTTCTTTCTTCCGATTGTTCGTGGTTCCCTCATATTCTCGCTTCAGGTTGTGACCAGCAAGGGAATTTCAAATGCATCGGTTCCAGAGGAAAGTTTTTCGAAAGTTTGGAATGCTAGGTTTTCTGAGGTCAGGATTCATGAAGACGCAAGGTGAATGGTTACGTGGCTGAGAATGAAATAGTTCCAACCGTTGCAATTCAATCAATGTTTCAGGGCTAATTAATGCTCAATTAAGACATGTCGCGACTTCAATTCCCGCCTCTTTATTTCCAGATCATTAAATTTAGGGCTTTTTGAAGTGAGTAGTTGGCACATGTCGCACTTTTATGTCGCGACATACCTAGGATGTCGCGACAATACAGGGTTTTCCAGGATTTGTTTGATGTGGCGACAATCCTTCTCCATTTTGAAACTTAATTCACTGTCGCGACATCACAGTGGTGTCGCGACATGTATCTCCCTTCCTCTATACTCACTAATTGTTCTTTCCAAACTGGTCACGACATCAATGTTTAGTGGACAAATGCCTTTACGACATAACCCTTCTGACCTTAGCCCTTAACTCAATGATTTCAAAAACCTTGAATTCTCTTATTGATCCTTACCCGTTTAGACATTTCTTCAGGCATATTTTAAGCAAAGATTTAACAATTAATTCAAATATATCTACACTAAGTTAATAGGAGAAGATTACTCCCTTTTCTCTCATGTCGACTCTCCGCACTCTGGCCGGAATTATTCCCGTAGTCGCTTTTGCTATTCATGTCTTTTTAACCCTGCGTAAGATCACCGCAATATTCAAGAAAATTCTAATTAAACTACAATCGATTTCTAAAATTAAATTCATCCGCCTAAAACAAATTCCGACTCAATTTATCGCAACCAAAGAAAAGAAATATTTCCAAAATTTAAATTCGCACTTAAATCTCAAGTGGGTTGCCTCCCATTATCGCTTCTCGCTTTTGAGTCCTTAGCCGGGACTTGTCAGTTGCGGGTACTTCTTCTTTTCCTCAAGAACCGCTTGAGTTCTTCAATCCCTCTTCCCGTTGAGATAATGCTTAACCTTTGTCCATTGACTTTGAATTCTTCCCATTATCGCCTTTCAGCACGGTCTAAATGTAGTACTTGATACCACCGTGTATGGCCCACTCCAATTGATTTTAATTTCCCTGAAATAACTTCAAATTTAGAATTAAAAGCAGAACCTCGTTCTCCCTGCTCAACTCTTTTCCTCAAGATTCTCCGATCATGCCATTTCTCTTTGTCTCTTGGTTTTGTATATTCTAGCATTATCATAGGCTTCATTTTCGCTTCTTCCAATTCGCATGCTTGAGCAATCTTTTCTTCCTCAGCCTTGAAATCGAAGTTTAACTTCTTAATGGCCCACATTGCCTTGTATTTAATTCCAGAGGTAGATGACAAGGTTTGCCAAACAACTCTCAGAGTGGGACATTCCAATGGGGGTCTTGTATGCAAATCCCGTAAGCCCAAAGTGCATCATCAAGTTTGGAAGACCAATCCTTCCGCCGAGCTCACGCCTTTTCAAGTATTCTTTCGATCTCCCTATCGAAATGGGTTGTCCATTGTCTCGTGGATGATAGCTAAACTCATTACATGCTTCGATCCCATACCATCGATGAGTTTTGGCAAATAATACTTAGAAATGAGTTCCCCATCACTAATGATGGTTCTGGGGTTCCAAACCCGTCAAAATATTCTTTTTGAAGAAACTCACAACCGTGTTAGCATCATTCCTCGACGTCTTTCACGGCTCCACCCATTTGGAGACGTAATTCACCACAAAAGTATGGTATAGGTTTCCAAATGATTGTGGGAAAGGTCCCATAAAATCTATTCCCCAAACATCAAAAATTTGTATCACCATAATACCTTTTAGGGGCATTTCATTCCTGCTGCTGATATTTCCAATCCTTTGGCATCGATCACACAATTTAACCCACTCCACAATCTCTCGAAGATGGCAATAATAAAACCCCCCGATTAGAGTATCTTTGTGAGCTGTTCTTTCTCCGTAAAAATGTCTCCCATATGGTGATGCATGGCATTCATTTAAAATGTTGCCTTGTTCACCTTTCCGCACACATCTTCTTATTATCATGTCGCACTTCTCAATAATAAAGGGTTCATCCCAAATATAATATCTCGGCCGTCGCTTCGAAGCCTCTTCCGTTGGTAGTCACTCAAGGCATTACTCCACAAGCCGATAATTCACAATATCAAAGATACCATGGAAGCTGAAGGAAACTCTTAAACAAATGCCATCTCGGGAAGTTCTCTCGTTAACCGAACATTTCTTCTTCACTTGAACGCTTCTTTCTACTCGACACAAGTGATCTGGCCATCATATCACTACATCCCTTTATCCTTGATTTCCAAATCAAACTCTTGCAAAGCAAAGACTCACCTTATCAATCTTGGCTTAGCTCTTTTTCAAGACATCAAGTATTTGATTGCTTCATGATCAGTGTGAACACTACACGGGATCCCAAAATGTATCGCTAAATTTTTCACAAGCAAATACTATGGCTAGCATCTCCTTTTCGCTTGTTGAGTAGTTCTCTTTGTGCTTCATTGAAGGTCTTACTAGCATAAGATATGGCCCCTCAATACTTTCTCTTTCTTGCCCCCAACACGCCCCATAGTAAAATCACTAACATCACACATTATTTCAAATCCTGATCCCATTCCTAAGTGTACCATTATAGGTGCCTCGTACTAATTTGAGCTTGATTTCAAAAGCATTCTCACAGAGTCATCAAAATCAACCTTGTATCTTTTCCCAAGACCAGATAATGGTCCGCTATTTTTGAAAATCTTTGATGAATCTCCCGTAAAAATCCAAAGATGCCCCAAGAAGCTTCTTACCTTTTATCGTAGTAGTGGTGCAAGAGTTTTGATAATGGATACCTTAGATTGGTCAACTCTAGTCCAAGAGCGCAAATTTTATGCCCAAGAACAATTCCTTTTTGTCACCATAAAATGGCATTTTTTCCCAATTCGCAATCGTTTGTCTTGGCATTCGGGCATCAGTTTTATTGTTTAAACATCGATCAAAAAGCCGATCCATACACAAGAAAAGTCATCCATAAAAATTTCCATCACTTCTTCAAACTCGCATCTAAGAATATGGACATCATACACCTCTGAATGTAGCCGAGCATTACATAACCCAAAAGGCATCCTTCAAGGCAAATGTACCATATGCATGAATGTGGTCTTCTCGATCCTCGTGTGCAATAAGATCCGATCAGATCCTAATACCCATCCAAAACAAAAGTGAGGGTGTCCCCGCTAACCCGGGTCCAACATCTGATCCATGAAAGGCAAAAGGGAAATGATCTTTTCTCAGCATGTATCTAACTTTCGTAATCAATAAGCATACCCTCCATCCTCACAATCGCTCGCTCGAATCAATTGCTTCTTTCATTTCGATCAGCAAGAACCCTTTCTTTGGAACCACACATGGACTGGCTCACTCTAAGGACCATCTGAGATAGCATAGATAAAACCAAAGATTTAACAATTTTAGTACTTTTCCGACTACTTCCTTCATCATCAAATGGATCTCACCTCCTCGTGTTCTACGTGATGGTTTTGAGTTCCTTCAGCTATAATCTTATGCATGCAAATTGATGGACTGATAATTCCTTCGCCTTCTTCAATGGACCAAGCTAGCGATTCCTTATGCTTCCTTAATATTTTCAAAGAATCTTGTTCCTCATCCTCACTTAACTGCAATAAATGATCAACGTTTTTCTTTGCAATTCGGCAAGCTACTTTAAATGACATGGCAACTCTTTCAAAACTAGCCTCTTCAGACCAGTTTCGATGAATTTCCTGCTTTTCAACATTTTCCCCATTATCGTTTCTGTTTTGCTTCGAGCTCAACACGCTTTATAGAATGAAAAACTCGCGTATGGAAATTCGCATCGTACTTCTTCAAAGATACCGGGAATTCATCTCTTTTTCATTGATAAAACCTGGAGCGCATAATCATTGTTAACAATGTAGTCGTAAAGTAGACAAAATCAGCCATTGCATCCTTCCTTACTGTCTATATTTTGTATAATTTTTGATCAAATCTGAATGCAAGCAGTTCTTCTTTCTCCAACCCTCAAGATGAGAACTCCTTTTGCATATCAATCGTATGTACTCCAAAGAGGCTAGGAATGGTCTTCCACAGCAGGGGTACTTCAGGACCCTTCCATGTCTAGAATGATGAAGTCTACTGGAAAACAAACCTCCCAACAAAAGGACTGCATCTTCAATGACTCCTTCAAAGTTTTACCATCGATCCGTCTCCATTCAAGAGTAACTGTGGGAATCAACCCCCCAAACTGCTAGCTTCTAGCAAATGTAAAGAGGCATCGATTTGATACTGGCTCCTCGAGTCACGTAGAGCTTCCCGGAATTCAATTCCTCCGACAACACAAGGAATTCAGAAACTGGTCCTTCATCCACCGCAATTTCTTTCCTCGACATCGCACCGTAAGTGGCAATGTAGATTTACTATTCCTTCCTCTACTATTTTTCTTTTCGTCAAGATGTCCTTCTCAGAATTTTGCATAGAGGGCATTCGAAAGCTACCAATTCTCAGTAAAGTGCATACTTATCTCCAAATTCTTCCGAAGGTTTTCAAGAACCTTGCAACCGCTTCTCTTCCATTCGACTTCCTCGCAGCCTGCGGAAACGCGGACTGTGCCAACCTTGATGTTCTTCCTCTCATTCTTTCTTTTCTTTCTCCAAATTCCTCTTCCCTTCTGATCTTATACGTCTTTGCTGGCAGCCATCTTCTCTTTCATTTCCTTCTAGCTCCTTCCCCGCTCTCCGAAGCCGCATGTACCATGCGCCATTTCTTTCTCCTTGATTAATGCCCAAAAGTGCAATTAACCCTATATTAGATGGGTTTTGAGTGCTTTTTGTACATTAATCATGTCATTTATACCACTGAAGTGTTCTAAGTCTTCTTAGTAACACTTATGCCGCTAGAGGGTATTTTTATTGTTTCAAGGTGTTACAGACTGGGAGTTCAATGTCGAGATAAATGACGAATCATGAAGTTTGAACTCAAGTTCAAATGCATCAATTAAATTTCAAGAATCAATGTGAGAAAATCAAGGCAAAATGAAGAAAATGTGAGGCAAATTTGAAGACAGAGGCACTGCAACAAGAATCAACAAAGCTGGAATTTTCGCTTAAGTTTACGGTGGCCTCAAGTATAGATTGCGAAAATTCTCATGAACCTTAGCTTAAAAATTCTCGCAACCTTAGCTTAAAAAACACCAAATTTCGCTAGACCTCATCCCACCCCTCGCTAGTATCGGTCTTCAGCTTAAAAACCTGATTTCGCTATTACACACAAGAATTTCAAGAAGCTAGCTTAAATTTCTCGCTTAGCTAAATTTAAATTTTCCACCCCAATGAAATTTCACAGCCATTAGACTGTCGATTTCGCTAAGAATAAATTCCTCAAATTTCTAGAGAAAATTTGATGCTCTGCTTGTAATTTAATGCCAAACCGCTCCAAACTTGTGTATTACCTAATTCAGTTCAACTTAGCCACTTCAGGTTTTTGGTATTTTCATACTGAGAGGTCTTATATAAGTCCTCTTGTTTTGTAACCTGGGAGAACAAGTGGTGAAGAATCAAGGAACACTCAGAGAAGATATTTTTGTAAGTTTTTATTTTTGTAAAACAAAGTATTTTTATTTTAGGTTTTGCTTTTATTTCTTTCTCTTCTCTCTCTTCTTTCTCTCCCTTTCTCGGTCACAAACACACCCTCGAGGATGACAACTCAAGAGATGCTTACAAGCCTCCTTTCTTGAAGATAAGGTGCTCTAGCTTCGTGGTGAGGCATATGCATGTTGTCCTCTTGTATTAAAAGCTACGGTAGTGTATTTATGGCTCTTATTCTCAAAACTTAGTTGCATAACATGTGGATGTTATTGATTTGGCCAATACTTCCATGCTTTAGGACCGTTTGTTCTTAGATGGTTTTTACGAAATTTCGAGATAATATTTACATGTTGTGGTTCTTTCAAATTAGTGGTTAAATAACACACCATATTATTCTCGGGCTAATACTTCCATAGCTTTAGATGCGCGTTCGGTGAGAGATGACCAAGAAATTTTAGATGGTCTCTTTACGAGCCTCCTAAATGATAATTTAATGTTAGGGTTTAACTACAAGGCCATAACCGTATGCTACCCGCATTGACCAAATAGAGATGTTTCATGGGTGAGGCGAAGAAGCTAAACATAGATCATGTTATGCCATGGACTATATGTCAGATGTCATAACGCGAGGATAAACCCGAGATTACTTGTTTGCCCTAACTTGCCAAGTTATGACCTAATTCTTCAAAGTTAACTTTTTCACACTTTTAATTTCGCTTACAATTTTCTGCCAAACCATTCCCATCGCTTTTGAAACCCAAATCCAAAGAGAGTCCAAATAGAAAGTCTTACCTTCATGCAATCGATGCAAACCATTTTTGGGGATGAAAACCCATCCCCGTGTTCACCCTGTACCACTATATCAAGTAAAGAGTTTGACTACGGCAAAAGAGTAGGAACTTAGGTGTATATAAATTTGTTGATTTTACCTCACCATCGTGGCACGGTAATCATTCTCGTCACCTAAAGGCATCTTCCTCCGGATTTCAGAGTCAGTGGCCACCGCCTCTACTCTCGTTCCGTGTTCTTCACAGTGGCTGCATTGGTGGTGTTCCTAAAATTTTGAGAATTTAGTAGTAGTTGTTTCCAACTCGTTAGGAAACTTTGCTCATGGAGGTTCAATGTCTTCTTATTATCCCCATGAAACGCAAAGATCTCGTTCTTCAAAAGATCGCCCTCCTCCGACCCCTCGCATTCATTCCTCGTGCTCATTTCCGTGCCGTACGAACCTTGGTGGTTGCTGATACCCCTGCTGAGGGTTCTGGCCCCCGCCTCGGGCCTGAGAAGCCCCTCCACCATACCGGAAATTCCTCATGGTTCCCGAGTGTTGCGATAATGCGCCGGAAGGTTGTGGATCGGCTCAAAATGGTAAGCCTCGACTCACCCAAATAATTAAATCCTTCAAGATCATAACGCTCTTCAATTACTCCCTCTCAGCATTTCCCTTCAATAACTCTCTTTCAATTGCTCCTATTTCATGAGCAAAGGTGTGTCTTTCTTCGCTTGTCCAACCCGCGGCATAATGGCATCCAACTCGTTTCACTTTCATTGTCATCTTGCTCAGCCTCCACGATCCCCTTTCCTCACAAGCCTTCAAAGCCTCGTGAGGAGTTTTCATGTTACACGAAATGTGTCTTCAACTCACTTTTGCCTTCAGCACTTTTTTTCGTTTGAATGCTCCACAAAGATGAAGCATCAATGATCCCTTTCGATATATCATTCAGCATGATATACAATGTCCATCCGAAATTTTCGATCTATCCCATGCATTGACATCTTCTCAAAGAACGCTTGAATCTTTCCCAAGCTACATACGTGCTTTCATCTTCCCACGGAACACAATGATTTCTCCTTCTTTCTCTGTGGTGAGGGTCGGGGGAAAGAATCTACCCAAGTAGGCTTCATTAATTCCTCCCAAGTATCAACAGAACCATATGGTAAAGATTCATACCATGTAGCCGTCAGATTCTTAGAGAGAATGGGAATAGATGCGCTTTTATGACTGCATCACCCCATTCAGCTTAACGGTATTAGCCATCCTGAGGAATCTTCCCAGTGCTCATTTGATCTTCGTGGGATGACCAAGAAACCTGGTGTTGCCGGACCATTGTAACTGGCCGCTTCGGCTAAAATTATTAAGATCAATCGCAGTCGTCTGATCGCCGAAAGTATTCTTCCCCGTATAATCGTCTCCGTGAATCCTCCATTGTATCAGTGACTAGAGGCCTTCTAGCTTCCTCTACATGTATTTCAACCTGATCCTGCCTTTCATCTGCCATGGTGGAGTTTTCCTCGCCTTCGTCTTTCCTGCTTCCGAGCCCTCTATTTCCTCGTGTCACCGAATCGACGTTGCTCGTTTCCTATGCATCAAAGTTTTTCCGAAGCAAAACACACTCCCCATTAATAGATTAGTCAAATCATCAAATATATTCAATGTGTTTCTTGCTAAAGGTTAGTGGCCAAAATGAACCACACGCTCGAAAAATCTACTTTTGTTCTTTTTCTTTAAATGTCCAAATTAGTATTTCTTCTTTCATCCGAATATTGATTTAATAAATTCTTTCGATCCCCGGCAACGGCGCCATAAAACTTGTTGATCGAACCAAAACACATGTACAATTTTATGATCGCATACTAAGGACTATTGACTTAATCCTCGACAATGATGCCAATAAGCCGTCGCGTGAGACCAAATGAGACAGCAGACTACTTATAACAAAATTACTACAGGACTATTATCTAACTCGGGGCAATCTTGCCATAAACTTGTTGGACATTATACTATATAAACCAAAATCTCCTAGAGTAAATCATTTTCAAAGTTTGGTTTTGTCTCTGATATTCGCAAGCACATTGTGTCGACAAGTAATAAAATGGATTTGAGTCCAGATGATCGATCCCACAAGAGATCTCAAGAATTTTAAATCAACTACCCCGACCACCAATTTCCATACTATTTGGACCACTAAATGATAGTAAGATCCAAAGACAAGGCGTTTGAAAATTAAACGAATCAAAGGAAATAACTCGAAATGAACAATAAACTTGAAATATAAAGAATAAAGAATAATTAATAGTTGTGGAAAATGAATAGAAATTACAATACGCTTGCGTAACTACAAGATCAATGCTATTATAAGTATCAATTCCTCACACTAACTTGTAAATTTTGCTTGTGAATTTCAGATTTAAAATTGGTCTACACAAGCATTACCAAATTGATCTCTCCATTAATTCCTCAAGCACATCTCATTATCTAATTTTTGACCGATTCTCTCGAATACAAAGGGAATTAGATAACTACTTTTTACCAGGACTTCACTGTATTTTTCTTTGCAATACTTCATACACCATTTTATGGACTCGTACACCTTAGCTCCTGCCATTTCCATTGCCAAGATATACAACTTCCAGTTACTCTTCCTCCAAATTAAAATATCACCCTCCTTGATTAGATCTCAGCTAAATACTGATCACTACACTATTCGGAATCGAGGTGAACTCTGGGCTGCTTAAATTGATAACTCATTCAACTCGCTCTTGATTTCAAGTGAGAAGAGGATTTACAAGCAAACTCACAAAGCTCATTAGGATCTCTGAATAGCGTGTTAATATACTCCTTCAAAGAAATATTCATAACTCCTGTGATTTTGGTCATCTCTCGTGTCACCTCGTGAGGACCCTTGAAATCGTGAGCAATGAAACGCTTCTAATACGTATAAGAAACCGAGACCGATCAAAACCTTAAACCCATAACCGAAAGTAAATTCATAAACCCAAATTAATTTGGTCGTAGGGGCCACACAGGAAAGATAATTTCTCGACAATAACATTCTCTTAATGGAAGCTCGGTTCTCAATTAACAATTACACACTACAAAGATTCGATCATAAGAATAATCAGATTTCAAATCGGAGAAGTCAATCTATAAATTTGTCCGAACTTCAACATTCCGTAGTAATTTGAAAAGAAATGAATTCGATTCGCTTTAGCTCAAAACGAAACATCCAATTCTAGGAAATAAAAAGAAAACTAGAACGATAAATCTAATCTAATCTATCCATATTAAAGAAAATAAAAGAAAAGGAAAGAAAAGAAAACTAAAAATAAAGAAAATGAGCCTTCAGCTATCCAGACCTATCGTCTGCGGGCCGCTGCCACCTTCCCGCTTCGATAGTCACAGATTTATGTGGTTTCACCGGGCCCTAATTCCAATGCAGTCCTTGTGGATTCCAGTTAGTTGGCCCATGTTACCGCTCGTCGCGACCTCACCCTTGTCGCGACATCATCCATGCGTCGCGACCCCGATCCCACGTCGCCGACCCATCGTTTTATACAAATTTTGAATCGATCATTAGTGATGTCGCGACATCATTCTCTTGTCGACATCACCTTTGGCTTCTTCTCGTAGGCTTACATGTTGCTCCCGATGTCGCGACGCTATTCTTCTTTGTCGACATCGCCTAAATGAAATGCATCTTTCAATCACCGGGAGCATCTTTCCCGATGTCGCGACATCGATCTCTTTGTCACAGATACTTTACGGAGCTTCATCCTTCAACTGAAAGTAGTGCCCGGTCGCGACTTCGATCTCTGGTCGCGACATCAACTAATGGGGTTGCAGTCTTCACTTGATGGCTTTTGGTGTCGTGACTTCAGCCTCTTGTTGTGACATCAACTAAATAAAACTCAGCTGTCAATGGAATCTTCTGATGTCGCGACATCGATCTCTACTGCGGATGCCAGCTCTCATTTCTTTTCGCCTTTCATCCGGTTCCCGATGTAGCAACATCGATCTCTTGTCATACATCGACTTCTAGTTCTCTCGAGCCTTCAACCGGTTGTTCTGGTGTCGCGACACGAACCTCTGTCGCGACATCTAGTCACGCCTTTGCATATTTCAACCTGGTCGCCTGATGTCGCGATTCTCGATCTCACGCCGCGACGCCACCTCGCCTTCGCAAAGATTCATCTTGTCTTCGGGATGTCGCGACATCAATCTCTTGGTCGCGGACATCCACTAAATGATCCGCAGTTTCAATGGTGTCCTGCATGATGTCGCGACATCATCATGTTGTCGCGGACATCACCGACACATCGCGATGCTTCCACCTTGCCGCCACTGTGATCTTTCCTCTCTTGATTTTGCCGTCAGCGACATCAATCCCTGTCGCGCGACATCATTCCATGCCCTCGCTGCTTGAATCAGGTTCCCGATGTCACGACTCCCGATCTCACGCCGCGACCTCGATCATTTCTTTCGCAGCCTTCTCATGAGCGCCTCAGTCGCGGACTCAATATCTTGTTATCCATGTCGCGACCGCATCGATTTCCTTCAATTTCCTGATGTCGACTCCTCATGACCGATCAGAACCCCAAAATCGCAATACGTTAGGACAGCTTGCTTCATTTCGCCGCTATTTTCCCCGCATTTTACTTCCGCTGCCATCGTATTTTTCCACCAAGAGATTTTCTTCTTTTCTTTATACTTCCTGCAAATACCAAATTTGGTGAGTTTCTTCATATCTCTGTGTCTTAATTATTCCTTTTTTCATTAAAATCAATCAGAAAAATGGACTAAAAATAGATGACTTTTAAGCTCATCACTTACTCAAAGTGCCTACCGTTGTTTAGATCCTTCTTCGAGACGCATCTATGAGTCATGTCATGTTGAATTTGCCAAGTCTGTCTTCCCACTTTCTACCACTTCCTCTATGTCCTCGTCTAAGTCCTCCGTTCCTGTCTCCTTTTGGTTTCTCTCACCTCACTTTATAGTTTCAATCTTGTCCCGGGACACTCTTCCCTCGACAGTCGCTCCATCACTGTCATCTACTAGTTCTTCACTAAAGTCTTCATCGATTGGTCTCCCTTTAGAAACTATATTATCCACCATCGCCACCAACCCCACTCCATCACCACCAAACACCCATCATATGATTACTCACTCCAATAACCAAATTTATTAACCAATTTCTTTATCGAACCTCATACTATTTCTCAAGATCTTAAGGATCCTTCTTGGCGACAAACTATGTTTGAGGAATTTGATGCCCTTTTTCGGAATGGTACTTAAATTCTGGTTGGATGGAAGTGGGTGTTTCACATCAAATGTACTAAGGATGGCACCATTGAGCGCTACAAAGCTCGCCTAGTTGCCAAAGGGTTTCACCAACATCCAAGTGTTCACTATCATGATACTTTCAACCCTGTGGTTAAGCCTACTATTGTGAGAGTGGTTCTTAGCCTTACGGCTGCTCTAGGTTGGTCCCTACGCCAGATTGATATTAGCAATGCTTTTCTCCATGGGACACTTTATGAGAATGTCTATATGTCACAACCTCTTGGCTTCATTGACTCTAATTATCTTCATTATGTCTACAAACTCAAGAAAGCTATTTATGGTCTCAAATATGTTCCTCAGGCTTGGTACATTGAATTACACTCTTACCTTCTTCACATGGGCTTCACTTCGGCGTAGTCTGATACTTCCCATTTTATTTTTCGGGAGAGTGATTCTCATGCTTACCTCTTGGTTTATGTTGATGACATTATTTTCACAATCCTCACTGGGTTGATAAGTTGGTAGCTCAGTTTGTTGATCGCTTCTCTCTCAACAAGGGGTTGAGGTTTCCACCCACCCGACCGGTCTTCTTCTTTCTCAAAGAAAATATACTATTGACATTCTCTCTCAACACAACATGATGAGGGCAAAACCTATGTCTACGCCTCTTGTAGTCTCTTCCACTCTTACTCTTCATGATGGATCTACTCCTTGTGATGCTACTCAGTATTGTAGTTAGTTGGCAGTTTATAGTATCTGCAATTGACACAACTTGACATTGCTTTTGCAGTCAACAAACTGTCTTAATTCATGCACCTTCTCTCAACCACTCATTGAGGTGTTGCCAAAAGATTTTTGTGGTATCTTGTTGGGACACTTTCTATTAGCCTCGTTTTTTAACGTCATAGTTCTTTGTCCCTTCATGCTTACTTTGATGTCAATTAGGCCGCTAATACAGATGATTGTACTTCGATTGATGCGTATGTTGTTTTTCATGGTCCTAATCCTATTTCCTAGAGCTCCAAAAGGCAACGCACTTTTGCTTGATCTTCCACTGAGGCGGAGAATAGTTCGATTATTGCCACTAGTTCTGAACTACAATGGGTCAATCATCTTCAATACGAGCTTGGCGTTCAGTTTTTGTCTACTCTAGTAATTTATTGTGATAATATTGGTGCTACTTATTTATGTGTAAATCCAATTTTTCATTCTCAAATGAAGCATCTTGTAGTGGACTTTTATTTTGTTCGCAATCTTGTTCAAGATAGGGCATTTCGTGTGACACATGTTTCCTCCTATGATCAGCTTTGTAGATGCTTTAACCAAGCCACTTATTTTTCCCCGCTTACATGATCTATGTGCCAAGATCGACCTCGCTTTGGAGATCGTCTTGTGGGGGCATGATAAGAATTAGTTATTTCAATTATTTAATTTAGTTTTCATAATTATCTTTAGGCTTTATATTTATCTTTTATATTTTAAATTGGTTTCATTATCAGTTTAGGAATTAGTTTTCATATTTATCTTTTATATTTTATGTTTCCTTTTAAGTAGTTTCCTTATCAATTTAGGAAACCTACATGGATGTATATATATTTTACAGTTCAATAATATCAATCAAGATTATTTATTCTCCAAATTCTATCACTTGTGATAAAACATGATAAACGAATTTCAAAATTTTATAACTATAGAATAATAAAGTAGTTGTAGTAGAAGAAACCTAGAAAAAAAAGAAGGGAATATAATGATTAAAGTGTTGAGTTTTTTGGAAAGTTTTTCAAAACATGGTTATTTTCATATTTTTTGTAATTCTTTTTTATTTCTTTCCTTTCTTAGTTTGATTGTAACTATGATTGAGGGGATATAGAAAGTCCTTCTCTATAAATTTGATTGTATATTCTCAGAAATAAAAATATCAATAAAAATATTACAGTTCACTAATTTGAGCATGGTATCAAATCCATATCAAAATTATTTTTTTAGCTCCTCGGCTTATCTGAAGGTGAAAGTCTTTCTATCCGCATGGGAGATAAATGATGAGTCTTAAACTAATCAATTTTTAATCCATTTTTCTTGCTTATTTTTAGTATATTCAGCTATGTTTTAATGCCAAATTATGGATTATTCACCAACTTAGTGTTTTGCAGGTTTTAGTTCAAAAAAGAGAAAATTTCAGTAGGAAAAAAGAGAAAAATAGCTATTGTAACAGTCTATGTCACGACAGAGTTCTGTGTGTTGCGACAAACATTCAAGCAAATGGCTAAGGAAATTTGTCACGACAATATTTCTTCTGTCGCAACACAAAGGACTGAATATAGAAGCAGAGTTATGTCACGACAAAAGACAGCATGTCGCGACAGAACGTGAGAAGAATGTAACAAGTCAGCTGAGACAAAGAGAGATAATGCTGCGACAACGTTTCTTATGTTGGATGTCAAAACTAGGAGGAACCTGTCGCGACATAAAAGCTCATGTCACGACACTAGAAACTGGAAGAAAGCAGAGATTCTGTCGTGACAAGGTATCTTATGTCACGACAAGAAGGAAAAGTAATACGTGAAGAATACTGCGGATATATCGCTTTATGTTGCGACATAAGGAAAAATAGAAGGTAGAATCCATGTCGCGACATAAAATCTCCTCTCGCGACACTGATTATTACAACTTGGAATATCTCGTTGAGACACTGTATGAAGAAGTTATGTCGCGACAAAGTAATGAATGTCGCGACACTAGAAGACAAGGTTTCTTGTCCTGACAGAGAAACAAAGTCGTGACAAGTGATGCTGACTTAGTAAACTGACCTGATTGCAACAAAAGAGTTCAATATTGCGACATACTTCAAGCTGAAGAGAAGTTTTGATGTCGCAACAGAGATATTAAGGTCATGACATAGAAATAAGTTGAACACATATAAACAATGTCGCAATAGAATTTTTCATCTCGCGACAAGGATTCCAACATAAGGAAGAGAAGTCTTGTCGCAACATAACAGAACTGGGTCGCGACACAAAGATGAGCTGAAGGCAAAAAATCTTGTCGCGACATAAAAACTAGGTCATGACAAAAAACATCTACAACACCAATAGACTATGTCGCAACATAAAAATGAAACTACAAAAGAAACGTTGGCTGAGACAAGACTCGACGCGATACTTCCCGTCGTGATAGGAATGTCGACAATACAAGAAACATCATAAATAAGAACCAACAAAATGTCACGACATAGAAACTAGGTCGCAACACAATTTGAAGAAGTTGCACAGAAACAATGTTGCAACACAATTGTCAATGTCGCAACATAATTGTTCCAATAAACACACATGAGAATGTCGCGACATAGAATGGACAGAACGACAGACCTTGTAGGACAAAGTGTTAAAAAGCTAAAGAAAGATCTATACATAGGAAACTTTGTCGTGGCACAATAAACATGCTGAAGAAACAACTAATGTCGCGACAGACTGCTGCATGCTGCAACAGAGAACTGCAACAAAGAATTAAAACTTTGTTGCGACAACACTTTCAGGTCGCGACCAATAATGCAATCCGCCGCACTTTGGGATCCACACCGTAGCCTCAATTTAGGGCCTAAACTTCTGTGGCTCTATAAATTTGCTAAACATTTGAGGAAAGCGAGGCGCTTAGTCACGGAACCAATAAGATCCGGGGAGCTGAGGACTCTTTTGTATTATATTTTTCTTTTATTTTCTTTTATTTTTCTTTTCTTCATAGAATAGCTTTAGCGTAGGATTTATATTTGTTTACTGCACTTGGAACAGTGAATTGTTTAGAAGTTTCGAAGTTGAGCTAAATTGTTGAAGATCACTTCGACATCGGGTTAATCTAATGAAGTCCAGAGAAAAGCCGAATTTATTTCTTCGGGCTTGATTACAATTGTATTGGAAATTTCCCGACGTTATTCAAGTTTATCGCGATTCAGCTTTTCTAGGAAACCCAACTTCCACTGAAAGATCCGACATGTTAGTTGGTGGTCTTTCACACCACTATTGGGGAAAGAGATTTCTTGGATTGAGAATTTTGAATTTATATGAATGATGTTGTTCACGAAGTGAATTGTTCCCAACATTAGTAACTTATACCCAATTAAGGATTGTTGTCTAGCTCTGATTTCCAGGAGGCCCTCTGAGTGACACAGAGTTGGAGATTCCTAAGAGCATGGATGCATTACTTAGGGGTATGGTAGACTATTATTGAAGAACTAATGAGCTCTAAAAGATTACTTAGATGAATCATCAATTTACTCATGGTTTGAGAATTAGTTGAGGGATCTATCAATTTAATCAATTAGAGATTTCTCCTTGGTCTTGAGGAATGATCTTGATCCCGTGTTAGCTTAGATCTAATCAAGGAAAGAGATAACTCTTTAAGATGTCAAGGATGAGACATCATTCATCTTGGTAGGTCCGAAAATGGCCCGTTTTCGGGAAGTAAGAAATCACAAATATAAGAAATGGGTATGAAATATTGAAAAGAAAATACTCATATCTTACAGAGAAAATCTGACATAAGTACTGATTAGATACATGTTTTAAATGAACATGACTCTCTAATCAGTGAAATGTATGCTGGCGGAGAAATCCAAAACTATACTACTCGCTGACATTTTCGCATTCCCAATTCATGAAAGAATAGAATTAGATTATGTTGCATGAATTGATAATTACGCCAGTTGAAACTCAGCCAGCCTACTTCAACAATAATCTAGTTCACCCAGCCACGCCTGGGGATTTTAAATTTTCCCCTATTATAGATGTAAGTTTAAATTAAAAGAGAATTCTAGTTAGGTTACTGAAAATTATATGAAATGGAAGTTCAAATAGTGTGGAACTTGAGTAGTTAGGGTAGTTGAACTTTAAATTCTTTTTTATCTCTATGAGAATGATATCCGAACGTATAGGTCCACTTTTATTATTTGTACGACCTGTGCACTTGCAGCATTTTAACCAAACTAAATCTTCAATGAATTCAATGACAAATCATTTTTATTATAAGCATACATGTTATATTTTGGTCAACAAGTTTTTGATGCCTTTACTGAGAATTAGATAATAGTCCTTGGGTAACAGTAGCAGGAATTTGATCTCTATACAAGAAATGGTCAACAAGTTTTGGCGCCTCATGTCAGATCAAAGGAGTTTATAAATCAATATTAGACAAAAGAGAGAAATGCTAATTGACATTTTTCGTTTTTACAAAAATTTTAGAAAACAACAAAAACAATTTAACAACAAGCAATGTAATGTTTAACTGATATTTTGGAAGCCTAAACAGATACAAAAATTTTTATATCACTGACTCCATTTGATCTCAGTGTGTTTCTACTTTTAGGAAGAATTTAAATGCATAGAAGGCCAGAAGCAGATCTGTTACCTCTAGACATTGAAATTGAGAGAATCCTGCAGAATCTGAGAAGAATCACCAGTGTAGAATCTAGAAATATGGCAAATCAGAGAGAAAGATTGTAGGCTATTCTGGAAAAAGAAGAAGAACTAGAGAGACCTCAAAGGCTTAACGCTATGGAGGAATTTTGGAGGCCTATTATCCAAGAGGAGTACTCAGCTATGAGACAACCTTCCATTGAAGCAAACAATTTTGGAAGCCAGCTTTGATTACTATGGTGCAGCAGCATCAATTCATAGGCCACCCTTCTGAAGATCCCAATGAGCACTTAGGGAGATTCATGAGGATGGAAAACACAATCAAGCTGAATGGGGTGAGACCAGATGTAATCAAGCTTCAACTATTCCTATTTTCATTAAGAGGCATGGTAGCAACATGGTTTGACTCATTGCCAGAGGGATCAATGAACACTTGGGAAGAACTGGTGGAGGCATACATGAGTAGATTTTTCCCTCCAACTCTCACTGCTGAGAGAAGAGGAGAAATAATTGTCTTCAAGCAAGGGAGGATGAGAGTCTCTACACTACATGGGAGAGATTCAAAAGATTGTTGAAAAGATGTCCTATGCATGGAATAGATCTGACCACTCATATGTATATTTTCTATCATGCCATGAATTATGCCTCCAAGGGTATAATTGATGCATGTTGTTGTGGAGCTTTTAAAAGAAGAAGTGCAGAGGAGGCAAGGGAACTGATTGAAGACCTAGCCAAATGCAAATACAAGGCTCCATTTGAAGCTTCAGGGAGCAGTAGCAGATTGAAAGGAAATGGTCTTATTAGGCTTGATAGAGTGATAGCCATAGAAGCAAAGTTGGATGTAGTGATGAACAAACTAGGAAACAATGAAAGAAGAATGCACACTACACATGAAGTGGGAGCAGTAGAAGAAAGAAGTAGAAGAAGTGTTGAGGAACTAGTTGGAGAAGAGCCCTACCAAGTTGAGAAGGCCAAGTATATGAATGAGCAAAGAAGTTATCACTTCAAGCCTAACCCTAACTTGCCAACACACTATACACCAACACTGAGGAACCATGAAAACTTTTCATATGGTGGAGGAGCACAGTAGGGCCCCAAACCTGGACAGAATTACCAGCAAGCTTATGCTCAGCCCAGGTTCCAAGAACAACAATAGCAGAGGGAAAATAGAGGAGAGTATCAGGATCAAAAAAGGACTCAATCCTTTGAAGATCAGATGTTTCATTTCGTGTTAGAAAACAAAAGGATTTTGAATCTGCATGAAAAGAGATTTTCTGACCTTGAAAATTTCCAAGCAAACACAATTGTGTTTCAAACAAATACCAATGCCACAATGAGAAATTTGGAAACTCAAGTAGGGCAGTTAGCCTTATCCTTGCAAAGCCAATCCAGAAATGCATTTCCTAGTAATACTGAGATCAATCCAAAAGATCTCAAATCAACTACATTGAGAGGCAATGATGAATTTTAAGGAAGCAAAAAGGTGTAGGACAAAGCATGCCTGGAAACTAGTTTAATGAAGAATAGCTCAAACTAGAGGAGCAAACAAAGAGAATTACTGGAATTGAAGACACTTTGCAGCCTTATGTATTTGAAGTTTTAGTTAATCTGTTAGTAGTTCTATGTTAGTGTTGTTAGATTTTCGTGACAACTACAAAATTCAAGAAGATCCTTATTAAGAAGCACATTAATTTTAAAAAGAAAATATGTAGAAATGACCATAAGGGTGTAATTCTAATTCCCTAAACCCGTATTTAATGACAATGCATATCCAAGTCGGCGGAATGTTAGCATGTTCAATAAAACATATTCAAAATCATGAAAGATATATTGAATTAAGAAATGAGATGAGTTTTCATGCTTGAATTGAAGAAGTTTGACTGTTTGAATAAGTGTTCATACTTATGTTCAATTGAGTACGAGTGGTTGTAGACTGCTTTGAATGTTCTATGAAAAAAGAAAGAGAAAGGTAAAAATTCAAAAAACTTTGATTAATGTTGCAACACACTTGAATTGGGAAGCAAATTGAAAGGGAAGTTTATGTCACAACACAATTCTCCAGTGTCGCGACATAAATTCAAAAGAGCACTAAAGGAAATGTCTCAACATATTTTTCTGTGTCGCTACACAATCGAACAACTCTGTCTCTAAAATTATGTCGCGACAACTATTTTTTCTTGTCGCGACAGAGCATTAATAATGATAAAACAAAACCTAGGGCAATGTTGTCGCGACATTAAATGTAAGGCAAGATCAACCAGTTGGCTTATAAATAGAAAATTTTTTAAAACTGAAGAGCCACCTTTCTCATAAACTCTCAACCTTCTCAACTTCTCACTCAAATTTCCACATTCTCACTTTTAAACCCAGAGCTCATGCCCCGAATTCTACCATGTCCCCGACTCTGTCACCCTCGATTCCCGTCTCAACTAACTCATGGAAGAGTACACCTAAGCCGAAAATGAAAGTATCAAGGCTCAAGAAGCAAATTGTGTGTTGAGGACAGAAAATAAAATTGAAAACAAATAAGAAGTAAGAATCAAGAAAAGAAAAAGGGGAGCTCGATGGCTAGAGTAGAAATGTATGAAAGAAAGAGCAAAGAACTTATTTCAGAAAAGAGCCTATAAAGGAAGAAAGTTGAAAGACAGGTTTACGTCGGAAAGAGGGTTCAAAAAGGTTATCTCTCCATTTGCTGAAATGCTAGAAAAGAGAGGATGGCAGTCACTACGTGAACACAGAGAACCTGGTTATGCATCTTTGGTGAAAGAATTCTTTGCAAATATGATAGAAAATGAAGGAAAAAGAGTATATGTCAGAGTTCAGCAGAGAGGAGATAAACAGATTGTTTAATATGAGGGTGTAAAAGGATGGTTCTAAGTTCAAGAAACAACTCAAGGAACCAGAACACAAAAAAAATAGTAGACCTACTCACGGCTGGAAAAGGAAAATGGAAAGGGACAAAGAAAACCCCTTTTAAATCCATTGTCGGAGGAGACTTGACTGAAGAAGCCAAGGTATGGTTCTACTTTATAAGTTCTATCCTTATGCCTTCTAAGCATCTAAGCACAGTGAGAAGAGAGGAAGCAATCCTCCTCTACACATTGCTGAAGGGTTACAAGATAAATGTGGGAAAAATTATTGCAAAATCTATCTTGGGTTACTCTGAAAGCAAATGCAGGGGAATGATTCCACACCTAGCTACAATAACAAGATTATGCATCCAAGGGGGAGTTGACGAAGAATGGGAGACCGAGGAAACCTACCTGAGAGCCACCCCTCTGACCTTAACCATTATAACTAAAGGACCAAAGAACAGAGGGAAAGGCAAGAAAAAAGAAACATAAGAAGAAAAAGGGAATAAAGGGTGTACTGAGCAAGAACAGTGGGAAAACCAAATTCTATTGCAACTAGAAGTTCAGAGAAGTCAAAGCCAATTTTGGAATGCATCCCTAGAGCTAAGACAAACTCATTAGGAACAAGCTGAAGGTTCTAGGCAGAACTGCAATTATACGGAATTGATGGAATTGCTGGTGTCTATGCGGCGAAATTGAAAGAAAGAGATGATCAGTTAAAGACACGGCTTCAGCTCAGGGATGAGTATTTTGATGCAAAGCTCAGAAGAAGGGATCATAATTTAGAGGATGCACTGAAGAAAATGGGTGAAGAGTGGAAGATAGAAATAGAGAAAAGGGACACATAGTAGAGAACAGTCTTGAGAGATGGAGACAATGCCCTGAAGGCAAGCACGGACTCAAGAGATAACAACTGCATGAATAGTCTAGGACATCGCAAACAACAGTTTTTGCTCGATGAGCTATGAGAGATAAAAAATAATGTGGCACTCCCGAATCTCAAGCTATGAGGCGCTATGAACTTTATAGAGAGCAATGCCAAGATCCTAGACATGGCGAAGACAATTCCCCAACAAGCAGTTAAGATACCCCTACCATTAAATCCGACCAGACTATAGACCCTACACTATAGTCCCCAGTATGTTACGTAATCCACCTATACCCTATACTAAACCTGCATTCAATCGAGTAGGCCCTTCCGTACTATGTACAAAAACAAGAAAATGAAAAATCGTAGTAATGTTATAAAAGAAAAGAACTCACCCCAAAGAGAGGAGGTGGAAGAATATCTAAGGTTGAAGGCCAAGGAGAGTGGTCAGTAAGGAATAAAAATGAACAATAATTCTACCTTTTCCCAATTCTCCTCTCATCCTCTTGTATTCAAAGCCCATTCCTCTGAATAAAATAAAAAATTTTAGCAAAAATTTTGTGTTCATTTGTGTTTTTGCTTGATTGATGTGTTTTTAAGTAATTTTCTTTGCTTCAATGTTTATCATATGTTTGGTTGAATAAAGAAGATATCAACTACCTGGATAATATTGTTTATTTATTGCAGCATGTTTGGGTGAAATGACTTGAGAACAATTGTGGTTGTGTTGTATTGTTGTGAGCTGAATGCATAATCAAAATAAACTTATTTACTTGATTAAAATAACACAACAATAAAAATTCAAATCCAAACAACCACTTATAGATGCATTGTAGTAGGCTAATCCCCAATTGGAAAAGGAAGTTGCAAATAGCCAAAATGAAGTCAATGATCGACAGGAAGATGTACTCAATAGGAAACACAAATAAGACTTTTGAGACCTTTGTGTAAACATTAAGGTCAATAAAAATCCTGAAAAGCAATGCACATGGTCAAAGTGAGTCCTTAACAAATTGTGAAAAATTAGGGACATCTTCTAGGTTCATTCACAGTCAAATAGTCCAAGGTCCTAGAACTTGTTAGATTATTAGTCAAGACGAAATCCTAGTCAATACCACTAATAGGAAGTGATATAGACCATCTTTGGAAGTTTGAGCCTTTCAAGCCTACCCTCATAATATGCACAAGCATACACTCTAGTTCCAGAATTGAGCCAAATTGCCTAATTTCTTCATTGAACTAGAAATTAGAACCTCAAACCCTTCCTTTATTCTAATCCTACAATAAAGAACTCTTTATTGCCAAGATTTCAGGAAAAGAACTTCAAAATGTAGAAAAGGACAAGATTGGGGGAATGTTATTTTGAATTGAAGGGAAAAACAAGCATGAAGGATGGAAAAAGAAAAGAACAAATGAAGGAAAAGAAAGGAATGCAAAGAAGAAATCAAGGATTGAAATTGTCAAATTGAATAAGCTTCGTTCAGGCCTTTCGAATAATTAAGTTCATAGGGGTGTTTCAACACCTAGTACCCTAATGCCAACTGGTATGGGAGCAGCTAACCCAAAGTTCTCTACGAGTGGTAGAAAGCTTAAGAAGACAAAACATTGCGCTATTCCTAAAAGTCTTTGACAAGTGAAAAGAAAAGCAAAAAAAAAGGCTTCTATCTTAAGGGACTAACTTGATAAGAATGAAAGTAGCAAAGGCAATTACCAAGATGCAGTATGCAGTATGATACATCAAGATCAAGTTTGGGGAAAAAAAAATTTCTTTTCTAACATTAGTAGAAAAGGAAGGGATGAAGGATAAAGAAAAAGATGCAAAAAGTGAAGGTTGGAATCTGGGTAATTTTTAGCCTAAATTCTCTAATTATCCACCCAAATAACCAAGCCAAACTTTACAAGCCTAAAAGGCCTAATTGATCTTGGAGGTTGTTTTTGCCTACATTAGTGGAGACTAATATGAAAGACAAGCATATGGGACTTAAAATGTTATATAGTAACTGTGTTAGGCCCTAGAAGATTAGCTAATTTTACCAAGGAGAAAAGGTAAAGAAGACCATCACACACTCATAGTTCAGGATGAATTGACTGAATTGTTTACATTTGAGAAATCATTAGTTTGTTTTGTGATAGTAATTGAAAATTTTCCCTAAGTCTGAATTGAAAACTAAATTGAAACCCTGTTGCAAATAACTAGTTCAATTTAGGAAGCTGATTAAAAAAGGATTGCAGTAGAAAGCAGAAAAATGTCCCTAAAAATAAAGCTGAATTGTTTGAGGACAAACAAAATTTTCTTTTCTTTGCTTGGGGACAAGCAAAACTTTAAGTTTGGAGAATTTGATGAGTCTTAAACTCATCTATTTTTAATCCATTTTTTGGCTTATTTTTAGTATATTCAGCTCTGTTTTAATGCCAAATTATGGATTATTCACCAACTTTGTGTTTTGCAGGTTTTAGTTCAAAAAGGAGAAAATTTTAGCAAGAAAGAAGAGAAAAATAGCAATTGCAGCAGTCTATGTCGCAACAGAGTTCTGTGGTGTCGCGACAAACGTTCAACCAAATGGCTAAGGAAATCTGTCACGACAATATTTCTTCTATCGTAACACAAAGGACTAAATATAGAAGAAGAGCTATATCGCGACAAAAGACATCATGTCGCGACCAAACGTGGGAGGAAGAACAAGTCACTTAAGACAAAGATACGTTGCGACAAGGTTTCTTATGTTGATGTCAAACCAAGTGCGAAACTCGTCGATATAAAGCCCGGCCGCGACACTAGAAATGTGAAGAAAGGTGAGATGTCAAGCCGCGATAAGGTATCTTATGTCGCAACAAAAAATTAAAAAGCAATACAGGAAGAATACTACGACATATCAGTTTATGTTGCAACATAAGGAAAAATAGAAGACAAAATCTATGTCACGACATAAAATCTCCTGTCACAACACTGATTATTGCAACTTGGAAAATCCTGTTGAGACACTATATGAAGAAGTTATGTCGCGACAAAGTAATGAATGTCGCGACACTAGAAGACAAGTTTTCTGGTCCTGACAGAGAAACAACATCGCGACAAGTGATGTTGACTTAGTAAACTGACCTGGTTACAACAAAAGAGTTCAATGTTGCGACATACTCGTCGAAGAGAGTTTCTGATGTCGACGTAGATATTACACGCGATACGTAAATAAGTCGAACACAGATAAACAAGGTCGCGACAGACTTTTCCATCTCGCGACAAGGATTCCAACACAAGGAAGAGAAGTCTTGTTGCAACATAACAAAACTGGGTCTCGACACAAAGATGAGCTGAAGGCAAAAAGTCTTGTCGCAACATAAAAACTAGGTCACGATAGAAAACGTCTACAACACCAATAGACTACGTCGGAACATAAAAATGAAGCTACAAAAAGAAATTAGGTTAAGTGGAGACAAGACTCTAAATCGACCAGAAACATTGTTGCAACAAAAACCAACAGAAATATTATCGCGACCAGGAGAGTCTGTTGCGTCAGAGTCTTGTCTCCACTTAACCTGATTTCTTTTCGCAGCTTCATTTTTATGTTGCGACATAGTCTATTGGTGTTGTAGATGTTTTCTATTGCGACCTAGTTTTTATGTCGCGACAAGACTTTTTGCCTTCAGCTCATCTTTATGTCGCAACCCAGTTCTGTTATGTTGCAACAAGACTTCTCTTCCTTATGTCAGAATCTCATCACGATGGAAAAAGTCTCTGACGTGACCTGTTTATCCCAGATCTCACCATTTCTCGGTCGTGACCTTAATATCTCGCCGCAACATCAAAACTTCTCTTCGCCTTGAAGTACGTCACAACATTGAACTCGTTGCAAATCCACCACTTACTAAGTCGCATCACTTGTCACAACTTAGGAAAAAAAAAAAAGTTTCCGTCAGACTGTAAACCTTAGTTCTAGTGTCGCGACATTCATTACTTTGTCACGACATAACTTCTTCATACAGTGTCCCAACAGGATTTTCCAAGTTGCAATAATCAGTGTCACGACAAGAGATTTTATGTCGCGACATAGATTCTGCCTTCTATTTTTCCTTATGTCGCAACATAAACTGATCTGTCGTAGTATTCTTCCTGTATTGCTTTTTAATTTCCTATTGCGACATAAGATACCTTGTCACGACAGAATCTCTACTTTCTTCCTGTTTCTAGTGTCGCGACATGAGCTTTTATGTCTTGTCAGGTTCCTTCTGGTTTTGACATCCAGCATAAGAAACCTTGTCGCAACATTATCTCTCTTTGTCTCAACTGACTTGTTACATTCTTCTCACGTTCTATCGCAACATGCTATCTTTTGTCGCAACATAACTCTTCTTCTATATTCAATCATTTGTGTTATGGCAAAAGAATATTTGCTGACATATTTCCTTATATTTGCTTAATATTTGTCGTATTACGTAACTCGTCGTGACATAGACTGCTACAATTGCTCTTTTTCTCTTTGTTCTTACTGAAATTTTCTCATTTTTGAACTAAAACCTGCAAAACACAAAGTTAGTGAATAATACATAATTTGGCATTAAAACATAGATGAATATACTAAAAATAAGCCAGAAAAATGGATTAAAAATAGATAAGTTTAAGACTCATCAATAGACCATGTGCTTGTGGGTCTTGTTCCTACTCTTTTCAAAGCTTTTTGAAAGATAAAGTAGTAAACTTTGAAGGATCTTTCTTTTCTTATGATGATTCACTCCACTGAAGAACAACATCTTCAAAAACCTCGGTACTATCATTCACTCGATATTATTATGATGATTATTATTATGATTATGATTATGATTATGATTATTATTATTATTATTATTATTATTATTATTATGATTATTATTATTATGATTATTATTATTATTATTATTATTATTATTATTATTATTATTATTATTATTATTATTATTATTATTATTATTATTATTATTATTATTATTATTATTATTATTATTATTATTATGATTATGATTATGATTATTATGATTATTATTATTATTATTCTTATGATTATGATTATGATTATTATGATTATTATTATTATTATTCTTATGATTATGATTATGATTATTATGATTATGATTATTATTATTATTATTATTATTATTATTATTATTATTATTATTATTATTATTATCATTTTCTATAGCTCCAAAAATTAAATGCCTTCTACGCTTGAGTTCTAGAATGTCTAGGTCTAAATCTTATAGCATTTGAGGATTCAGGAATATCTAGTGTGATTGTTTCAAATTGTGGTACAATAACTTCTATCATAGATTTTCTTCCCATCTTAAATTATATTTAGGTATATTTAATCTTTCTAAAGTTTGACTTAGTATTTCATTTCGTAATTCTGATGCGCTTCTAATTCCATTTAATCATCACCTTCAAACCAATACTTTGATCCGAGTAATACCTTATCTGTAGAGGATATTGTTCATAATCTTCAAAATTATCAAATCATCTAAAATCTCAAGCATAAGAGAGTGGTATTCTAAATATATAAGGTATCCAATCAAGACTTTCTATTCTTATTATAAAGCTGTAATAATCTATAATTATAATATGAATTATATTTCTAATTAATATAACAAATAATATTATCATCTTTTCTTAAAAATCTTTTGAATGTCTTCTTTTGAGAATCCTTTTCCTTGATCAAACATAGAACTTCTAATAGTCGATGGTTCCATTAAGCCTACTACTTTCTTATCTAAATCGTTTAGAGTTATATGTAATTCTTTAATTAGGGTTCCATAGTATTTTATTGTGTCTTGAATTATTTTTAGACTCTTTATTAATTCATTATTACTATCTGGTAAATCTTCATATGGTCAACTATTTTCGGTGTTCAATCTTCATCTTCTTCATCATTATGATCATATACTAAATGATCACCATATTCTGTGTATTTGGAAGCTAATTCAATCATTAATCTATTTATTATTGATCTATCAAATGCAACTAATCTTATTTGATGATAGACTGCTTCAGTCATGATTCCATATGGCATGAGTGTATTTAATCTTTCTTGCTTTACCTCTAGACTTTGTTCTAATGAGCTTAATGTATGTTTCATAGAATCTATATGGTTTAAAAGATGTTTACACTGCAAACAATTTGGATATAGTTCTTCCATTTTTTAATCAAGGCTCTGATACCATTTTTGCGAAATTGATTAAAAAAAACAATTTCTAATCACAGAATTTCAAAATCATTACTATAAGTCTGAATATTACTATGATAAGAAAAATCCACAAAATCATGATATCATTTCACATCATACTTTCACAAAGTCAATTGTGCCTTCTCAAGAGTCACTACAAAGGAAATCATACTTTCCACTAAGTATGAATATTACTTATCTAGAAAATTTTTGACAAATTCTGAGTCTTTATCATATCATGTAAAATAAATTCAAATTTTATAAAGTAAGCACCCATTACTATGGGTCCACCATGCTTCCATAACAATTATCACTTAATTGTTTTTGACCGAATAGTATCCGGGAAGACAGAGTCAGGCATCTCTGTTAATCCCACTTTAGACCTACGGCAGGACTCCATACCTTCATCGTGGGGACACCTTCAGATACTACCAGCACAATCCAAATTCGTTTCCTACCTTTGGGCGTAGGCAATTAAATAATAATTTTTATAGATCTTGTGGAACCATAATAACAAGGTTTACTTTATAAAATATGCTTTATTTATAACATAATACACAAAGGCTTAGAATAATATTCTTAGCCAATCATTATAGTAAAGATAAAAGGTTTACAGAAAGAAAACTTACAATCTTATTGAAAATCCTTTCTGATATTTTACATATTGAGTGATTAGTGCTCAAATAGTGCTATTTTAAGCCCTGTTTATTGTAGGTTTTGAGCACTTTTTGTGTGTTAATCAACTTAAATAACCCAATTGATACACTAAGGTCCCGACTATACTATTAATGATATTTTGTGGATATTTTTTGTAGTTTTGCATACCAATTACACCATATTCTTTCTCGTGGTTCATTCAAATACGATGAACCCGAGTAAACTCGAAGCCGCATGTGCAAATCGGGAAGGCAATTGGAGCTAAATGCAAAATGAGAGAAGATAAAGAAAGAATTTTGGCAAGAGTTGCTGTAATTTCAAGAACCCTCGCGATTCAACCCGCGAAAACTCGCAACCGCCTGTATGTCGTGGTCGACCGCTTGATCAGATTTTGTGGCTTTGTACCAAAAATGCCCTTGAATATCACATCCAGCTCATACTTATATTTCTATCTGGCACAGCAAATCCCAATTGGGTCTATAATGGGTAGTTCTTAACCCACACAAATTTGAGAAAGCTCACTCTTCCCACTGCAAGGATTTTCTTTCACTTTCTCTCCCTTTCTCGCATTTTCTCACTTGCCAAACACCCTTTGAGGATGACAACTCAAGGGATGCTTGGCTAAACCTCCCTCATCCTTGAAGAGGAGGGCCACTAGGTTAAAGGTTTGTGCACACATTGTCCCTCGTTACCAACACTGCATCTATTATCATTTATGTTTCTCAAGATCTCACACGTGGGTTTGAACTCCGCATGTACCCTGAGTGGCTAGTACTTGGCAAGCTTTCAAGGCTCAGTGGATACTTATTACTAGATCCACTGATGCTCAATTAGTTTCCATTTATTAGCTCCTGTAGGTTAGATCCAACGGATGGTTCTAACTGCTTTGAAACATTAATGGGTAATAAATGTTGTATACTAGGAAGGAAACTTTTAGGGTTCAGTTTTTATAGTCAAACCTAGATCCGGCTCGAGAAATGACTATAGGTCATCCTCCCCAGCGCAAGGAAAAGGACCCTAGGATATTACAGTTACCTTAGAACCCTAAGCCCAGTGGTCTGAAACTTTTTACACTTTATTTCTCTACAGTTACAGTTTTATAAGCCATCAACCTCACTATTTTTACCAAAACCCCAAATCCAAAGTGGAAACACCAATTTCAATCAACTGTGACTCATTTAGCATGAAGAAAACCCATCCTCGAAGTTCACCCAAAGACTATACTGCAAAGAGCTTTGCTACGATAGTAGGAATCCTAGGATACAAATTTTGTTGATTCCGGTACACCTACTATGGCATGAATCAGTGAGCACACCCAAAGCCTTAGTTGTAGATTCGTCTACCAAACTTCGCTTACAAACTAAAATGAAAACATTCTATATAGAGAGGGAAGCCAGACATGAAACCCCGGACTTCAAATCCTAATAATACATATTCTTTACATCTGTCTGGTTTTTGGAAAACCAGGGGCTAAAATCTGTTGGCCGCTTCAAACCATGGGCTGCTTTTTGAAAACTAGGGGAGGAAAAACGACAATCTTTCTTTCAATCGCTTTCTACTTTAACATTTTTCACCCACTTACGTGCTCCAAATCTTAGTGGGTTGTCATTTTCTGCTAGTCTCTTTTCCACATAATGGAGTGTCTGTGGAGAGGAATTTATTTCACCATTTTCGATCATGCTGATCTTCTTTAATAAAAATCTTCTGGCTGAGTCAGGTGTGGACCTACAGTCGACAGAGATCATGACAGATCCCATTCTATCTCTTGGCTTGCCATAACTTCGAACGCTCTTCCGTGAGCATTTCCATCCGGGTCTTTCACAATAATCGCACTCCAATCCTCTCGCAGAGTGCACATTTTCTTCGCAAATCTTTTTTAAAAAATCTTCTCGTTGTTTGGAATCATACTTTTTTTCATAGCGCACTTTTCATTTTAATAAAGTGCCAAATCGATAATTTTGACTTCTGAAAATGTACAAGACTAAAGAAATCAAGTGCTAAAGTATCATTAATCTTTATCATGGGATTATTCCCAAAATTATCTTTTACACCATCTTTAATCCATCCAGGTAATTTTTCAATTTCCGGAAAATCAAGAGTAGACATGTATAGCAATGCTACCAAAATCGTACCAATCACGTACTTCTACAGGATTTGCTCCTTATAAGAAGTGAATCCTTGGATAAATCCCAGATTTATCAATGATCATTTCTTTTGTGTCGGTTAAACCGAATAATCGTTCCATGGTTTCTCCATGTAATCTCATAATTTCCCTGTCTGTAGACACAGGAAGTTTTTCAAAAATCGTTTCACTCTTAGAAATCTGAGGTCTAAGAGAAATCTTTTTTGATGCTTCGAGTTTACTGGATGAAGCATCATCATCATGTAGACTGATATTTGAAAAATCAAGTTCATCATTTTCTTTAAAATAGGAGGTTAAAATCATTTCATGGGATGTATAATTTTTGACATGTCTTTCAAAATCAATAACAAAGCTCTTAACATCGCCTTTTAAGTTTTTCAAAATTTCGCCAACAACATCAAGAGTGTTAGTTAAAATCATAATTTGATAAAAAAATCTTTGACATCTTGGAAAGACTATCTACCGTTTCAAGAATCTTGGGTCTTTTGCTGGACTGATCCATCCCGAGTCAAAAAATCTGCAACAACATTCTTATTAGATTTAATTATTTCAATATCAAAGATATACTCAGAACAATAGGTTTGCCATCTAATCAATCTTTTGTATTCAGGTTTTGAAGGCAGATTATTTTTAATAAAAGCTTTAACTTGAGTGTTATCGGTCCTTAATAGAAAATATGAAAACTTTTTTAATCCCTTAATTACTGCTAAAAATTCTTTTTTATTAATATGATATTTCTCTTCAATAGGAGTAAATGTTCCTGAAGTGTATCTACATAATTCTTCACAATTATTATCTATTCTTTTAAGGACTTCTGCCCAAGTACTTTCAAAAGAATCAGTTTCAAGAATTAGATCATCATTATCTAGTGGAAGTTTTAATTTGGGTAGATTAAGACACTGAGATTTTATAAATTTTATATAGTTTTCATGCTCTTTTGTAAATTCAAATCTTTGTTTTTCACTAGTTAATTTTCTTAATGGTTTTCGTAGATCGGCTAGATTATTAATAAATCCTTCTATAATTTAGTATACCTATAAATCTTTGTAATTGTTTTCTATCTGTTAATTTTTCTAGAAAATCTCTAATTTTTTCGAGAATATGATCTTGAAGTTCATTTCCTTCAAAATCTATTATAAGTACTAAAAACTCAATCTTTGATTCTCCTACTATAGACTTCTTCTTTGAAAGTCCAATTCCATGAATAGTGCATAAATCTATAAAAATATTTAAATGTTCTAGACGTTGTATTTCATTTTCTGAGGAGATAAACATATCATCAACGTAAACATGGATAAAATCATATTCTTTAAATATATCATCCATTTTTCTTTGAAAGATTTGAGGTGCATTCTTTAATCCAAAGGTAGAACATTCCATTCATAATGACCTTGTGGGGTACTAAATGCAGTTAAAGGTTTAGATTCTTCGTCCATTTTAATTTGATAAAATCCTGATTTACTATCAAACTTTGAATGTAATTTCTTACCTCTAGTTTTATGAATTAAAGTTTCTTTATGAGGTAAAAAATAACCACCAAAAATTGTATTATCATTTAATTGTTTATAATTAACAACCATTTTGGCTTTATTTCGATTAATCTCATTTCGATTGCGAACCATAAAAGCTGGACTACTATGAGGGCTTTTAGAAGGCCTAATCAATTTGAGATTTGATAATTCATTTAGTTGTTGCTGAAATTCTTTTATATCTAATTCATTATGTCTCATGGGTTTTACCCTAATAATCTTATTTGGATCTTTTAATTTAAGAGTAGCATAAATCTTATTATTACCATAATTGTAAAGGATTGTCAACATAAAGGATTCAGTTTCTTTGTAATCGAAAGTACTTAAATCTAGCTTATGAAGAAGTCAAATATTGAATTTTTAGTAAAGGGTTTTACGATCAAAATCTTTTTGTTAGATTTAATAGAAATCACCACGCCGGGTGCCGCTTAAAGGAAATCGGGGTTACAGTAAAAAGTTCGATAATCGAGGGCAAGAATCCAATGATTATACGAGTCTTAACGAAGATACGAAACATTATTTTGGATAATTGTTTTAAAGAGTTGAAGAAAGTTATTTCTGTAAGGATATCACATCCAAAAGAGTATGAAAATAAAGAGAGGGTAACTTAATTACATATTTATCAATGATAACTTAATATTATTATTATTATTATTATTATTGGGATGCCCTAAATCCTGGGGGTCAATTTTTTTTTTCTTTTTTTTTTCTTTTTTTTTTTTACTTTTTTCGGGTCCCATCGATCGAAATCAAATTTGAAACCCCATAGAACAAAGGTCCATGAACAATGCCCATGAACGTTGTCAATGAACAAAGAGTTCAAACAAAGGCACAACACAAGCAGAGCCTGCCACCGGATAGCTCGCTACGATTTGGAGTAAACCTGTCGCGACAGGAGCGCACTACCTCGCGCTTGCATACGGCGTTGTCGCCATACCCCTGGCACTATCGCAAGCAGCCAAGGCTTCTTGGTCATGCACGCTGCGCCTGTTTGGAATTCTTTGTCACGCCGCACGCCCGAGCCTTGTCATGCCAACCCATGCGCCATGTCGCGACACGGTTTCCATGCCTAGGCCCAAATTCAATCGCAACCCAGAGCATCAAGTCACAACATAAGGACCTCCTCCCATGACCTAGCCCCGTTACGATAGAAAGTTCTCTGCCAATGACACAGAACCCCACTTAGCGAAGTCCCGTCGCGACAGCCAAGACCACCGGCCACGACATAAAAGGCCACGGCGGTCGCGACATAGGGCCAACCCATCAGGCGCACGCTTCCGCCATGCGTGAACGCCCACGTATGCACCAAGCGTGAGTCATGCCCGACCGAGGGGCCATGTCGCGACACAAGGTTAGGAAAAACCCTGTCGCGACAAAGAATTCTCTGTCGTGACACAAACCCAAAATTGGGCAATAGCCTGCCCTTTTTCATTTCCTGCACTTCCTGCTCTCACCTAGATGTAGTAATTTCACACTACTGCATTTCTACACATTTTGCCTACGTTCTAAAATATGGGGAAAGCTATTAACACAAAACTAAACAAGTCCAAAAATAATTATTTATTACAAAACTTTTCGTGTACATTTACAAAACTGGATATTCTATCCAGAATATTACAAAAATATATAAACAGGACACAATCCAACCCCCTTTTTTTGTTTTCAACTAAACTAAACACCCCGTACTCTCCAAAGACTAAAATTTATTTCTCGATGTGGTGAGCAAAGCCCAGTAGATGAATTCTCCTCTCCCCACCTAAGTGCACATGCAATGGCAAACACACACATTCAAGTAAAATTATGCACATTCCTACTCGAATGTCTACAAGTCATGCCCCATGCCTTGAGTCCTCACCGACTCCCTCACACATGCACTTGCCATGTATGAAAAACCATTTTCATAACATAAGATTTTTGGTTCCGAAAACTCATTGGTCAATATCCGATATCAAAATTTATTGGTCAACCCTCCGATATAATTTATGGACATACTCCAACAAATATTTTTGTGGACAACCCTCCGATATAATTTAGTGGACATACTCCGACAAATATTTTTTTGTAGACAACCCTCCGATATAATTTAGTGGACATACTCTGACAAATAGTTTTTGTAGGCAACCCTTCGATATATTTTATTTTATTTTTCCAAAAACCATGTCATGCACTCACACCTAATACTCTAAGTGTCCCCGTGCAAATGAAAAGTGAAATGCCATTTTCATGTTAATATATCATATATGCATATAATAACATAATTTACACACAACCAACATTATATTCATTTTTTTAGCAACAATAGCACACATGGACCAATAATAGCCCGCAACCGCCTCAGACCATCACATCCCAAAAATTCTGGCCTGATCGCCAAAACACCGCAAATTCGGGCCCCGACTATCCAAAACAAATTCCGGTATCCATCAACGGACTGCTCGAAAAACAAATTCCGAAAAATTTAGCCAAGCCCCATATCGTTCCAAAATCCCAAAATTCCAGCATTCACCCCAAAATTTTCGGGATCGAACTCCGCACGACCACTCACTACCTAAAACCTCGTGCCATTTGAATGGCTTCCTAGACCGAAAATAAATCGAGCAGAGGAACCCTACTTCCTGAAAGGCCTACCTAAACCCACAGCTTTGGTACTCCACGCGCAGCTTCCGATAGACTGATTCAACTTTGCCTCAAGCCCGACCGAACCGACTATCCGATTGTCGAGAAATCTAGAGAGAATGTGGAGCCTCTCTCTCCTCTTCTCTTCTTCTCTCTCTTTCTTTTTCTCCCCCCTTCTCTTCCTCCCATCGGATTTGGTCAAACCATTCAAGTGGGATTATCCTCTCTTACTACATGTCACTCTCTCATCGTTCTCTTGATTACACTCATCCATCTCTCCATTTCTTCCCAGTGGTGACACATGTCCTACATGGGTCCCACTTAGACTTTTGTTTGACTTATCTCTCCATTTGACACATGGCTCAATGTGAGCCATCCAACCAAGTGCCATGTGTCACTTGTTACCCTTGGTGCCTCGAAAAACGTGAGATTATGACTGTCTCTAAATTTGATGAAATTTGACGGGGTAACTAGATTTCGCGAGACGATTCCAACAGTGAAGCCCATTTCGTCACCCGAGATCTAGAAAATTCCAAATTTTCAACTAAAATTACCATCTTACACTTTTTTAGAAAAATTGAATTTTTCTTGGGTTTTATAATTATTATTATTATTATTATTATCATCATCATCATCATCATCATTGTGCTGCTTCAAGCTTGCGGCACTAAGAGTTGGTGATCAATTTTTGTTTTCTCTAACAAGATAAGTGAAAAAAATATTGTTTTCTTTCAATCAGAAAGTCTTTTTAATTCAGAGATTATTTTGACTGAATCAAACTATGATGTAGGGTTACAACTTGTGGAGATGCATATTGTCAAACGGGAAAAGCTTTCCTATATTCGGGGTAAAACGAAACAAGCAAAAAAATCAGAGGATGGCTATGAAAATTGGTATGCTAAAAATCAAAAGGTGAAAAGAAGGTTGTTAATGTCCATGAACCCAAAAATTATGAACTGTTATTTACGTCTACCCATTGCTTAAGAAATTTGGAGTGCATTATCAAAGACCTTTTTGATGGAAGTGATGAATTATAAGTTTTCACTTTCAATCAAAGGGCTTTCACTGCCAAACAAAGTGGCATGTCTCTTTCTGAATTTTTTGGAGAATTGACAAAGAATTTTCATGAGTTTGATAATTGAGATAAGGTCCTCATGAAATACCCTAATGCTATTACAACATACCGGAAATCCATTGAACGACAAGGAGTGCACATTTTTCTTTCTTGATTAGATGGAGATGGAGACTTCAAGCAAGTTCGAGAAGAGATTCTATGCAAAGATCCAATTCCTATTTTGGAAGAATGTTATGCACTAGTTCGACGAGAAGCATTGCGTCATTCCACTATGAAATGAGAATTTTCTAATCATGATATCTCAACTATGATAGTCTGACAACAATCAAATCAAAATTGGCAGGATGGATCTAAAGTTAACCATCATAAGGCAACCTCTAATATTGATAAGTCTACATTAAAATGCACTTATTGCAACAAGATTGGCCGCATCAAGAGTCATTGCTTTGAACTTGTAGGATATCCAAAATGATGGGATCATAATCATGAGCAACAGAAGAAGGATTCTAAGAAAGCCCCAATTGCAACTATTGCTAAAATAAAAATATAAGATAATGTTGTTGAGAAAGCCTCTACATTGATGGCAATGTTAGACTGTGGTGAGGTTTTACAGACTTCTACATTTGTTATTAATAATATATGGATAATTGATTCTGGTACTACAAATCATATGAATTTTGATTCTAAATAGATCTCTTCCCCTAGACATTCTTCACAAAAAAAATTTTCCACTGCCAATAGTAATATGACCCCAATCATTAGGGAAGGATCCTTACCCCTTATCGATACTTTGAACTTAAACTTTGATTTAATTGTTCCATCCTTAAATTATAACCTTTTTCTACTTCTCAACCGTCAGCCTTATCTTGTATCAAGTTATTTGCTACAAACCCTAAAATCCAAATTTTCGAGAAAAGGTAAAATCTGGTAATTTCGGGTCAAAATTCGAATTTTTCTAGATATCAGATGATCGAAATGGATTTCACCATGGAATCGCCTCGCTAAATCTAGCTAATGTCGACTTGGCCAAATCTCGAGACGAATTTCACGCTTTTCGCCGCACCAAGAGTGACGCTGCGGACATGTATAGATAAGTCGAGTGGCTCACATCGAGCCACGTGTCAAATCGTGGAGCAAGTCAAACATTAAGATCAAGTGGGACCCATGTGGACACATGTGCATCTCATGAGTGTGGAAGGAAATCCACTCATTAAGATAAGCCGATGGTGTAATCCAAAGCAGCCCACTTGGGTTAAGATGCCCGAAGACGATAATTCTCTCACTCAATTGGTCTGGGAGAAGGAAAAAGAGAAAGAGGGAGAAAGGAAGAGAGCTTGCAGAGGCCTCTGTACCTTCTCTCTAAATTTTTCCGAACGACGGGTCCGTCGAACTCCTGAGACAAGAGACAAAGCTCGATCCTCATTGCAAGAGCCACTGGGTGGGTACTCTGGATCATGGAGTTTCAAGAACTCCCGGAGGTGTGGGTTTTCTCCTACTTGATTTATCCTTCGACTAAGAGTCATTTCTAATGGACGGGACATTCCGAGGCCTGGATTTGCCATTTTTCAGCCCAAAGATCGGGAATTCGCGATGAAACTCCTAGAGCGGTCGCTGACGCTTTGAGACTAAGGTTGACCTGCTCACATGACTTTGTGTGTTGTTTCAGGTGATGCTTTGTGCAGCCCAAGACGGATCGCCTGGGCTTGTTTATTAGCCCATGTGAGCTAACTTTTGGAGTTATTGCTATGAATGAATAATATGTTGCTTTGTGTGAATTTCGTTAATATATGCATGCTTGATATACTAACATGAATTATTGTGAAATGGCATATTGCATTTCATATGCACTGGGGTAACCTAGAACAGTAGGTATGAGTGCATGACATGAAAAACATGGTTGTCAAATGAATTTCATGGGAAGATTTTATGAAGAATTGCCTTGGAGAGTTGTCCAACGCTTCATCTGGAGATAACCTATGACTCAAGCTTTTAGAGTTATCCAAAGAAATAACCCTGAGGGTCATTCCAAATAATCTATTCTGAAATTGGTATTATGTTTTCGTGAACAAAACCTTTGTTTTGAAAATGTTGTTTCACACTTAGCTTAGGCATGCGTGAGAGCCAATGAGGGCTCGAGAAGTGGGAAAAGGGTGAAATTACATTCTCATCCATAACATGTGTATCTCAAGTAGGAATCATGAATTCACTGAATGTGTGTGTTCGCTTAATACATGAGCACTTAGGTGGGGAGTAACCCAATGGTGGAAAATTCAACTATCGGGTACTTCGTTCTCACCCCGTCGTGGATCCCTTTCAGGTACAAGGAGTATTCAGGAAGACGACGCTCACTAGAGGCCACTTTTGAGAAGAAAGCTGACATGTGGCTTTGATTGTATATTTTTGTAAAACATGTATGAAACATGTTTGTATAAGAGTGTAGTTAACTCTTAAAACTATTGTAATATAGTTGGTTACATTTTGGTGAGTATGGATGTATGGGCCCAAGGTGGCCATTTTTACTCCTGTTTAAGTCTCGGGTAGAGAGACACTCATTTTGTGGCATTGAGACAATTAATGGCTACATGTATTTCGCGAGTTGACAGGTTATCAACGGTCCCCCGGGTTTAGGGGCGTTACATTTTTTTTGGCCTAAATGTTGTGTTTTCAAGTATATTCGAACAAGACAAACGATTAGTTGTGGTATTAAGCGATGAAAACTTTATTACGTGGACTTATAGTCATAAGATTCCAACAAGTTGCAACAAACTTTAATGACATATGGGTCTGAGGGGGAAAAATGAAGTTTAAAATTTGGTTATGGCATCAACGATTGGAATATGCTTCCTTTGGTTATTTAAAACAATTGTTTCCTAGTTTTTTTACGAAGTGTGATGTCTCTAGTCTTCATTGTGTGTTTGTGAGCTAGTAAAAAGTCATCGTACTTCAGTTCCATTAAGTATTAATAAAAGTCCACTTCTTTTTATGGTGATACATTTTGATGTTTGGAGTTCATCCAAAGTTCCAACTTTGAGTGGATCAGGTTGGTTTGTTACTTTTATTGATGATTGTAACAAAATGACATGGTTATGCCTAATGAAGACCAAGGATGAAGTGAACTTGTTTTTTCAAAATTTTCATAAAATGATTGAAACTTAACACAATACAAAGCTTCGGGTTCTACGGAGCAACAATGGTGGAGGATATCAAAGTTCTAATCTTCAAAAGTATTTGGAAGGACATGGCATCAGTCGTCAAACTACGTGTTTTAATACACTCCATGAAAATGGAGTCGCCGAAAGAAAAAATTGTCACTTGTTAGAGGTTGTTCAAGCTTCCTTAATAGCAGCACAAATGCTGAAATCTTATTGGGGAGAAGCAGTTACATCTACCGCATACTTGATTAATCGGGTACCTTATAGCTCACTCGATTTCCAAACACCTCTTCAAGCCTTGACTTATGTGGTAACTGCCCTAAATGTCTTGAATCTATCTCCGCATAATTTTGGTTGTGTGGCCTTTGTGCACATTCATAAACACCAACACAACACGTTAAATTCCCAAGCACTGCAATGTGTGTGTTTGTTGGTTATGCATTTCACCAAAAAGGATATTGATGTTACCACCCCCTAACTAGACGCATGTTCATTACAATGGATATGGTGTTTCATGAAGATTTAATGTATTTTTTATTTAATTCAGGGGGAATACCATCGTGAAATTTAGACTCTTAAGTATGATCATCACATCTCCATGAAGGGTGAATTTGGACTGTTAAACCAGGGAGTAAGTGAATTGGATATAAGTGGTGCAACATCGGAACCAAGTAGCATTAACCTTCTAGAAGCTGAAGAAGTGATAAAAGAAGAAAGAAACAATAAAACTGATTCCATCATCACCATCTGAACAAACTGGGTTCAAGAATATCTCAACTGACATACCCACACCAATCGTCATCTAGTGACGGTGTTCTTAATTTGGAACCTAAGCTATCCATTAAATGTTTACCACATCATCATAATAGAGGTATTCCTAAAACCACATATGAACCTAAATTGTCTAGCAAAGTTAGATATCCTATGAGAAACTACGTGTCTAACCATTTTTTGTCTAAATCAAATAAGTCATTTGTAAATCAATTATCTATTGTAGTCTTTCCTAACATCATGCAAGAAGCCTTAGTTGATCCAAGATGGAAAGTAACCATGAATGAAGAGATGAAATCATTGCAAAAAAAATGAAACATGGGAACTTGTTGATTGCCCACCTGGAAAGAAGCCAATTGGGTGTCATTGGTTCTATACAGTGAAGTATAAGGCAAATAGTAGTATTGAACGATATAAACAAAGGCTAGTAGCAAAAGGGTACACTCAAACTTATGGGATTGACTACACAGAGACGTTTGCACTTGTAGCTAAGATCAACTAAGTTCAAGTATTAATATCTTTAGTTGTAAACTTAGATTGGTTATTGCAACAATTTGATGTGAAGAATATCTTTCTATATGACGAGATATCTTCAGAAGTATATATGGATCTTCCACCAGGATAATTGATGTTAGAAAAGCAAAGTCAAAAGGTGAGCATATTGAAGAAGTCATTTTACGAGTTGAAGCAATCGCCAATAGCATGGTTTGATAGGTTCACAAAGTCAATGAGAGCCTTTGGATACTGTCAAATCAATTCAGATCACACTTTGTTCCTAAAGAAATATCATGATAAGATTACAACACTCATTGTATATGTGGATGACATGGTGGTTACCAGAAATGACCTAGAAAAAAGAAAAGCTCTACAAAATTATTTGTCTAAAGAGTTTGAAATGAAGGATCTAGGTTCTCTAAAATATTTCCTTGAGATTGATGTTTCTTAGTCAAGTTCAGGAATTTTTCTATCTCAAAGAAAATATGCATTAGATCTATTACAAGAAACTGGAATGTCGTGATCTCAACATGTCAATACACTAATAGAAGGAGGTATGAAATTATGGGCTAAACCTAATCAAATACCTAATGATAAAGGAAGATATCAGAGACTTGTGGGGAGATTGTTGTATTTAGCCCATACAAGACCAGATCTTGCTTATGCTTTAAGTGTTATGAGTCAATATATGCACAATCTTGGAGAACAACATATGAATGCCATCATTCACATTTTGAGGTATTTAAAAGGTGCACCTGGGAAAGGTATCATGTTCACCAAACATGCCAATCTCTAGAGTATAAAAGTGTATGATGATGTTGATTAGGCCAATGCAATAGGTGATAGGAGGTCTATGTAACACCTAGGAATTTGTATAGGTATAAGTTAGGGAAAATAATAATGACAGGAATTTGTATAGGTATAAGTTACGGAAAATAATAATGACAGGAATTTTTATAGGCATACGTTATGAAAATAATAATGATAATTCAATTAGACGTTATGAAAATAATAATGATAATTCAATTAGTAATTAATTAATTAATTTAATAAAAGAGGGGTAAAATGTAATTTTCTATAATAGATACCTCTAGGTATAAATTGGAGTAAGAAAAGGCACTATTCCTATTCTTCTTGAATTTCTCCAGTGTAGAATTTTGCAGGACGTACGGCTTGATCTGCAAGCCAAGAACAAATTTCTGTGTAATATCTTCCTTATTTTATTTTTCTAGATTTCTTTGATGTAGATTCTTTAATGTTTCTTTCAGTTTAGATCAACCCTGAAAGAGTCAGATTTAGATTACACTTTCGTTCTTTATAAATAAAATAAAATAAGGATTGGTGGCGTCATATTGAATTACTTTGAGTATGAAAATGAAAAAGTGTTTAAGGATAATTTTTTAAAGAAAATAATAATAAACAAATAAGATAAATTTGAAAATGCTGAATTTTGTATAAATATATGTATTTGATAAGTATTTAAATATATATGTATTTTGGCAAGTAAATATTTTATTAAGGATTGAGAATTTATTAGATAAGGAATATGATTAGAATAATTATTTAGCAATTATAGGAAATAAGATCCGTTAATAATACTTGTTGTCAGGTATGATAATTGTTAAGTAAAAAAGCTAGATGTGTATTGTGTAATAATATAATTTGTAAAATATTATTAATATTATTTCTTTCTAGTAAAAGATTTAATTTGGATTAAGAGCAAAAAAATAAATAAATTATTAAAGTAAGATCCAAAAGGAATATGAGTTTTATAAAATGTGTAAAACTACCTAATTCAAATAGTTATCATTTGAACAATACACATAAGCCAGGTGAACAAAAAAAAAAATCTATGTCGATAGAATAAACTTTTATAAATCACAAATTTTATAAAATATTTAGAAACTCATTAACTTTTATTATTATGGATTAAAAATTAAAATAATATCATTGTTAAGAATATCAAATTAGGAAAGTTTTAAGAATAAATAAGTAATGATGATGGTTTCTTCCTTATTATTTTAGAGAAATATTTCATTGAGGTGAAATTCTTTCGAATTAGCTCTTTCAAAACTTTTGAGTACTCCTTTGAGTGTAAAGTGGATATTAATGCAAAATCTTTAAAAAGAAAAATTGTTTTATTTTTATTTCATTTGAGGATGAAAATTGTTTTAATCGAATTATATATTATTGGTTTATAAAAAGTTTTACTTATTTTATTTATTTGATTATCCATGGATCAAAAGTAGTTTTGTATGATTGTACTTAAGATTTGTTTTGTTTACAAAGAAAATGTGGAAATATGATGTTTTGTAATCTGAACTTTGAAACGAAATATCAATTCTGCTAGTTCTACCCAACGAGACACAATGACATTATTCTACTTCTCACAATCCGGATATAATAGTTGACCTTTACATTTTCTTGGTGGGAATGTAATTGATTTGAACCTCACTTAGGGGTTTCGGTTAGAGGTTACTAGTACTAGTAGTGTTTGGTTCATTCCACCTTAAAAGGGAACAATTATGCTTAGCCACCCATTTGAAAGTCCCATATAACCGGGCACCATTTGATATTCTGATGACAAGAGAAAAATATATTTGAAATGTAATTGATTTTGGATTTGATATGAAAGTGTTTGAATCAAAATTTGATATGAAATTGTTTGGATCACATTTGATATGAAACTGATTTGAAATGGATGTGAGAATGTTTTGAAGTATATTTTGTTAATGTTCCAACTTATTTTTTAATCTAAAGTTTGATGAAAAACATCTCCTATTAGTTATATGATTAAAAACTTTTTGATCTATGAAAATGTATTAGTATTTCTTATTGAGCTTTAAGCTCACCCCATTCGTTGACATATTTTCAAGTACTTTTTATTTCGATGAGTGATGGCTAAGCTGGGGATACGCCATCATTAGGATTTGATTAGAACTTTATGTTGGATCATGTTGAACCGATAAGTTCTTGTTTATGTGAAATGTCAGTTTCTTTGAAAGTTAAGAAAGTCACTGATAATAGCATTCTTTTATATTAGCACACAATGATTTTGGGAGATTCCAATATTGTTATATTCTCGGCAATAAATTTTTATATGACATTCATAATTGAGATTTCCTGACATTTAGAAGCAAATTTTGCCTTTACATGAAATTCTCAATTGAGAATTGGATTAATTCTTAAAGTCAGACATTTACGTTGTTTATGTTCTAAGAATTCGACAAAATCTAGTTGTTATGAAGGTTAGTGCTCATTTCACACTTCAAATCTTCAAGTTGAAGGTTTGAGGGTGTGAATTTGACAAATGCTGCCCCTGTGGGTTTCGGCGTGACGTTTCACTCCGGTTACTTTACCTTGGGGCGAGGTGTGTAATTGTGACATGGAAAAGTAAGTAACAAAATGTCTTTGCTCGCTCAAGTGCATAATTGGAATTTAGAAGCATCACACTAGGACTTTGTGAGGCATTATAGCTAAGACTCCTCTTATAGGATTTGGGTTACTTATCCAATCAACCAATCCAATTTTTCTGTGATAATAAGGTAGCATGAGACATTGCTCAAAATCCCTTACAACATGATCGTACAAAACATGTCGAAGTGGATAGAATTTTCATCAAGGAGAAGTTAGATTTAAAGATTGTGGAGTTGCCTAAGATTAAGTCAAAAGATCAATTGGTTGACATCCTCACTAAAGCAGTCTACTATCAAGCATACTCATCTTTTTTAGGCAAGTTGGGCATGTAAAATATCTATGCACCAACTTGGGGACTGTTGAGTTTTTGGAAATTTTTTCAAAACATGGTTCTTTCTATATTATTTGTGATTCTTTTTTTTATTTATTTCATTTCTTAGTTTGATTGTAACTATGATTGAGAAGGATATAGAAAGTCCTCCCCTATAAACTTGATTGTATATTCTATAAAAAAAAAATCAATAAAAAAAATATTACAGTTCACCAATTTGAGCATGAAGAAGATTGAATAAATTTTATTAATTAAAGAGCTTCCATTTTTATGGGGAGTGACAATAACATGTGCATCATTATAGATGATCATCCACAAGTTCTCAAATTTGAACCGTTTGAATGAAATTTCTTTAGGTCTTAAAACGGTTGAATAAATGAAATTAAAATCTTTTATTAGTAATTGCATTCAACCCTTCTGTGGAACCTAAAACCATAAGAAATCAAATGTTGCATTCGCTTTTAAAAAATGTTTAAAGACAAAAATTTTAAACCGTGTAAAGCTATATACCATTCAATAATGTTGAATTTTTCTAGTAAAAGAAATATAACTAAGTACTTCTGACAAAACATGATAAACGAATTTTTAATTTTTATAACTATAGAATGATAAAGTAATAGTAGTAGAAGAAACCTAGAGAAAAAAATAATAGAATTTATGAAGAAGATTGAATAAATTTTCATTAATTAAAGAGCTTCCATTTTTATAGGGAGTCATAATGACATGTGCATCATTATAGATGATCGATCATCCACATGTTCTTACTATTCGAATTTGAACCATTTTAATGAATTTCCTTAGGTTTTAAAACGATTGAATAAATTAAATTAAAATCTTTGTAAAACCCTTTATTGATAATTGTATTCAACCCTTCCATGAAACCTAAAACCGTAATAAATCAAATGGTGGGTTGCCAAACTCTTTCGTCCCCCCTCATTTGATGTTTATTTAGAGAGTCTCTTACTCTCTTTAGAGTAAAAAGATTATATCAGGATTATGTCTAGTGATACAAGTATGAAAATAGTTCAGTACGTCGGAATGACTACTACAAGGTGTTGTTGTCATCATTGAAGAACTGTTTTATCTTGCAAAGCAAATATTGTAGAATTCTTCAAGTACCATCAGAGGAAGCAAATCTATTTTAAAGAAATTGTAACTATATAAGACTTAATACAACCTAGAAAAGGAAAAACTATCTAGTTTTATATGAAAATATGTATGTTAGATTTTTTTTAAAAGAAAAAATATATATCTACCTAAAAAAAAAAGGAAACCTTTTTTAAACAATAAAAATCAGGTCTTATCGAAAAAATGATTACTGAGATAAAATGAATCTTTTTATCTTCTCTCTCTCTCTCTCTCTCTCTCTCTCTCTCTCTCTCTCTCTCTCTCTATATATATATATATATATATATATATATATATATATATATATATATATATATATATATATATATTATTCAAAAGTTATTTATATGTAAATTATCTGTGTTATTTGAGATTTTTCTCAAAAACCCTCCTTAATCATGAAAAATCTAAATGATAATGAGTTTAAAAACATTAAAAACATATATATATATATATATAAAAACAAAAATAAGTGGTGAATCCAAACCTTTTTTTAAAAATATAAAAACAAGTCTCATCTTTTGAAGTGAAAAACACATAATAACCAAAAAAATAAATATAAAATTATTTAAAATATTTGATATTTTTAATTAAAAATAAAAAGAATGGTTGTGGTTTCAATATTCTATTTTCTTGAAATTTACAATTCTTTATTTATAAGAGCTAAAAATTAAAATAACTTTACAATCATTATTATAACACATTGATATTCTTTGTCAAAAAAAAAACACATTGATATTTAACAAAAAAAATTAATTTATATTATTTCTATTGAAAAAATAAAAATATAGTTTTGATTTGTGTGAATAGTATTTTTATTTTTTAAAATTTTTATGTTTATTAGTTTATTATTAAATTAGATTAATTTTTAATATAAAAATATATTCATATGTAATAATTAATATCATAATAAATAAGTAAATTCTTTTATATAATATTTCATATATAATTTATTTTCTTTTATATTCATAATTTTTTTATATTTAAAATTTTCATATTTTTAGCATATTAAACATAAATTTAAAAAAAATAAAAGTATCGTTATTTTTAAAATAATTTAACAATCATTGTTATAACACATTGATATTTAAAAATAAAAAATAATTCATATTATTTCTATTGAAAAAATAAATAAATAATAGTTTTAATTGGTGTGAATAGTGTTTTTTTTATTTTTTAAAAATTTATGTTATTAGTTTATTGTTAAAATAGATTAATTTTTAACATAAAAATATATTTATCTATAATAATTAATAACATAATAAATAAGTAAATTATTTTATATAATATTTCATACATAATTTATTTTCTTTTATATACATTGATAGTGCCTAAAAATCGGGCGAGACAGTCTTAGACGCAAGCCCGGGAACGAACCATCGCAGCTTAAAGCCGTTGGCATCCTTCGTAGGTCATGTAGCCTCACGTGGGACTCACCATGATGACGCCCCGACACCCTAAGGCGCGAGCCCGTAGCCGTAAAACTAAGCCTAGTGGCCTGACAGTGACTCGGGATAACTCGTCCACCGCCAGACGTAAGAAATGAAAGCACTCCATCTTCATGATCCAACATCTACTCATTAAAGGAAGAAGGATCCCCCACGATTACAACTCCCTAATTATCCTTTAATATTTAGTTAGCAATAAGGAAGATGAGATTCCCTACCCAATTGGGAATATGTCGTATCGTCGTCTAATAAGGAAAGTCATCGTGATCACCCATGATAAATATCGAGCAATTCCACCGAAGAAAGGTACGCAATCACAAAACCATCAACAGTTGATCTTTTTCCCTTTCGTGAGAAAGAAACTGACTTAGGCATCGGAGAGGCGGCCGATACTCCCCCAACGAACCACCCTTTCGCATGTGCTGTATATCAATCCGGGCTTCGACGACCGCCAGACTCGAAAGCAAGCTCTACTTAGTACCAGGAAAAAGACCATCGCTAAGGCCGCCCTGTGGGAACGATCACATAAATCAATCGATTTCTTAGTTGAGACCGATGGTATCGACCAAACATGCAGAGTCACGCCAATCCCCGAGGGCGTAAGACCAATAGATTCCACATTGACAAACACACCAGAAATGATCCTGAAGCTCTTCATGCCACTAACAATGAGATGGAGGCACTCCATCTCGTCAATCAACGTCTGCTAAGAGAGTTGGCGGAACTCACCAGACAAGGGCAACACCCACAGGAGGCACAATAGGCCCGTGAAGGCCGCAATACCATTCCATAGGAGGAACAGCAACACCTCGATGCCCCCCGAGACATTAACAAAGGAGGAGAAAATAGCTTAACCAGGGGGCATGATTCCTACATACCCCCCAAGGATGGTCGCAATGAGGGGATGCCTGGCAGGAACGACGGAGGTGATGAGCCAATCCCTTATCAATAGGGGAAAGGAGGACAATCTTGGAAGTAGCGATTTCAGGACATCCAACAAAAGCTCAGCCACATGAAAGAGGTTGTAAAAGGTCGAGCCCTAGTCTCCATGGATCCTCTGGTATAGCAAACGGAATCCTCGTTCACGGCCAGGGTACTATACTTCCCTCTCCCGACGAAATTCAGGATACCGCAGATCGAGGCCTTTAAAGGAACCAAAGACCTCGTAGACCACCCCCAACACCCCAAGAACCGGGACGGAGCCGCACGGATACCAAGATCCCGTGAGATGCGTAGCCTTGCTATCACGCCAAGGGCTCCTACTGGGCATGGTTCGGGAGCTCTCCATCGCCAGATCCCACTTTATCTGAGCTTTGACCACAGGAAGTCGAGCTACTTCACCGTTGATCAGAAGCAAGGCCCACAAGAGAATCTGAGGTCCTACGTCCAGAGGTTCAACTCAAAGTCATTAAAGGTAGCCATCCCATATGAGAAATTTATCATCACCGCCTTTATCGTCGGCTAGGCATACAGTCCAAAGACCTAATGTTCTCCATCTAGAAGAACCCTCAGGCAAGCATGGCCGAGGTGCTTGCCAAAGCAGAAAAATACATCAACTGCTAGGAGGCCCTTATGTCTAAGGGGGGAAGCTCTTCTACGCAAAAAGAGAAAGGAAAAGGCGAGAAAAAACGGGACCGAAGCCCCAAAAGACGAAGAGACCGAGATAGATCTCTACAGAGGGATAGAGAAGACAGAGATTGATCTCCAAAGAGAAAAGGTAATGTCAGGGACCGCTTGGGTCCACCCCAACCCGAGCTGCAACCGCGATACCCACCTCAGCAGTTCACCCCCCTAACAGCCTCGGTGTCTCAAGTCCTATACGAGGTGCAACATGAGAAGTTTTTAAGGTGGCCGTCCCAGATGAAGACAGTAATCTTAAAAAGACATAACCAAGTACTCATGAAGTTCCATAAAGATCATGGCACCGAATGTATGATTGTATTCAAATAAGAAAGAAATCGAATTCTAATCCGACGTGGATCTCTCACGTTACGTGGCTCCAAGACAACCACGCACTCCCTCCACCTCACCTTTCAGCTAGCCACCCCCGTGATCAACATCAAGAACCCTTGGGAGAAATAATGATTTCTCGGGGGACTGGCTCTAAGTGGGGGGGAACTGGGGCCGCCGCTAAAGGCTCACCTACGCAACATCAGATCAGGGGAGACACTGGAGGTACAGGCCGTGTCCAAGCTCCCTCGGTTAGATACCACCATAACCTTCTCGGACTCTGACATGGAAGGCTATCAACATCCCCATGATGACCCATTGGTAATAAGGGTCGCCGTGGCCAACAAAATAGTTCACAGGGTCTTGATTGACAATCTGAGCCTCTACCGACATCATCTTCAAGATCAGCGTTTAACAAAATGACATCTAAGGAGAAGCCGAACCCGTAGCGCCTCACTTATTAGGATTCTCAGGAGAGAAAGTGCTACCCTTAGGGTCGGTACAACTGGTACTCACTTTGGGAGACCCCCCATGCCAAGCCACAACGACAATAAAATTCCTCATAGTGGATGTCCCATTGGCATACAACATGTTACTAGGCGGGCCTTCTCTTAATGCTATAAGAGTTGTCCCTTCCGCCTATCATATGGTTGTCAAACTCCCTACAGAAAATGGAGTAGGAATGGTTCGAGGAGACCAGCAGGTAGCCAGGGAGTGCTACTTGACGTCAATGAAACAAAAAGCAGTTGATAGCATCCACATGGATGAGGTCGACATGAGAGATGAATTAAACACCTGACCTATGCCCTCAGAAGAGCTGGAACCAGTACAACTTGACGACTAGCCAGAACACCTCGCCTACATTGGATCCAAATTGGCCGAGGACATCAAAGACCTTCTCATCCGCTTCTTAAAGCAAAATGTGGAGGCTCGCCAGCAAGAGGATACGGGAGGAATCGACCAAGCAATTATCACCCACAAGTCAATGTTTGGCTCCTCCTTCATAATTGGCCAAATAGAAAAGAAGTCAAGTTTCGCCTGTAAAGGTAAGGCGATCAACAAAGAGGTAAGCAAACTCCTCCAAGCCCGAGCTATCCGAGAAGTAGATTATCCCGACTGGTTGGCTAATGTGGTTCTCGTCAAGAAGGCAAATGGCAAATGGTGACTTTGCATTGACTTTACCGAAGTTAACCGGGCTTGCTAAAAAGATAGCTTTCCCCTGCCCCAAATCGACCTCATAGTGGACACCACTACTGGCCACGAGCTCCTCAGCTTCATGGACGCTTTCTCATGTTATAATCAGATCAAAATGGACCCCAACGACCAAGAGAAGATCTCATTCGTGACCGGACAAGGAATGTATTGTTACCAGGTGATGCCTTTTGGGTTGAAGAACGTTGGGGCCACCTATCAAAGGTTGGTAAATAGAATGTTCCAAAAACAAATTTGAGCATCCATGGAAGTATACATAGACGACATGCTGGTGAAGTCAATCAAGGTCGAGCTCCACGTAGACCACCTAGCTGAATCGTTCCAGGTCCTGAAGGACTAAAATATGAGGTTAAACCCAACCAAGTGTGCTTTCGGAGTCTCCGTAGGGAAGTTCTTGGGTTTCATAGTCAACAGTCGCGGAATAGAGGGAATCCCGATAAGATAAAAGTCGTGCTCAACATGCAACCACCCTCAAACACAAAAGAAATTCAGCACCTGATCGGGAGAATAGCTACACTAAGTCGCTTTGTGTCCAGATTCAGTAACAAGTGTCAGCCCTTCTTTCAAGTTCTTAAAAAGGCCTTCCACTAGGATGCCCACTATGAAGAGGCGTTCTCAGCGCTAAAAACCTACTTAAGCTTTGATCGGAGTGAATCATGCATGCATTCTAGTACAATTTCTATGTGTTTTTATAGCTTAACTTGCATGATTCACATTCATATTCACTAATATTGCGCTAATCCCCTATACTATAATGTTTAATAGAACATAGCGATATTGGAATCAAAAAGGAAGCTAACAATAGAGGAAAGAACCAAAGCAGAGAAAGAAACAAAGAAGTGCAGCATGACCCCTCGGGAACGCAGCAGTGAGGTGACCCACGCTGTATGTGAGCTTCTCGCAGCCACGAAGGAGCCTATGTCGCAGTCGACCCAGACCGTAATCTGAGAGTGCCTCTAGGTGGTCGCCGCGGCGACGCTTCCCTTTCGCGGCTGCAGCGAGAGGTCTCCCACTCCAAAACGGGGAGCTCTAAAAGTTATAATTTTTTAGGCCATTGATGGGCCCGAGTTCCAAGGTATAAATAGGGAGTGATTTCGAGGCAAAAAGATGGGATGGGAGGTAGACTGAAGAGAAGAAGCGACAGATAGAGAGAGATTGGTGAAGACGGATTCCGGGTGATCGTGAAGACGGCTTCTTTTGTCTTTCTTTCTCTAATTCGTGTAATGCTAAAAATCTTTCAGTTTGTAATGAAAATCACTATGAACTAGCTTTTCTCTCTAGGGTTTTGTCAACCCTAACCGCACCATTATGGATTAATACTTTAATCGGTTCATTTAATATCAATATGAATTTCTATGGTCGCTTTACTCCCGAATTTAATCACATGTCATTTCCCACAATCATGCATCCTAATGCTAGAGTCCGATTACATCGAATGATGACTCGTGAAATGGGTAAAGCAACACTTAGTCAATCATGGAATAGAGATATCCAAATAGCCTGTAGCACTAGGGTTTGCACATTCATGCATCCTAGTCAAGGGGTCGGCGCAGATGCAATACACTTCTACTAGCGAGATAGGCAGTTATATCTCGAGAGAGAATATCTTGTAGACACAATCAACCCGCTAACATAAATCATATGGTATATTAAATAAATGCGCTATCTAGGTTAAAATCCATCAGGTGTGGTAGGTGAAGGTAAAACCCTAAGTTTTCTCATCATTACTTTAAAAAGAAATTTTAATATTAGGTTTTCTTTAAATTTAGTTAATTTATTCTTAATTCGCTACAAGATCGATCCACTATTGTCTATAGGTCACTAAATCAAGATTTCACATGCTTCTTTGTGGGAACGAGACACTTTACTGACTAGCCACCATCATATGAACTCGATGTATATACTTGCGCACACGGGTTTGCATTTTTTACCAACTTTTACACGCTCACTTTCAGCCCGTTAAGTTTTTGGCGCCGTTGCCGGGGAGAAGCTTGAAGCTGATATTGACAACTGCGGCCATAGATCAGACTTTGGATCTATTTTATTTTATTTAGTTCTTTTACTTATTAATTATTTTATTTTAGGTATCAGCCTTATTTCATCTGTGTTATGACTTGGTCTCGACTTCATACTTGTGATTTCAAGAAAGCATTTAGTGTGCATGCAAAGACAAGATCGCAGGGAATTACTTCCATTTGATCTTGAACCAGAACGGACATTACATCGATTACGCAGAGAAGAACACGCAACCCAATTTGAAATCATGCAAAATCAAGAGGATAGCGACAGCCCAAGAAAGGAATGAACCACGTAGATCAAGATAATTAATTAAGAGATCAAAGCACCCGATCATTCAGATAGCCCACAATCCCCAGATATGCCACGAGGAGTTCTCCTTACCACCTGCACAGCTTTCTGTCACTACCATACGAAGACCACCCATCTGCCGAACAACTCGAACTCGAAAGGAGTAACTCAAGAACGCCTCCGCCACGGGTTGCCTAGTGAGAATCCGAATGCACATCTGACCAGTTTTATTGAAGTCTGTGACACAATAGAGTATAATGAGGTAACAGAACAAGCTCTCAGATTGTGTCTATTCCTATTATCACTTAGCGACCGAGCTAAGCATTGGTTGACTAGCCAACCACCGAATTCCATTAACTCATGGAATGATTTTGCTTTTATAAATTCTCCCTCTCGACCAAATTTTCCCACTCCACAAAGATCGCATAATCGTGCAAGAAATTAACACATCTCGCATACCCGAGAAGGAGAACTTGGCCGAGGCCTGGGAGAGATTTCATGAGCTATTGAAGAGATGCCTACACCACAAGTTGACTAGGTGGATGCAAGTGCACACGTTTTATAACGCTTGCGATTCAATCCAGGACAATCATCAAGCCCCCAGGAGGTGCCCTATCAAAAAAAACTACGCATCGTTTACGAGATATTATGATACAACCACTAATTTAATCACGCCTCAGATAGATCAACACCGTAGCCCTTAGTGGAGCAAACACGTGTTCTCATGAATTTCCAAAACCACCACAAGACAGCTAATTGGAACAATGTACAGCCATGTATGTTGTTACGTTGAATGCGATCTCGTAAAACCCTTAGGAGACCTGCAGTCTTCAGGAGGACAACATACAAGATTGCGATCATTAATCTGAACATATGACAAGAGAGCAAGCACGTATGTGAATCAACGCTCAACAAATGTTAGTGGACACTATGGAGGCAGGTGGCTATGATAACAAACAGTACCAAGATTACAATCATAATCAGGCCAGGTCAAATGAGGTAACAAGAACAATATTAAACAACTGTAATTATGGTCGAGAAACAACCGTAATATCATGCCACTAGCCCCAAGCGAGCAAGCCGCCACCTGAGAAGAAAGTGGATTTGGAAGAAGCCTTGGCTCACATGATGACTTCCCATAGCACATTTATGAATGAGACGAAGCCACATTCCAAAATTGTGCTCGCAATACGTAACCAATGCACCGGCGCCCCAACTTAGAAACCTGTGGCGCAAATAAAGCCAAATGGTCACATTATTGACTGAGAGGCAACATGGATCATTAGCTAGCAACTCATAGGTGAACCCGAGATGAGAAGGTAATGAACATGTTAAAGTTGTCACATTGAGAAGTGGCAGGGAATTAGCAGTACCAAGGCCGCCACCAGTGATAGAAGAGGTAGAAACAGAAAGTAAATCTGCACTAATCGAATGATGCACAGTAAGGAACAAATCCCTAAGAGAAAAGTCCGTAAGAAAAATTAAGGCTAAAGATTGACCAACCACGATCGAATCATCGGTTCCCAATCCCATACCCCCTTAACACTGAAGAAGAACAAATCGGGCGCAACCACTCAAGTTTATGGAAGTGTTCAAGAAACTGCATATTAACATACCATTTGCTGATGCGTTAGAACAGATGCCTAGTTATGTAAAATTCATGAAGGATATACTGTCAAAGAAAAGAAGATTGTCGGATTTTGAGATAGTGAATCTCACCGAGGAATGTAGTGCCATCCTTTAGAGGAAACTCGCTACGTGGCCAAAGACCCGTGAGTTTTACTATCTCTTTGTAATTACTCCGAAATCCATCTTTGAGGGCTCACAGGTGACTTAGGAGCCATTATAAACCCTCATGACGTTATCCATATTCCGACGATCGCTTGTAGGGGGTAAAGCCATTCAACTACAATCACACTCCGGGCCAGCGGCCAGTCACCTAAACATCCTAGGGGGCTGATAGAGGACGTCCTGGTAAAGGCGGATAAGTTTGTCTTCCTGGCTGATTTCATTGTTCTAGACATGGAAGAAGATAAAGAAATACCCATAATATTGGGTAGACCATTTCTCGCTACTGGCAGAGTAATGATTGATGTGCAACGGGGAGAGTTGAAATTGAGGGTACAGGATGACGAGGTCAAGTTCAATGTCTTTGAGGCTGTGAGACACCCGGCAGAGAGTGACACATGCTTCATGATAGAGATCGTGGAGGCTATAGTGTCTAGCCATAGTGGTCTCACTAACCCTTTGGAGACTAGCCTGGTACAGAGTGAATTAGAAGAATTGGGAGAAGAGATCAAAGAGTATGTGAAATGGATGGACTCCTTCCAGCCTAATAGAAGGAAATACTACGAGCCCCTAGGGGAAATAGATCAAACGTCAGTGCCATCCTTCAAACAACCACCTAAGATGGAACAAGAGCCACTACCCAGCCATTTGAGGTATGCTTATCTTAGGGACGCCTCCACCTTACCAGTGATTATTTCAGCCTCCCTGATAGTAGAAAAAGAAGATAAGTTACTAAGAGTACTTAGGGATCACAAGGATGCGCTTGGTTGGTCCCTAGCCTATATAAAGGAGATTCGCCCTTCTATGTGTATGCATCGCATCCTGCTAGAAGATGGTCATAAGCCTTCAGTGGAAGCACAGAGGAGACTAAATCCAACCATGAAAGAAGTAGTCCGCAAGGAAGTACCGGGCGGGTAGAGGCCTGGGGTAATCATCCTATTTATGACAAAGGTACGGGTAAGTCCAGTAAAGGTTGTGCCGAAAAAGAGAGGAATAACAGTGATAAAGATAGAGAATAATATATTGTTGCCTTCTAAAACAATCACAGGTTGGAGAATTTACATTGACTACCAAAATTTGAATAAGGCTACCCGAAAATACCATTTTCCACTGCCATTTCTGGATCATATGTTAGATAGGCTGGTAGGGCATGAATATTACTATTTCTTAGAGGGGTATTCTGGATACAATCAGATTGCTATAGCCCCAGAGGATCAAGAGAAGACGACCTTCACTTGCCCTTATGGTACATTTGCATTTAGGCGAATGCCCTTTGGGTTTTGCAATGCGCCGGCACATTTCAGCGTTGTATGATGGCCATATTCTCGGATATGGTTGAAAAGACAATTTAGGTGTTCATGGACGACTTCTCAGTATTGGGGAACTCCTTTGACAATTGTTTGGAAAACCTGAGGTCAGTGCTTGTTAGATGGCTTGTGTTGAATTGGGAGAAGTGCCACTTTATGACTCACAATACTTGGATTTAGAAATAGATTTGGTGTCTCCAAGGTTTCACAACCTCCCGAATCTGAATTTTTCATAATGAGGATCAAATTCCCGATGTTTGTTATAGAAGCTCCTGCATCAATCCCCCATGGTTGGGAAAAAATATTTGCCCTCAACTCTTCACCTTGATAAGACCTCAAATCCTTGACATTGGTCATAGGTAAGATATCAAAGTTGTCGGGCAGCTCCAAGTTGTAAACATTCTCTCCAATCTTCTCAATAATGTTGAAAGGACCATGTACCATCAAATTGAGCCTTCCAAATTTCCAAGCCATAAATCTATCCTTATTAATATGAACCCAAACCCCGTCTTCTACTTCAAACTCAAGTAGCTTTTTTTGCTTATTTGTTTGTTCCACACACTTCACATTTTTCTCCGTAGTCTTCAAGTGATGTAGCATCTTGATTCCTTTGACTCTAACTTTAGGTTCCTTAACCATCGAGTTGACTACCTTGAAAAAACTGCTTGTGACGAAAAGATGTTTTCTACTCAAGGCATCCATAACTTCCTCTAGGTACGACTTCACTTCTTGTGGGATTTCCTTCTCACTTTCTATTTCTTCAACAACAATCAAAGTCATCACATCTTAACCAACTTTAGTTTCCTTCTCCAACTCAAATTTGGACAATAAAAAACTCTTCTCCTCAAGTTTGGTTTCTAAAGCCATTGTTGGTTTCATAGGTGCCAACATGATTTTATGGTTATCCTTGTGGAATGTGTAGGTGTTTTTAAAACCATCATAAATTACCTTCCAATCATATTGCCATGGTCTTCCGAGCAACAAGTGACAAACATCCATTGAACAATATCGCACCATATCTCATTCTCATAATTCTTTCCAATTGTAAATGAAACAAGGCATCTATGTTTTACCTTGATGTCACTTCCTTTGAAACTGACAAAGGTGCAAGGTTTTGGATGGACATATTAAATCCAATTTTTGCACCATCTATGTGGAAACACAATTCTCAAAGCTCCCACTATCAATAATCATCGAGCATATTTTACCCTTGGATGTGCACCTTGTGTGACATTGGATTGACCCAATCTATGCTTCACTCTGCGAAATAACTTTAAGGCTCCTTTAAGCAACTAAGGAAGTCCCATGGTCAGGCGTAGTAAGCTCCTATTCATCTTCTTGCACATGGTAAGATTCTACTCCCTCTTCAACAACTTCTTCCCTGGCTTCATCTTTCTCCACTTTCCGGTTAGGACACTAATAAGCAATATGCCCGAACCCTTAGCACTTATAACATCTCTTTGACTTATAAGTTGACTCTTGTTACAACTTATGTATTACTTAAGGTTTGGGGGTAGTTTTAGCATCATTAGGATTCCTAGAAGTTGAATCCTAGGCAACCCCTTCTTTAGCCACACTCCTAGTTGTTGTAGACCTTTTATACTTGTTTAGAGACTCAAATGTTAAAGCAACCTTTATCACATCTTGAAGAGTGTTATATGGCTGCATGTAAATAATTCTAGCAATATCAAATCTCATACTGGCAAGGTAGCGGGCTATGGATTGTTCCTCGACCTCTCTTAAGTCTCCCACACTTTATCAGCAAGTTTTCAAATTCAATAGAATCTTTCCTCCACCCTCAAATCTCGTTGTTTAAAGTTATGAATTTTGAGGTAGATGTCATGCGGGCGTAGTTAAAGGAAGGTACTTCTTTTGATTCTTTCTTCTGTCTTTTCCCAAGTTTGAATCTTCTTTTTATCATCTCTTCCACGCAGCCTCTTCAAGTTTTCCCACCAAAAAGAAGCATTCTTGCACATCTTGATAGCCACCAACTTCACTCTTTTATGCTCAGGGGAGTCACAATACTCAAAGACACATTCCACCGTATTAAGCCAATCCAAGAAGTCATCAGCATGCATTCTTCCTTCAAATTCTAGAATATCAAGTGCCCAGACTAGATCTTGACAATATCTCATAATTTCCACGCCTCATGGTAATCATATGTGGTAGCAACCATCATACCTTCCTAGATAATCAAAGTCTCTTACATGCTTGTCTTTAGCCTTCTTGCACTCCAAGAAATTTTGAAGTTGACTAGGTCGCACAGTTTCTTCTTCTTCATAACCATATTCTCACCAGTCTTGTTTTTTAAGATACACAACCATGGATCTCTGAAATCTCGAGTTGTAATAGACCACAGATTCCACAGTTTCCATGAATACTAAATTTCATTTTTGATCAGTTAGGTTTTTGATTATTAGAAACTTATGATCAAATGAATAATACATTCGAAAAAACAAAATGAAAATAAAATTTCTAATAATGTATGAGTCTCAAAAGCTGAAATAAATTAAGCAGAAATTAGGTTAAGGGTGAAAATGCGATTTTTCGAAAAATAAAATTATGTTGCCACATAAAAATCTAAAATTTTAGAATCTTCGGATGGCAAGCCAGGGCTTATGCATTAGTTTCATCTCGTGAAATCTAACACCCGATTGAGTCATTGAATTAAGACGATGGATTTACTGAAGTCGACGACGGCGTCAGCGGACAGCGAATTTTTAAAAATCCCAAAAATGTCAAATATTTAATGAATGTCCATTTAAGATAGATGGAACTGAAACCGGAATAAAATAAATTGTTTCGAAAGCAGCAGAGCAGAAGGGAGTGTGACCACGTGGCTGACGTGGGCCGTGTCCACTATCAGTCTAAAGGATTAGAAATTGCCAAAATATCTCATTTTTGTCTCAGCCAAAACATAAGAGAGAGAGAAGCAAGCTTCTCTCTTTGATTCACCAGATTTCATCAGTTGGAACTCGGTAGTCCGAGAATTAAAGTTCTCTGCGCTGACGGGAACTCATTAAGGTAGAATCACAGATTACATGAGGTCAAGTTAGTTTTCGCGAGCCGAGAAAGGTGGTGTCTCGGAAATCACGCCATTTGGTAGGGTTTTCTCTACTGAGTTAATTTACGTCTAAAGACATGTGTGTGTCGATGGAGATGCGGTCGATTTTTCTCGACCCCATGTTGTATTTTGGCCATAAATTGGCCCTTGGCTCATCCCAGTGTTAATTGATTCCATTTTACGAGGAAATGCGCTAGGCGATAGGAAAACATATCTCCTTGAAATAGCTCTATCCAAATTAAGACCCATTCGAACTCAAAAATGCATTCAAAGTAGAGCTATGTTCAATCAATTTCGCCGTTTTGAGACTCCCATTAGTGTTTTGTACGTAACTTGGCCATCATCGAGGAATTGAGTGATTTAAATTTTGGATGACCTAGATTGAAAATGCAGGGGCCCTCTTTCATGAAACGAGGTCTATCAAATTCCGACCAATTGGACTAAAATGCATTCAAGGAGAAGTATATTCGGACAATTTCTGGATTCTGTTTAGAGAAGTGAGTAGTCTCGGTTATTTTAGGATATATCTTGAGTTTCGGTGATCTCTTTGGGGTGATTCCAATTGGAATAACCCCCGAGGCCCTCTTCAAATGGTCTGAGCCGGTGTCTAAATTATGGATTAAGACCCTGAAATGGGTGTCCTATCTGCATTTCGGAGTAAGCGAGTAAAATTAACTGAGTTTTGAATGAAGGCACCACGCAACTTCTTACCGTCAGAACTCTGTTTTGGGTGTTCTTGGACTCTATGGAAATCCAGCTTAGGTCAATATTATATCATATATTCCTTTATAGGACATAGGATGATCATAACAGTAATGCGAAAATTTATGTTTTTCACCAGGGTGTGCAAGTTGGCAGTTATGTCGATGTGAATAGCGGGTTTGGCATGACCATTTCATGGCATGTTGTGGCCTATTAGTATGGGCTAGTAATTTCCATGATTGCGCAAAAGTATAGAACAAAAGGTTGAGTTCGATTGATTTTTAATCAATTGGAAACGGTCATCTTAAGGGTTGCTAGAAAGTATATTATAGTTAATGGTTTCATTGAACATAGTTAAGGTATGGATGTTAATAGTTTTATGGATAATGTGACTTGGCAGGAGGAGGTGGTAAGGACAGGGTGGAGGTACGGAAGGTTTTGTTTAAGAGAGGAAAAATGGCTTAATCTTTAGTGAGGAAAATATAAATGTTTATATATATATATATATATATATATATATTTTAATGTTTTGATATATGTTTCATATCTATATTTATAAATGTTCAGTAAAAAAGAAATGTGGTTTCTTGACTTTAAATTATGTTGAGAAAATGTAAATGATTATGGTTTCCCATAATTTTATAAAGCATGATTTATGAACTCCATATGAAATGAAATGTTTATGAATGTATATTTTATATACGTGTTTATATGAAAATGTTTGAATGTAGATTGTGTTACAGATAAAGTTTAGAGGAAAGTCTGCTAAGGCACTGCGCGTGCATGGTACATATACTAGGAAGGTTTGGATTTTTTATAGAGGAAGGGAAGAGTGATGCATATTTGCATGCCTGCAGTAGAAAAATCTGAAAATTTACCAGCATAATGTGATTTATTCCGTAAAGAGCGATGGTATTTAAAGAAAAGCATGATTGCTCAGGAGGTTCCTTTTGTTATCGGTGATGTTAAGAAGCTGACATTTTCTCGTAGGTTATTTCATGGGTCAACGATGGTTAATGGTAGGGCATGATTTCTTGGAGGTTCCTTTTTGGGCCGTGTGAGTGATCGTAAGACATTTCCTCGGTTCTTTCGCGGACCAGCGCGGTTCAACGATAGGTGGGTTCCATTGGATATGGCAATTCAAAAGGAAAAAGTATATTGAAAAGATATGTTGATACAATTGTTTTACACATTGTATTTGAACTATATGGAAAAGAAGTAAAGTAAATATTTTATAGAAATGAGATCTGCCTGAATTGTTTTCTACGTTGTATTTGAATTGAAAGAAAAGAATCTGAAAGTAAATGTTTATAGAAATGAGATCTGCATATAATTCTTTACGTTGGCTGAATAGAAAGGTAAAGATACCTGATAAATGTTTATGGAAATGAGATCTCTATACAATTGTTTTTACACATTGTATTTGAACTATATTGGAAACATTATTTTCCTATAGGCTGTGCTCTGTTGAGCTCCTTTAAGCTCACCCTTGCATAAAATGTTTTATAAATGTTTCAGGCGGCGACGTGTAGTTAGAGCATCCTGCAGGCCGGTGACACTCCGCCTCACGTGGCGACAACCTTTTGAAAATGTATAGTTTCGTTTGTAGTAACTACTTGTGCACCTTTATTTTGTAATATAGGTTTTTATGATTGTTTATATATACCAGTGTTCGAGAGAAAATTATTTTAAGTTTGATTTGAAATTGGTATTAGTGGACTTGATGTCCCAGTATTGGATGTGATCACAAATTAAATTGTTTTATTACAGGTGTTGTAAATTGGGACATGTCCGAAAAATAGAGGAAACTCTACCCGATTTTCTATAAAGGGTTTAATGTTTAAAAAAAAAAAATTGTCCACCATGTTTCATAAGATTTTATTGGAAAGCGTGTGCCTTAAATGGATTAATCACGGATTCACTTTTAAAGGTTTAAAAGAAATGAAAATTTTTTCAAATCCGTATAGGAGTCTTAGGAGGATCCCAGAGTTAAGAAAACCGAGTTGGGTCCTTCAACATGTGGTATCAAGCTGAGTTTTGAAAATGTTTTGGTGTTTTGAAAAGTCTCCACATCCTAAAATTATTTAAAGGCGCATGAGTTATTTTAAGAATTTAAATGTCATATGAACTTTATAACATATGATATGTTTAAATGTTTCTTCTGAAAATCGTCGAAGTAGTCGGCCAGAGGAGGTTCTGCACGGGAGTTATACGCTCGGTGAGAACATATAGATGGTATACGTTAATGTTCCTCATTACGCCTCTGTTCGCCCAGGCTGTACGGGCAAGACCATCATCCTCTAGAGCCGGCGGGAGTTAGTATCTTGCTTGATCTTATGTAAGCTCGGATTTTATCCTGACATTTGATCGACCACATTGAGCAAATAATTGTCCATTAAGAGGGCAAGGAAGTGTTATAACGTAGTAAGGGATCTAAAAAGGCATGGTACGTGGCTGGGGGTAATGAGGAGGTGTTTAGTGTTATGGGGGATGCTCGATGAAGATGGTGGCATATTACCTTTCTTTATTGGGGAAACCAGGCACTTGGTGAGTGGAAGGCAATCTGAGAGGCAGTTTCGGATGTGAAGGTGTCCTAGACTCTAGGTTTCAGAGGGAGTTTTCTACAGAGAATTCTACCCTCTTGTCTATAAGATCGAAAAAATTGAAGAATTTTTCTTAGCTCGAGCAAAGGGACCCATGTCGGTGATAGATTATGAAAGTTCTCGGAACTGGTGGGCTATGTTTCCTTCTATTTTGCGACCACAGTGCGAAAAGTAAGAGGTTTGTAGTGGGCTTTGAGAAAGAATTGAGCATTTTGGCGATGGAGTCTCATACTTGAGTATGGACTAACAGAGTGGTTGAGGTTGCCATCTAGAGATGGGGAAGTTTGGGATTAGCTCCTCCAGTTGCACGGGGTTCGCAAGGGCCAAAGAGATGGATCTGTAGACTCGAGAGTGGATCAGTAAAAGTCAAAGAAAGGAGGAAAACCACCATGGGTAGCTGGTAAGACAGGTCAGAGGCAGCAGTCCAATCAGAGTTCAGTAAAACCACCGACTGGAACTTTATTCTATTCCCCAGAAACGTGATACATTAAGTGTACTCACGGAGGGGAATGCGGATGAGTCATGATCGTTTGTTGACTAATGAGGACATTTTGCAAAGGAATGTCCACGGTTAATATGCCTCCTGGCGATGGAGTCATTCACAATGGCACAATCTGAGGCCATTTGTTGGTAAGTCGGAGGGTCACCCGATGGGGTTCCTCTTCCGGTGAGCCTAGTGTACCGACGGTGAAATTCGATACCTAGAAGGACCTCAAAGCGAGACCTATGACCCGGGCGGTATTTGTGGTTTACCGACATGATGTCACTCCGGAATGTTGTAATTATGATTTGGAGTCTTTGGTAGTGATGTCATATTATTCTCTTGAACAATGGGTACACATTCTTTATTTCTATAGCGAGTTTATTTCAATGTTAATGTGAGTCCCGACCTATATGACTGCAAACATAGTGGTATCTCTCCCTCTGCGGGGATTTACGGCTCGCAGTGTTTATATCAGACAGCAGGGTGATTATTGGGGGCAGAGAGTTTACGGCATACTTGACCAGTATTAGACATCCAGGCTTTGATGTTCTCAATATTCATAATGGATTAGCTATCTAGGAGCATCATGCTACAGTTCATCGAAAGGGTTAGGTTTCTGTTAGGGTGATAAGGGTTGTGTTCTGGAACACGGAAGACACTACCTAACAGTATTATGACAGCTATAAAGGCTAATAAGATGCTCCGGAAGTCATATCGGGGTACCCTATTATGCCGTGAGGTGAAGAGGGATAATTCAATGATATCATTGGAAGGTATTCAGGTGAGTAAAGAATTCGGATGCATATTTCCAAAAGGATCTCGGTATACCTCCGAGATAAAGAGATTGATTTTCATAGTGAATTGGCCCGTGCACATAACCCGATCTCTAGGCACGCTACAGGATGGCTCCTTTAGAGTTGAAAGAATTGAAAGTACATATGGAAGAGCTTGTGAGTAAGGGTTTTGTCAGGCCGAGTACTTTGCCTTGGGGAGCTCCTATTCTGGTTATGAAGAAAAAGGATGGAAGTTTGAGATTGTGTATTGACTCTGAGAGGATTTGAGATAAGTGACAATGCAAATCAATATCTTTGTACGGATTGATGATCTTTTTATCAATTACAGGGGCTTGAGGGGTATTTTGAAGAATTAAATTTGAGGTCGGTTACCATCAATTAAAAGTCCGATTCGAGGAGGATGTTTCCCGAGACATCTTTTTAGAACATGGTATGGGCGTATCCCAGGTTCTTAGTCATGTCGACTTGGACTAATAAATGCACCAGTACTTTTATGGATCTTCCTGAATAGGATCTTTCGGCCTTATTTAGATCAGGTTTGTTATAAAGTATTCCATTGTTTGTTGACATTTTACACACTGATCTGTCGACGATGGAAGATCATGAGGGCATCGAGGTTGACATAGATTAAATCGGTTTGTATGCCAAATTCGGTAAATGTTAGTTGATTTGACAGTGTTCCCCTTTAGGACATATGATGGGGATTTCGACGGAGGTTTCTATTGATCCTGAAAGATTAGGCAATTGTAGGCTATTTGAAACGCAGACGAATGTGTGAAGATACTAGTTTTACGGGTTTGGCGGTACTATCGAAGTTTGTTTAGGTTTTAAGGAAGTTCGCGGCTCCTTTGACTGGAGTAATGAGGGAAAGGAAAGTTTGTATGGTGAGCATATTTAGCAAAGCTTTGATGAACTAAAGCAGTGGCCTCGACCCCCGATTCTTACACTTAGTCGGGCGGGATGGATATCGGTGTATTGTAGCGATGCTTGGCGGGGCTTAGGGTGTGTGTTAATCTAACACTTGAAAAAATCAGTAGCATATGTAGGAGACAATTAAAAGCATGTGAGTGTAAACCGACTTTAGAAGGCTGGATCTTTATGGTTTCTCTCTGGATGGAGGCTGTGCTTATATGGGGTTCCATGCATAATTTTAGAATCCTGAGCACATAATGTTATTGAAGGGATAAATATGAGGCTGAGAGGAGATGGGTTGAGCTCATTAAGTATTATGAGTGCTGACCCAGAGTATCATCAGAGAAAAGGCTAATGGTAGGCGATGCTCCTAGGTAAATCTACGGGTTCCATATCTCACTTAAAAGGTTGTATACCTCCACTAGACTTATATGGAATTGAGGTCTTTAGGTGTGAGACTAAGGATTGACGGATAATGGAGCTTTACTAGCTACATTTCATGTGTTCGTCGATCTTGATAAATAAGATAGGGGAGTTGCGGACTCGAATCCGTAAGTGATTAAGTTGAAAAGGCGAGTTTGGGCGGTTGAAGGATTTTCGATTATTAGCGGATGGTACATTGATGATGGGTCACGAGTTATGGCCAATGGGATGTGTGGGAGAATTAAAGAAAGAAATTATGGAAGAGAGGCTCGCTCTTACGCATATATCACGATCGCGTCAGAGAACCACTAAAATGTATCATACTGAGAAGAACACACTACTAGTGGAAATTATGAAGAAAGATGTTGTAAGTTTGTCTCACGTGGATGTTTCATTTTTCGACAAGTAAGGGTGAGCATCAAAGACCTGCGGGGGCTCTTATAATCTCTTCCGATCCACCGACGGTGAAATAGGAGAAAATCACTTGATGGATTTTATGATGGACTTAGCGTTGCAGTGGTTATGACACGATATGAGGTGATTGTTGATAGGCGACGAAATCGACCCATTTCCTTCCTATAAGAAAACGGTGACTCGGTTGAAGTTGGTAGAGTTGTATGTGAAAGAGTTATGCGGTGACTTCCGATGCCAGCGTATGGATGGTATCAGACGAGAGATCTGATTTACTTCACGATTACGACTTACGAAACTCTGAACACTGGGTTACATTTCGATCACGGCTTTCCATCCTCGAGTGGATAATGTCTGAAAGAACCATACGTGGAAGATATGCTCAAGGCTTATGTGTTAAAGATTTAAGGAAGTTAGGATGGAATATCTACCATTAATGGGTTGCCTATAACAATAGTTATCAATCAATCATTGAAATGGCGCCTTCTGAGGCCTTATATGGAAGGAAGTGTAGGACTCCATTACATTTGGAATGAGGTAGGTGAGAGAAAATTGTTGGAGTCCGAAATTGTTAGTCATGACCGGATAATGTTAAGGTTATCAAGATAGATTAAAGATAGCCTGAATCGACAAAAAGTTATGTCGATAATGCTTAGAATGAGAGATCTACGGAATTTAGTGGGATCAGGTATTTCTGAGGATATCACCTTGGAAAGGGGTGTTGTGATTCGGAAAGAAAGGGAAGTTAAGTCCTCGCTATATGGGACCTTATGAGATTGTGGAAAGAATTGGGGAGGTAGCGTATCAGTTGAGGTTGCCACCTGAATTGGCCAGAATACATGATGTCTTTCATGTTTCTATGCTTGAAAGTATATAGCGGTGCCATGTGTTAAGAGATCAACCCGGTTGAATTGAAGAAGACTGCCCGGCTTATGAAGAAAAGACCGGTTCGGATTGTTGATCGAAAGGATCAGGTTCTTGGAGCTTAAAGTGATTCCCTTACAAGTGAAGGTGCTGTATGGATGAATCACGACGAAGCGATAGGAACGTGAAGATCGGATGCAAACTCACATTATCCACACATTTTTAGTCGAATTGTATTTAAATTTTGAGGCGAAATTTTTATAAGGAGGGTGAATTAATAAGACAGATTTATAGTTTCCATGAATAGTAAATTTCGCGTTTTCGATCAATTGAGTATTTGACTAAAACGATCAAATGAATAGTAATTTAGAAAAAACAAAGCCTCAAAAATAAAAAAAATTTATAATAATGTATTGAGTCTAAAGAAAGCTGAAATAGATTAAAAGCGAAATTAGGTTAAGGGTGAAAATGCAATTTTACGAAAAATGGCAAACGGTAATTTGCCATAAAATGCGAAATTTTCTAGATCTCAAGGCTAGGTAAACGGACGCTTCAGATTTGAATTCGTCGCAAATATAGTTACCCGATCAAATTTCGTTTGAATTCAGAATCTGGTTAGTTTTCTGCGAAATTAGGGAGCAACTGGCATCGAGTGGACAGAAAACTAGATTTTTAAGAAAAATCCGAAAATTTCAAATATTTAAAGAATGTCCATTTAAGATAGATGAACTGGTGGGAAGAAGGTATTTCGAATTGTAGCGAATACCGAAAGAAGTGTGACACGTGGCGCGGCGTGGGCCCACGTGTCCACGCTCTCAATAATTAAATGGTTAAGACTGTGCGAAATATCTCATTTGGTCTTTGGTCTCAATGCAAATTTAAGAGATAGAGAGAGAGAAACAAGCTTCTCTTCAATTTATGGATTTATCTGGTCTGAATCCCATGAACTCGAGAATTGTGCCATCTATTGACGAGGGCTACGCTTGGGTACCAAAATCACAAGATTCTATCAAGGTCCAAGGTTTGGGTTTTCATGAAAACCGAGAAAAGGTGGTGTCCCGGGAAATCACTCCATTTGAGGTAGGGTTTTTCTCCTACTCGGGTTAATTTCTGTCTAAGGGTATGTGTGTGTCCAAGGGAGATGTTGTCCAGTTTTTTTTTCTCCAACCCCATGATTGTATTTTGGCCATAACTTGACCATCACTCATCCGAATTTAGTGATTCAAATAGTTAAGTAAACTAGACTAATGGGAAAACATATCTCCTTGAAATAGGTCTATCCAAATTCATACCCATTTGGACTCAAAAATGCATTCAAAGTGGAGCTATGTTCAGGCAGTTTTCCTATTCTGTTTTGAGACTCCGTGATCTGTGTTTTATTGCATAATCACATCACACATCCAAATTGAGTGATTTAAATTTCTGGATGACCTAGACTGATAGGAGAGACTATATTTCCTTGAATAGGTCTCATCCAAATTCGACCAATTTGACCCCAAAATGTGCATTCAGCTGAGAGCTATGTTCGGGCAGCTAGTTCTATTTGAAAACTAAGTAGTCTCATTGCTTAAAATATATCTCGAAGCCTTGGTGATCCTATTTTGGGTGATTCTAGTTGAGAAGAACCCAAGAACTGTATCTTCAAATGAGTACAAAGAACTAAGACAATTATGGATTAAGACCCTGAAATCGGGAGACGCCAAATTGCTTCCGGGCAGTAAACAGTAAATCGATCATGAATGAAAAGGCTATAACTTCTTCGCTCGAACTCCATTTTCAAAGGTTTTAATTCTATGGAAAGCCCATGGAGCCAAGATTCTATCCATATCTACATTAGGATTATCAAAACATGGTTGGCAATTATGTTTGTACCAAGTGTGCAAGCGTTTCATTGTGTCGATGTGAATAGCCGAAGCTGCACGACCATTTCATGGCATAAGCCATGGCGACGTGATGAGTGTAGTAATTAAGCAAGGATTTAGCATAAGAAAAGAATGAGAACAAAATAGGTTGAGTTCAATTGATTTTAATCAATTGGAAGTGATTAAATGCTTAAGGGTTGCTGGAAAGTATATTATAGTTAATGGTTTAATTAAACATGATTAATGTATGGATGTTAATAGATTTTATGGAAAATGCGACTTGTAGGAGGAAGGTGGTAAAGGAAAAGGGTGGAGGTGTAGTTCTTCGTGTTCTGCCCAAAGAACAAACAGCACATGATGAAACAAAAACTCATAGCAGTAAAACAAACACTTGGAAAGCAGCCACATCCAAGCTCCAACTAAAAACGCCGTGTCCTTAAGACGACTCAATTAATTTGTAACTGAGATGGTGGACAATCGTCTCAGATAGAAACTGGATCTCGTTCCTCCGATGTGGTACGAGTCGGAAGGACCCCGACTTAACTCAAACTCTCGGCATAACACCGCACAAAAATGACGTAATGAAGTGAGTGAGAATGGAGAATATTTTGCTATATTTAAAATGGGAAAACGGAGTATAAATAACCTGTGAAGTGTCTCCACGAACGTACGCGATTCAAAAGATGAACCAAGCAATGTGTCTGTTCGATGAGGGACACATTTTTTCCATTCACTTAAGGATTTTTGCAGGGATACCAAAGTCCCAACAATCCCCACACAGAATGAAAAGTTCCGAGACACATTCCGCAGTATGCATATGATGCAAAGTGCAATTATTCCATGAGAAAACGCTATCAGATATTACAGTCCGAGACTCAACTTTCCTTAGTGAAGTCAGAGATTCACTTAGTCTTCTGGCCAATCAAGACTCGATGTCTTTGAGTCCGCCGAATTCGTGCTTCCAGACAACAGAAATCACACAACCGTTTCGAACAAATTGGCCCCTACCGTTTAAAAGTTCGCTGGCCATGAACACCGCCTCGGTCTCATGAGTGTTTTATAAATTCCGGCCTTGCACCTCATGTATGCCTCACTTCACACTCAAGATAGGATTTTTGAAACATATGCTCTCATAATCATTAAAAGCTTCGCTAACCTTCACATATACACATTGTTCCTTATCCGGAACGGGTAAACAAATTAAATAAAGACGGCTAATCGCCTTTCATAACTTAGCCATCCTTTGAACCTGATTCAGACTTCTAGTCAACTAGATAGTAAACCTATGATGACTTGTTTAGAGGCCTTAAACCCATTCCCTTGATGTTTTGCAAACACATCTCTAGTTAGGCCTTGCATCAATGGATCCAATATTATCTTTTGACTTCACATAGTCAATGGTGATAATCCCACTAGAAAGAAGTCATTTCCATCAAAGTCATGTCTCACGTATGTGTCAAGACTTACCAAGGAGTACATTGATATTCTTTTCCTTCCTAATACGCTTGACTATCATAATGCATGCTACAGCGCATTGGTTTAGGCCTATTAGGAATATCTTCCAAGAAATTTCGAAGCCACTCGACTTCTTCACCGGCTTTATCTAAAGCAATAAACTCGATTCCAAGGGATCGCAGCACGTTTATTTGGATGATCGAAGACACACTGCCGCCCCACCAAGTGTGAATACATATCCACTTGTTGATTTTGGTGGCCTAAGGCCATATCCAATTTGCATCACAAGATCCTTCAAGTACTACCTTGATATTCTTTAATGCAAAGCATAATCTCGGTATGCCCTAAGTGAACTCAATAAACGTTTATAGTTTCAATGATTTTCATTCTCGACTAATCAGAACACATTTATCATAATCGCACAAGTTATAAAACCCAAACAGCATAGCTTCATGACATACATTAAACCGCTCTAGTATACTAGCATACTCTATTTTGGAGCTTTGTTTTCACCAAGATTCTTAGAAAGATGTAAATTAACATCATCGAGTCTTTATCGGGTATTAATATCTAGATTCTTGTAACTTTTCCAAGAATCGCTTCAATATAATGGGATCGATAGAGCTTAATCCTCCAGATGTCTTATGGATTTTAACTCCTAAAATAACATCGAATTTCATATCTTTCATTTCAAATTTACTTGCAAGCAAGCATTTGATTTTCTTAATAGTCTCAAAGATTGCTCAAGAGTAAGCATATCGGTCCACATATAGACATAAACGGGCAAAGCAATTTCGAGTTTGCTTAACATGTACACATTTATCGCACTCATTAATCTTGAATCCATTCGACAACATGACTTCGTAGAATTTAGCATGCCATTGTTTTGATGCTTGTTTCAATCCATAGAGTGACTTGATAAGCCAACATACTTCTTTCTGCCTTCATTCTTAATGAACCCTTCAAGTTGTTCCAACATATATTTCTTCTTCCAAATCTCCGCTTAAGAAGGTACGCTTACATCCATTGATGGATTTCGTTTATACACCCGCCGCTATAGCAAATACATCCTTATAGATGTAATTCTAGTAACAGTAATAAGTATCGTAATAACAACTTTCTCGTTTGTATCCTTTACTACAAGCCTAGTTTTATATTTATCAATACATCCGTCATTTCTCTTGAAAATCCACTTACATTGTAGTGGCTTATTACCGTGAGGAAGTTCAACCACTTCATGTATGATTTGACAAGATGGATTCAACTTACTATTTATAGCTTCTTTCCGTAACTGGGTTTAGAGAAGTCACACTCTTCTTTTCTGATCGTCTCGAGGCTCATTCTCCAACAGATACGTTAAGAAATCAAGTCCAAAAGACGTGGAAGTCCTTTGTCTTTTACTACATCTAGGTTCATCCTCCATTGGATCACTTCTAGATATAGTATCTCGAGGACCCCATTGTTATCAATCGACTCATATACTATGTTATACTAGAATATTTTCAAAAGAAAACTAAGCATCCCTTGATTCAATGATCGTATTGACATGTATATCTGGGATCTCTGACTTGTGAACAAGAAAACGATATGCATTGCTATTCTAAGCATATCCGATAAAAACAAAGTCACACTCTGGGTCCTACTCTTAACCTTTTAGGCTTAGGAACCGCAACCTTACTAAACACCCTCACACTTTGAGATAATCTGCTAGGCATTCTACCTTTCCATTTCAGGAGTTTATGTGTCTTCTCAGGGGTACCTTATTTAAAATAAAATTACCGCAGCTCAGCTTCCCCACAAATTCTATGGTAAACCAAAACTATTCAACAATGAATCAATATTTTCAAAGAGATCCATTTTCTTCCACTACCCCATTAGATCATGTGTATATGAGCGCCATTCGTGTACGATACCAAACTCGCATAAATTTCTTCAAATGGAAATTCATATCTCACTTCCTCGTCACTCCTATGATTTTAATTTTCTTGTTCAACTCGAGTTTCACTTCGCCTTATAAGATTTTAAAAGATTCACATTTCATCTTGCTAATACTAAGCAAAACATAACACATCAGAGTGCTATCTATAAAAGTAATAAAATACTTATTACCAATTCCTCATGCATTGATTCTATATTCATATATTTGTGTGTATTAAATCTAGTTGTTCGAACTATTATCTATAGAGTGGAAAGGGGACTTAGAAAATTTAGATTCAACACTGCATTTCTCACTGATACCAAAATTCAACAAACCCATATTCATTAATTTCTTATCTGACTTTATAGTTAACTGTCCTAGTCTACCATGCCAAATGTTAGAAGACCTAAGCACATACAAGGCTAACTTTATTCCAACTATCTTTGTTACAATAGTCATTATATTGAGCTTGAAACAAACCATCTACCAGATAACCTTTCCTACATTACATCTCTATTTTTTGAGAGTACAAACTTGCCGATATAAAACCAACTTTAAGCTATTCTTGTTAAGGGAGAGATCCTGGATAATTAAATTCTGCGAACATCTGGCACATGCGTAACATTAATTAATGTCACAATCTTTCTAGATGTCATTCTGGGAGCAATCTTTCGACACCTTCAACCTTAAAGGCTGATGAATTACCCATATACGCTTTTTCATCACTCCCTACTCGCCAGGGTAGATCTAAAACATCGATTCGTTTGTACGTATGTGACGAGTTGCTCCAAAGATCAATCCACCACTCCTTGGGGTTTCTCGCCAGCCATATTACACTGGAGGTCATAGCAATGATTGATATCATCAACATTCATCGAGACCTTTCCCACCATATCACCATGTCGGCTGCTTTCGCTCTACGCCTGCCTCGATGTCCGCACTCTGCTTTCACAGCTTGAAGCACCCTCCAACGAACTTCTTCAAACCTTTGTCAATCCTCTAGACTTGCTAGGCATTTTCTTGTCGGGTTTCGATCCTTCTTCAACAACATTGGCTAAACTTCTAGATCTTTTCCAACTTTCTTCCTCGCATTTCTACTGCCTTCCCAATCCTCAACCAACAACAAGCCTTCGCGATAACCTTTGATTCTATGTTTGAGATAATTTTTTGAAATCCTCTCCAGGATGGCCGCAGCTTTTCAACGAATGCAAACTCACTTGAAATGTCCTTGCCTAGAGTCATTCCTTCGAAGATGAATATCACGCGACAACCACTAAGCTCGAACCCGACTTAAGATCTGGTCTTTGAATCAACCATCTTGAAGTCCACAAATTTTCTCCGACAATGAATTTTTCAAATCCTAAGATTTTCGGCTCAGATTATCCAGACTATCCCATAACTCCTTAGCTCATTTTCAAATGGAACATGCATTTTTATAGAGCATTTTCCAGACCACTGGTGACATAATGGCACAATGTAAGCTCCGAGTGATTCCATGCATCCACAGCACTCCAACTTCTTTATCCGTCTCTCCAACGTCCAATTTAGACCATCCTCATTGAGGACCTTGTCAAGTTCAAGGTCGGAGATAACAACATCTTTGTTGCCATCTCTTGAAATCGGTACCATTGAAACCTTTCTCAAGCTCCATGAATCTAATCGAAAGACCGTGAGTTACGTAAAGCCATTTCTAACATATTCAAAATTTGAATACGACAAATTGTACAGAAACGAATAGAAAGTGTAATACCGAATCATTCGTTAAAAGGAATTTGAATAAACTGTAACAAATATTTGAATACATAAACAAAAGTTCCGAAGTCCAAAAACGAGCAGAGTCAAAATCTCCGTTTAATGAATACATAAATAACAAATATTTGCATACAGAAACAAAAGTTCCAAAGTCCAAAAACGAGCAGAGTCCAAATCTCCAATTAATGAATACAAAAACAAAAAACTACTTCAAAATTTGAATATAACAGAAATGAAAAAATTGCATCAAAATTTGAATATAACAGAAACTAAAAATTGTAGAAAATACGAAACGAACAGAAAAAACTACAGTAGTGAAATGAAAAAAAAAATATATATATATATATATATATATATTTGAATACATAAACAAATATTTTAATGTAAAACTGCTGAAGAAAAATATTTGAATAGCATTTTCAGAATAATTTAACATAATTTAAAAATCAGAAGGCAATATTTGTACTACGTAAAACAAACATAACAAAAAACAACAAACGAATTTTGTATTACAATATTCACTGCAAAACGAACATAATAGAAAACGAACATAAGAAAACACCAGACATAATATTTGTACTTGCGCACGAACGTAATAAAACCAATCAGAACGTAACGTAAAACCTAAATTCGTGAACGGAAAAATCTGTAAACGAACACAACAAAAATTCGTGAACGAAAAAATCTGTAAACGAACATAACAAAAATTCGTGAACGAAAAATCAGAAACGAACACAAAATGCAAATTGTGAACGAAAAATCAAAACGAACACAACAAAAATTCGTGAACGAAAACTATAACCACCGTATGCTCGCTCCATTAAAACGAATGTAAACAAAAATTTCAAAACTAACATAAACAAATCTCACTTTAAGATTGTAGTTCGGTTCGTCGAACAAACAAAAATATGAAGGAAACAACTCGCAAAGGGCAAACAAACACTGGGAAAGCAAAAAGGCATTCCAAGCCCAACGAAAAACGTCGTGTCCTTAAGACAAATTTGGCCCCTCAATTTGTACCGAGGATAGTGGACAATCGTCTCCCAGGATAGAACGGATCTCGTTCCTTCGATGTGGTACGTAGTCGGAGGACCCCGACGAACTCAACTTTGCAGAACAATCGCACAAAAATGACAGTGATGAAGTGAGGAGAATGGAGAATATTTTTTTTATATTTAAAAATGGGAAAAACGGGAGTATAAATAACCCAGGAAGTGTCTCCACGAACAGACATGTCGGTTCGAAATGGTATGAACCAAGCAATGTGTCTGTTCGATGAGGGACACATTTTTTCCATTCACTTAAGGATTTTGTGGATACCAAGGTCCCAACAGGAGGTGGAAAGTTTTGTTTAAAGGAAGAAAAAGGGCTTAAATAACTAAGGTGAGGGAAAATGTAAATGTTTATGAAATATATATATATATATATATATATATATATATATATATATATATATATATATATATATATATATATATATATATATATATATATATATATATATTAATGTTTACTAATGTATAGTTTTCTCATATATATGTTATAAATACCAAATGAAAAAAGAAATGTGGTTTTCTTGACTTTAAATTATGTTGAGAAAATATGAAATGATTATGGTTTCCATAGTTTTATAAAGCATGATTTATGATTTCCATATGAAATGAAATGTTTATGAATGTATATTTTATATATACATGTTTATAGAGGGAAGGGAAGAGTGATGCATATTGCCATGTACGTGAAAAGTACGAAAAGTTTACCAACGCATAATGTGATTTATTCAATAGGGCAATGGCATTTAAAAGAAAGGCAAGATTTATCGGAGGTTCCTCGGGGCCACTCCAGTGATCATAAACCTGCTTTCCTCAGAGGTTCTTTCATGGGCCAACAATGCTTAACTAGAGGGGCACGATTTCTGAGTGTCTTCTTTGGGGCCATCGTGACTGTAAGACTATTTCAGAATTTTCTATGGACCAACGATGGTTAACGATAGACAAGTTCCACTGGATATGACGGATTCAAAAGGAAAAGGAAAGTATATTGAAAAGATATGTCATACAATTGTTTTACACATTGTAGCTTGAACTATATGGGAAAAAGAAAGTAAAGTAAATGTTTATAGAAATGATATCTCTATACAATTGTTTTACACGTTGTATTTGAATAGAAAGGAAAAGAATGCAAAGTAAATGTTTATAGAAATGAGATCTCTATACAATTGCTTTACACGTTGTATTTGAATAGAAAGGAAAAGAATGCAAAGTAAATGTTTATGAAATGAGATCTTGATACAATTGTTTTATTACACGTATTCGGAACTATGTATCCAAACACATTTCTTCCCAAATGAACTTGTGACTCTCACTGAGCTCCTTTAGCTCACCCTTTTTCAAAATGTTTTATAAAATGTTTTCAGGGGCAGAGACTGACGTGCAGTTCGAGCATCCTCCAGGCCAATGACACTCCGCCTCACATGACGACCACCTTTTTGAAAATGTATAGTTTTTGTTGTAAATAACTATATTTGTGCACCTTTTATTTTTGTAGTAATGTATATAGGTTTTAAAAGATTGTTTATATATCTATAGGTTCGTAAAATTATTTTAAAGTTTGATTTAAAATTGGTCAGGTGGACTTGATGTCCTATCATGGATGGAGTAAATTAAATTGTTTTATTGCTGTGTGTTGTAAATCGCACATGTCCGAAAATAGAGGAAATCTCACCCGATTTTCTAAAGGGTTTAATGTTTAAAAGAAAAAAAAATTCGTCTAAACTATGCTCTATAAGATCTTTAATGGAAAACGAATTGTATAAATGGATTTGTCTACCTTGACTCACTTTTAAAAAGGCTTAAAAGAAATGAAAGGTTTTTTTTCAACCAGGGAGGCCGGAGGGTCTCCCTGAAAGTTAGGAAAAGGAAACCCGGGTAGGGTCCCTTCATAAGTGGTTTTGTAGAAGCTGAACAAGAATTTCAATATCAACAATACGTTTTTGCCTTGGGCTTTACGAACCACTTGAATCATTATTAGAACTCTTTCCTTCATTGTCAAGAACGCATTTTAGCTTACGATCAACCATCAAACCATAAGCTCTGATACCACTTTGATGCGTAAAGACAGGATCGTGATGGATGATCTAGGGATTTAGGTAAGTTAGGGTTATGGGGTAGAACTTTGATGGGTAATGGATAGGTCTTGTCTCAAAGGTTATATGGCTTATTTAGGGTTTAGACTATTCATGATTAGGAGGGACCTACGAACTGACTTGGACTTAGCTGAGATTATCATCAAGATGAATCTGTTTCCAAATTCGCATAACGTTCAAAGGAGGGATGAGTACTAAAGGGCCCTCTACTGCAAGCAGTAAGGCATGGATCTGCCCTACAAAGCTAGTGATGGAGACTCTATTCATCTTCCAAGAGAAGGTGCACCGAGGGCTTCAACGATCCACTAAGTACACTCTCCCGCTCCCTTGCCTATTGAGGGATATTTTTTAGTGGTTAGGGTACATTTCAAACCTAGAGAGAAATGAGAGGAGGTTCATTGACGAGATATTCACCCTTCAGTTGTGGGTGTCGTATGCTAGACAGAGAGAGATCACTTTAAACCCTAAGGCAGTCAAGGAGGGCCCCCTACATGTGTACATGCTTCATGAGAGGTTTGATGAAGATGATCCACTAAGAGATGACTCATCCCCAAGGCAGATAGAGCCAGTTTACATACCACCTCCACCATAGACCACCATAGATATCCCATCTTCATCTACTAGTGTACCATTGAGCTTTTTGACCATGCTAGATTTTGAGCTTTATAGAGCTAATGTCTAGCATCTCCATCCCTCTATGGACTTCATTCAAGCTTCTCAGGAGTCATTCATGATGATTGTGACAACGAGGCTCGATGCCCAAGAAGCTATGCTTAGAGAGACTAAGACCTCCCAGACCCAATTTGCCAAGGAAATGGGGAGGACCCATAATATGTTGGATTAGATTGAGATGAGCATGCCACTACCACCAAAAAGAGAAACTGATTCCTCCTTATATTAGTTTTAATTTTGGGGATGACATATTGATTCTTAGGGTGTATTTTTGGACTTTGGGATGATTACTTGTATTACACACCCTTTGTAATCATTTTGCTTTTCACTACTACTATGTTGCTTCCATGATGTATTGAATTCATATACATACATACATACATACATACATACATACATACATACATACATACATATTATTAAAGATACATATATATATATATATATATATATATATATATATATATATATATATATATATATATATAGCTATACAATGCTTTTCCTAATGGTCTTAGTTAAGTGTGTTGTTTTTAGTTGCTATTACCATGATATATCTCTCAGCATCTTCAATTTAGAGTACATTTTTGGTATATCTTTGACCCTCTATCATTTTCACATGATTACATATTGGTTCATTAAGGACAATGCACAATTTGGTTTGGGGGAGGTATTATGATGGAAACAAGGCTAGGGTAAAAATTTTCCTATTTATTGAATCGTGGTTGGACACTTGGTGCTTATAGAGTAAAGTCTCTTAAAAGAAAATATTGGGTTTGGTTGATCTTGTACTTGAGGAGCTCATGTTGTAGGCGGGTTGGTCATTCGAGCCCCCTTGTTTTTCACTTGACACTTTTATATAGAGCTTGTGCCAAACTAACAAACCTAGATCTTACACATATTCTTTGGAATCGGCACCTTTATACTTAGGATCATTTTTCTATCAATTTATATATGGTTCTAGTAGTGTTGGGACACCTTCAGAGGAAGTCAATGTATCTTTCTCTTGCTAAAAAAATGAGAGAGAAAAATAGAGAAGAGAATCGCAAAAATATAAAAAAAATAAAGAAAAAGAAATAAAGAATAAAGTGAGTTGATCTAATTGGAAACCTAAGCACAGTTCGAGGGGCATTTCAAAGCCTAATGCCCTAAGCCAAATGTTTGGCGTGTGCTTTAGTGTGTGCACAAGCAGCCTCAAGTGTATGGGCCAACAAGTAATATAGTGGAGTCCAGATATCGAACCACTGGGAATGGTCTTGCTTTGCTTAATTAACTAAGTACCCCAACTATTCAAGGTTTTCACTATTTAAGCTAAGGAAAACAAGATGATATAAGAAATTAAACTAAACTAACCTAAGGGACAAGAAACGAAAATGAGAAATACAAGAACTAGGCTAAAATATGAATTCAAACATGAGGGAAAAGAACTAGGGTTGATTTGATTCCTAATATGCAATTAATTCCACTTAAATCTCAACTTGAGATACCTTCACTTAAATTGCTAGTTAAGGGCTATAAATTATGGAACCCCAACTTTCGCTTCTAGATTACACTTTCCTACTCAATTCCTTTAGTCTCCGTTAGGTGCTTGTAAAGGAATTAAAGCAATAATACATGAAACCCCTCTTTGTCAATTTATTGAACACCTTTAGGTTGGTCTAATAGAGAACCTAAGACTATATGATAATTGGTCACCTTTTGGTCCTCTACAAAAACCATACACTACTAGTAGTGAGCAAGCATTCAACTAATGTTTTCACATTAAGTTGGATAGTCCTATATTCTACCTCAATCAATGCCATTCAAGGTAGACAAGAAGAACATACCAACAACAACAATTTAAACAAAGACGTATTTCAAATATTCAAAATATTTTGGAATTAATACATAATTGTCCACAAATCAACCCTATGCTAGAGTTTAGCTGAACATCCAACCATTAACAACACCAAATAAAGTATTCAACAAGTTCATAATGGAAAGAAGAGAGATAAAGAAAACAAATGATATTTTTTTGAAGCTTTGTTCTTCAATCTCCCCTTCAATTGTGGATTTAATCCTCCCTTATTATATGAAAAGATGCTTCTACCTCTTCCTTGAGCTCTCAAATCTCCCCAAAATCCCCTAAAATCTTTTTTTTTTTAACCCTTTTTATAGGGCTTTTTTATGGCTAAAAAATGGGCCAAAATACACAAAACTGGGTTATCCTTAACGTTGAGCCCCAAAGACACCAGGTCAGGCACCCAAGCCAAGTTTTTTACTCCTACATGTTTTTAGGCGCACTAGGCACCAGGTTAGGCGCTAACCTCTCTGGTGTAGTCTTTTTTTTTTCTTTTTTTTTTGTAGGTCATTGCCAGTTTTACACTTATGATCATTTGTATCAACCATAACTCTTTCATCTAACCTCCAAATGCGATGATTTCAGACTCTACAGAAAGATAAGAAGAAGAATCCATCCATATAAATCATGGAACATGTGGAGGCCATTAAATAGACTGATCAATCATAAACTTTCAACGGTGCTGCATTTGGTGTCTTGAACAATCCTCATTTTTTACTTATTAAGGTGATATCTTTTCATTCGAGCTTCGAATTGAGCATTCTTGGATTATATGGACCGATGAAGAAGTCTAGAATCCATCCATATATCTCTTTAAGCCATTGGAGGTCATGGTAAAACCTAGAAATTCATTTTTTTTTTTTTGCCATCTTTATGCTCTTTTTGCTTCAAAATAAACCTAGATCCATAAGATGATACAATTAAGCGTTAGAGTCCTTAAACACACCATGAAAGCATGCAAATGATTGGTGAATAATGGTATAAAAGCATGTATGAAAAACACCTATCACCAACTGGTTGGGAGTCATTGACTTGACTACTCACTACTTGGGACCGAAGATGGATTAGTTCACAAGTAGGTGCTTTGGTTGTCCGATTGAGTTGTTCGGGGCAAAGTTTGAGGGTAACTTAATGCCCGATGCCCTTAACCAACTAGTGGGGAGTCACCAATGGATCCTTACTACATGAAAACTCTCTTAGGATTTCCTTAACATTGCATCCTACTGTTTAGGTATGATAGGAAAATAAAAAAGTGCTTTCTTAGCCTGCTCTAGTTATGATCTACTATTTGAAGTGAGTTGAGCCTGGTAAGGGGGAAGTTTGGTCCTTTGCCTGTATGTGAGAGCTAAGTTAACTAGTAGCAAGGTCGACATGGAAAGTCTTAGTGAAGACTTGGGGGTAAGAGTGCCTTGTTTGCCTCTTCATGAGGGACCTCATACATTAGAGATACCAAACCTAATAGGATCATAAGGAGACTTCTATAACCATTCAAATAAGTGACCAACTATCAATTCTAGAATAAGCCAGGGTTCCCCATCATGATTCCACTTTAAGATAATGAGATCAATTGCTAATTTTACACACATTCCACTCATACTTGCATCATACCCACATTTTCCGCTCTTGTATTGCTAAAGGACTAGCAATGAGGTGGTTAGAGGGTGTGATGAGTGCTCAAATTATGTGTTTTCACATACACATTTTAAGCTATAATTGAGTACTTATCACCATATATCCTCCAACATAGTTTGTTATTAGTTCCTAAGCACATGACTAGTGAAATCTCAAGTTTGTTTGACTTTTGTAAGTAAATAGGAGCATTTAGAAAGATTGGGAGCTATTAAGGCAAGCTACAAGTGCCCTGGGCTGATAGCACGTGTAATACATGGCCGGGAGTAAGTAAGAACCGAATTGGAAGCAAGAAGGAAGGCCTAGAGAATTTCCCAGTCAATTCGTAATCACTGATGGTGACTGCGAAAATTTCAAAGTGCAACCAATTTGCCCCTGTCCAATTTTGCATTGACTATCAGTTGCTATGAAAATTCTACAGTGTTGTTGGGTAGCCTCTAGAGGATTTCGCAATGACCGCAAGTCACTGTGAAAATTTTGCAACTTAGTTTGGAGCTAGTTTAGTCCTTTTCGGGTGGTCAGAATGGAAACGAGGGGAAGCACAAAAATTTATAAAACCTAAAGCCAACCCTGGGTTGCCCACAGCTACTATAGGTATAGTGGCTCTAGGGTCATCCACTAGGATGGGTTTCCTCTCTTAGTTTTGTAATCTTAGGTCCTCATTACTCTAATTAGATTGCTTTATTAAACTATAATTAAAACAAAAAAATTAAAGTGCTGGTTTTTTATTGCTTCAAGAAGGGATGATTGTTGATTTTTAGAGAAAATATTTTAACGAAGGTCTCAGGCTTTGAATTCACAAAATTCAGTCTCACCATGGTGATTCAAATGGGGGTTTCATAATTCCTGGACTCCTGCTTAAGAAATCATCTTATAATTGATCCACCTTCCCCCAAGAAAGACAACTACTCACTCATGGTGAGTCTTGAACATTCCATAATTAGAAAGAAAGTAGAAGGGAAAGAGAAATTCGAACTGAAAGCTTCTGTTAATGAAAAGGGAAGAAGATCGCCCAAAATTACAAAACTATAATCAAATTAAGATGCATGAAAAATTGGACATATTATTGGTTTGATCATCCACCTCTATTTATAATACATCTCTTGGAGGTTTAATTCATACCTAAGGCAAGTTCTTTCCTATTACAAATTGAATCTTGAAGATTGGAACTCAAAACTTGTTATTTTTTGTCTGTCGCAACTTTCCCACCAGGTTTGTGTGTCAAAGCGAACTTTCTCACCCATTGCCTAAGTCAGTGTGAAATCATGGGATCGGGTTACCTAAGTGAGTAGACGGTGTGAAATCGCATGGTTGTAGAGCGAATGCTCCCGAATGGCTTCAACTCCTCCATCTTCTTGTGTGATCATTCATTCATGGTCCCAACTTGTTTGAATTGCTTCCACGGGCTTCCAAGCTAGCATAAAAGATTCGAAATATCTTCATTGCTTTGACCTCATGATTCCAAAGAGCCGTAAAAACATCCTAGAAAGGCCATTATGCATACTTGTACTCAATAAAACCATTAGCAATGGGTTTTGGGGCTAATAACTCACATAATCGGGTAAATATGAGTTTCCAACACAAAAAGGATTTTAAAATAGGAAAATTAAGTATGTAAAAATGCCCTTTTTGATCAGTTATCAGAAGCCCCCTAGTCAATTGCGAAGCAATTAAGGGTCGTTGCAAAAATTGCGCAGCCACATAAAGTGACTGTGAAAATTGTGCAAAAAGCAGAAAATAGAAGGTAATCATGCCAAAACGGTGAAATGATTCTTATGAGATCCAAATTAGGAAAGACGCGTAAAAAGCAAACTATGGAGGCCTTGGTTTTATTCTTAAAAATGAGAGAAAGCTGAGAAGGAGAGGCCATCAATTAGAGGAGAGAAAAGGAATCAAGAGGAGTTCGTGAAAGCTAAAGGAGGCGACAAAGAAATTCATCCGAGTTCAAGAATTCTTCTTCTTTTATGTTCTCTTATTGTTTTTATTTTGAACTTTCAATGGTTATGTTTTACTTTCTCTTGTCTAGGGCTACAATGTAGCCAGGTTAAAACAATGTTTTAGTGGATTACAATATCATTTATATATTGAGTATTCTATTGTATTCTTATTACTTGCGGGCACTTGGCCAATTTCTACATGATTTTGCATTCAAACTGAAACTGAAAGGAGATGGGAGAATGGGATTAGGAATAGAGTAACGAGGGATGATCATAGCCTAGAGATACGCATGACTCCCACGTGGTCCTAAGATTAGCTAACCATTCATGTTTTCCATAGACTCGAGGTTTGAGGCAGAGATGCGATATCCTAGTCTATATGAATAGGGTGTTAAGACATCGAGAGAGATCAACACCATAAGAGGACTAATCAACCTTCAATATATGGAATATTTACTTTAAGTATTTTTCATACCCTAAAACATTGGGATTAACCTACGTGAAATCGGAAACCTTAGATGCCTTTCATAAATTTATTTTTTCTCAATTAATTAGATTAATTCTTAATCCATCCATATTTGACATCCAAACAACATTAGGGTTAGAGTAGATTGGTACTTGGTAAACGTAACCCCTATGGGATTGACATCTCAAACTTGATAATCCACTTTATTACTTGAACAATCCATATACTTGCGGTGAGTAATTGCGCGTAGAAAAGCAAGCAACATGTAGGCATAAGCATTAGTGGATGAATAAGAATTTGAACTTGAGAATGTGTAGTATGTCAACAACAACAGGGGTTATGTCTTCTGACCCAACAACAATCTACTGAGTTACTACCATCTAGAATTGAGGAATCATGAGAATTTCTCCTATAGAAGTCAAAGCAACACTCAGAATGCTCCGCTATGTTTTCCGAATCAAGCTGCAACAAATCCCAATTATCAAGGTGCAACGAGACAACCATCATTAAAAGAGAATTAAAATGTTTTTATTTCTTAATCAAGGAAGTGGATGGATTTTCAAGACAACCGTATCTCAAATATTGAAGTTACATGTACTAATATGGGTGCAACAATTGAGCAACTGGCCCTTGCTATAAAAGACTAGTCTACTAGGACTTTTCCTAGTGTTACAAAGAAAAACCCAAGAGAATGCAAGGTAGTAACATTGAGAAGTGGTAAGACTATTGCAGGCCCAACACTAGTTGAAGAAGATGAGAAAGAACCTGAAAAAGAAAAAGAGTTGATAGAAAACCAGAAGAAAGATGAATAGATTATTCCTGAAAAGATAGTGTTTCCTGATAATCCTCCAAAGTTTACCTTGCCATTGCCATTTCCTCAGATATTCGAGAAGAAGAAATTAGCCAAGCTGTAAAACCCAGGTAAATTTGAACTTTTTGTAAAACGGTAAATTGCCGCAACAGCTCAAGCTATAAACCTGAAATTTTCATGATTCTCAAGACAACGAATATCGAGGAAACCCAAAAAATAAATCGAGGTTTGTGAGAAAATCTTGAAGAGGGGGAAATAATTTAAATAATGTTCATATGGAATAATTTGAACTTAAACCAGTAGGAAATAAAGTCGTTTCGGGGTAAAAAATGGACCCAAACAAGACTAAGGCAATGGGGGACATGTGGCACAATGTGATCCACACCTCTAAGACTATATATAGTGCTAAAGGGGTAAGGTTTATGCATAAAATCATATTTTCTGCAGGTTAACCGTGGGAGAGAGAGATGGGAGAGAAAGAAAGATATCCAAGACTTCTTTCTCAAATCTATAGAGTTCCGTCGGTCAGAATTCGTCTAGCCAAGAGTTAAAGTTTATCTACTCGACGAAGGCTACGAGTACGTACCAAAATCGAAGGATTTCACCGAAACATCCAAATGAGGAAATTTGGGGGAAATCGATGTTTCGGGATAGGGACTGTTCTTACAGCCTCCTTTAGCTCTATTACACTCCAAGATGTAAGGTTCTTTCTACTCTGGTTAATTTCTGCTTAAGAGCCATTTAAGGGTCGTTTGGTTTCAACCCTAACCTTGGGGCTGATTTAAGGAACTGTTTGGACTGGTTTTTTAGATAGCTCCAGCTAAATCCGCTCTAAGGATTTGATTTTATCCGGAACCGCCGATCCGAGGTCAAGCTGGCGTGTCTCTGGATTTTTTTTTTTTTTTTTAGGTCGCCACGACCTAAATAGGGACAAATTGTTGGCCTGCTTACGACCTTTTTAATTAGCTAGTTGGAGGTTTTTTGTGGCCGTTTGGTGGCCTGAACCGAGACTCGTTCATGACGATTTTGAGACTAATTTATGCCCTGTTTTGTGGTCTGCTATGACCAGCCTTTGAGGTCTGAAATTGTGACTGTTTTAAGGTGTCATTGCATGATTTGAATGACATGTTTGGTGGTAGTTGTTTGGACAAATGCGATGTTGACAGGTATGTGTTCTTAAACATATTACATGAAATGGTTATGGAAAATATATATGCATTGATGATAATTTGCCCATTGGTACTGGTAAGCATGTATGGCTCAGATCACCATGTAGTATTCACGATACATAAAACATTATAACAGCAATGGCATTGGTGACTTATTATGTAATGGGACATCGCATTGAATGTATGGATGGTTGGAAAATCACGCTATGTCGATCGCGGGCTCACTGCCGGACAAGTCCAATAGAGTTGCACGATTGAATAAAGTGGTAAAGAAGATTTGTGTCAGGTAATAGCAAGCAAGGATAGACACCCCCTCAGGTGAAAGACTCGGTAATGTGGTTAGACATAATTCCAGTGATGAAAGCCCGTAAAAGTGTCCAAGTGTGCGAAGTATGTGGTGTGACACCAAAAAATCGCTACCCATAAAAGGACACGAGTTTTGTATACAAATGATCATTGAGGTGTAACATCCAAAAATCTTTTGGTTTGCAAACAAATGAACTTGTTTTGTAAAATGATCATTGGATGTAATCCACAAATGATGGATTTTATCACGTTTGGGCTTTGGCATTGTGTGATAGGAGTCGATAAGGTCTTGGGTGTGATGGGAGTCGATAAGGACTCGGGGCATGGTATATGGTTGAGTCTCATCTCATTTCATGCCATGGCATGTAGAATTCTAACCTAGGATTGCATATATTTGCTTGGAATGTGAATGTGAGTGTGAGCATTACATGTGCACTTAGGTGGGGGAGTAGCCTCTGTAGGAATTATTCTCTACTGGATGTGGCTCACCCTATATGGGAAAACATTTCAGGTGCAGGAAGTACACCGATGGACGGCGCTCATGAGAGGCCGCAATTGTGAAGAAAGTCGACTTGTGGCTTTAACACCATTTTTGTAGTATTTCGAACCAAACTGGTTCCAGACACGAAATTGATGTAAAAAGAGTTGTAATTGAACTCCTATAGATTGTTTTTATCATAGTCTTACATATTTTTATGTATTATATTAGGCCTCGGAGGGGCCAGGCTCTTGTATATTGTGCAGGTCAGGTTTTGGGTAGAGCCCTATGCTAGGCAAGTCGCGACATCGGACAACAATGTCGCAACATCGGACAACAATGTCGCAACATCGGACAGGCAGAGTGTCTAATGTCACGACATCGTTGCGACATTGGACATGCAGATGTCTCGACATCGGATAGGCAGAGGGCCTAATGTCGCAACATCGCACTGTTGCTTCCCGACCACTGTTTTTGGTTGGGTTTCTTTCCCCAAGCGAGCTCTCATTTGTCTAGAGGAACCCGGGATCTAGAGGTAGGTGATTTAGTATGATTGTGGATCCCGGTAAATGGGACACAAGGGTATCGAGTTACACAATATTCACTAGTATTCCGCGGTTGATGAATGATCGACGGGATCCTCGGGTTTTGGGGTGTCACATAAGCAATTCATTAAGTTACTCAACATTTTAAAAAAGTTAGAAGTGAATATTCCACTCTTCGATGCACTTGAACAAATGTCGAATTATGTAAAGTTCATGAAGGAGATAATGTCAAAAAAGAGGAAACCCAAGGACTATGGTACAATAAGTCTCTCAAAAAAAAAGCAATGTCATCATCTAGAAGAAACTTCCAGAGAAGCTAAAAGACCCAAATAATTTTACCATTCCATGCATCATCGGTGAGCACACTTTTAGTAAGGCATTGTGTGATTTGGGAGCCAACATAAATATAATGCCTTGATCTATTATGAGAAGCTAAATCTTGGGGAGTTGACACCAACAACACTCTCTCTCCAAATGGAAGATAGGTCCTTAACATATCCAAAGGGAATCATTGAGGATGTCTTGGTTAAAATCGACAAGTTTATCTTTCCAGTTGACTTTGTGGTTTTAGACATGGAAGATGAGAGAGAAGTACCGATTATACTAGGGAGACCTTTTCTAGCAACATGTCAACCTCTTATTGATGTCAAAAATGAAGAGCTAACTTTGTGTGTTGGTAATGAGCAGGTACGTTTCAACCTTTCCCCAAGTATGAAGTTTCCGGATGATGAGGAGTTGACATGCATGAGAATAGACGGTATTTCCCCGTCAATTGATGAGCATATGCATGATGAAGGTTGCTAGAAATATTATAGGTCTTTTTTGCTTATCCACTTGTATATATCGTTCAGATCTGAAGCTTTTGTGCATGGACCTCAATTCAAACTTCATGGATGGTCTGCTTATCTTATTATTAGATATTCATCCTCCAAATTAGATAGACAAGTGTAGTTCTTTAGGATTTAAGATGCATGTGTATGTTATGTTTGTCACTTAACACTAATAAAAAAGTAACCTAGAGGATAGTATGTTACAGTCCTCAATTGTCACTGTTGGAGAAAAATCATGTGAGAAATTGGGCAGTATATACATCAATTGTTTTCAAATGATAGGGTTTTCAAATGTTCAATCCTGTTAAATCTTTCTAAAATACATCATGGCTTGTGTATATATATTGATGACAATGAAATAATTCATTTTTTTTGTTTGGTTCAAGTAAAGGTCATTGAAAGAGAGGTTTAAGAAGGTATTTGATAGATCTATTGATTTATAAACATATTAAATGTGATAAAATTATATAATCCTCAAAACCCAGGTTAGGATATCTTATAGTCTTTATTTTAATGAGAATATGAATTTAAGCATTTTTATTTCATTCTTCCTCTTGCTGTTGGTGCCATGATGATAGTTTTTGTGCCAAAATTGTTCTTTATATGCCCAACAATTGTTGTTGCCTGTCATTTCTGCTACATAGAAGTGAATTTTCTTCAGCTTATATGGTCATTACTCTTGATAATTTTAGACCCGCGTAAGAAGGCTGCTAGCTAGAAAATATTCTAGTTTTTTTCTCTCCATTTGCATATGCCATTTAGATTTGAAACTTTTGTGCATGGACCACAATTCAAACTTCACTGGTGGTCTGATTTACATCTTATTAGATATTCATCCTCCAATTTAGATGGAAAATTGTAGTTCTTTAGGAGTTAAGATGCAGTGCTTGTTACGTTTGTCACTTTAAGACTAATAAAAAAGTAAGCAACCTTGGAGGATAGGATGTTACGATCCTCACTTGTTGCTATTGTAAGGCCCCTTTCATGTGTATGAGTCTAAAATCTTGAGTCTCATTGTGTAATAATTATGTTGTAGTGATTTTTGAATCTCACACGAGACATACAAAATATAAGTGTGCAGGGGTGCCAAGAAATTAAAGTGTTTCCAAACTAGAATGGCTTGTAAGATCGACTTAATTAAGCTATGTGTAGTTCTTAGTTCCCTTTGACACCCCACATCAAAGTAGAAAATGTTAATGTAATTATATGAATTAAATGCTTCTAAGAAAAATAAGATCTCCAAAGAAATAAATGAAATAACATGGTGCTAAGAAATTAATAGACTTGACTGAAACTTGGAAATAGAGTGCTGAAATTGCTAAAAGAAACATCGAATTTCAATATGAAAATAATACTGTGATGGAAGATTAACAAAACTTGAATAAAACTAGAAAATAAAATGTTGAAGATTACTGAAATTGTTGAAAGCTTATTGAAAAGCTAAGATTTGCTGAAGTAGATTGACATTGAGTCGATTTTTTGATTAGTTTGACTGATTAATTGGTTGGTTGGTTGGTTGGTTGATTAGCTGTCCTTTACTTCATCCTTCTCTGCTCCTTTTATAGACGTAGAAGATTTACTACCCAAGTCTATATTTCTCCACTCCCTCCACTTTATGAAGTAACTACCCATGTCTTTCATTAAGGAAACTTGTTCCTCAAGAACTCCTTCACATCTTCATTATGTAGAACGATCCTTAAGAATTCTTCCATGTCTCCATCATGGAGACTTGTTCCCCAAGAATATTCAACATCAACACATAACTGCTCTACTTCTCTGCCACCTCTGATAATGCTTCATTTGACTTCCAAATATTTTAAAATTTTCAAAAATGCCCCTGGACTTCTTCTATGGTCTTGTACAAATGGATCTGAGCTCCTTTCTTTTGGACTTTTATTCATGATCTTGGGCTTAGGCTTAACCCATTACTAGATCAGGCCCAATTTTCAATTTTGGTGCAAACAATTGCCCCCCGCATACATTATGGCTCGTGGGCCATATTGTGTGTATTAAAGGCCCAAAAAATATCCCTTTGGGCTTATTTCCAACAATGAAACCCAAAATCCAGCTTTCAACCCATGATGTGGAGTTCTAACAGCAAGAATGAGCCAAGTCGGATCAAATAAAGAAACAATTATTAATTCCCCAAGAAAAAGTTCCCGCCATCATCAAGTTTAAACCTCCAACTTTTATTATTTCTCCACCAAAGGATATTGTTCTTCCAAAGAATAACCATTCGACTTCTTCTCAAAACAATTTAGGATTTCCTTCTTTCCTTCCCAAAAAGAACTTATTTTCTCTTTCGAAAACAAACCCCACTTGTTTGGAGAAAGGAAACTCTTTTCCTTTACTTTTTTTCACCTTCTTTTTCCTCCCTCCAAGTCGTCGTCGTCTTTTCCGCCGGAGTTGCCACCATCACTATCGAAGTCATCGCCGAAGTCACCGTCGAAGTCAAAGCCCTTGTTGAAAACGTTGTTGTTGTCGTCATTTGCCGTTTTGTCCTCACCCATTGCTGAACACGCCGCCTCCATCGTAGGAAATTTTTCTGTTGCTTGGACCTGTTCTACTTTTGATCTCGACGTTGTTTGGCTCAACGTCGATGATTCCATTGTCAAGCTTCTTCAAGATTCTGACATTCTACCATTTCGCCGCCTCCGTCAACCCTCGCCGACTATCTCGTTGTTGTTTGGCTATTCGAATCTTTTTGAGGTATTTGAAAATAATCATGAGTACGCCTTCGAAAATTCATGAAGTTGATTCGTTTATTACGAAAATTTTCTTGAGTACATACTCTAACATAATCAAGAATACACATTCGAAAAAAATTCTCTAAAGTCGTTTGGCTATTCCGAACCTTTTCTGGGGTGTATATTTTGAAAATAATCATGAGTAAAACCTTCGAAAAAATTCATTGAAGTTTATCATCATATTGCAAAAATTGTCTTAGGTGCATACTCTAACAAAGTCAAGAATACACCTTTGAAAAAATTCATTGAATCCATTTGACTATTCTGAACCTTTTCCAGGGTGTATATTTTGAAAATAATCAAGTACACCCTTCGAAAAAATTCATTGAAACTTATCGGCTTATTATGAAAAAATTTTTAGGTGTAGATTCTAATAGAGTCAAGAATACACCTTCAAAAAATTTCTTTGAAGCTGTTTGGCTATTCCGAACCTTTTCCGGGGTATATATTTTGAAAATAATCATGAATCCACCCTTCGAAAAAATTCATTGAAGCTTTTCGGCTTATTACAAAAATTTTCTTAGGTCCAAACTCTAACATAGTCGAGATAGTACCTTTGAAAAAATTCTCTGAAGCTGTTTGGTTACTCCGAACCTTTTTCGGGGTGTATACTTTGAAATTAATCATGAGTACACCCTTCAAAAAATTCATTGAAGCTTATCGACTTATTATGAAATTTTTCTTAGGTGCAGACTCTAATAGAATCGAGAATACACCTTCGAAAAAAAATTCTCTAAATCTGTTTGGCTATTCCGAACCTTTTTTTAGGTGTATATTTTGAAAATAATCATGAGTACACCCTTCGAAAAAATTCATTGAAGCTTATCAGCTTATTACAAAAATTTTCTTATGTACAGACTCTAACAGAGTCAAGAATACACGTTTGAAAAAATTCATTGAAGCCGTTGGTTGTTTTGAACATTTTTCGAGGTGAAAAATTTGAAAATAATTCACGAATGCACATTCAAAAAAATTCCCTAAAGCTATTCGGCTTGTTTCGAAAATTTTCTTAGGTGCAGACTTTAAAAAGAATCATGAATACACCTTCAAAAAAAATCTTTAAAGTCGTTTGACTGTTTTGAAAAAAAACTTTGAGTGCATATTGAATAATTTTCAACAACCTCGGTTGAGTTACCTTTCACCTGAAATTAAGCTTTTTCTTTGGCAAATTATAGGTTGCGCATTGCCAAAGAATTTCGATTTGTCTATCAGAGGAAACGACTTAAAGGTAGCTTTCTGCCAGATAGATTCCTGCCCTGTTGAACATTCCACGCCTTTGCATCCTGAGATTTAAATCCTTCTCATGTCTAACTTTCTTAGATTTGTTTTCTCAGGAGCTTCTTGTACTGGTTCAATGGATTTCAACCCGATCTCATCTTCATTAGTGCTCATTTTTTCTTGACTTTTATTTTTGTACGCCATAGCCTGTGATGGCAAGTGATTGTCTTGAGGTCATTGTCTCCCTTTCCTACCTTGGTCAGGTGGCCGTCGGCATACCATTTTTACTTGGTGGAAGGAGGTGAATTAGAATGTCTTTCTAAGATGTACTTGATTTATTGTTGGAGAATCATTTAGCATTACACTGCACAAGCTCACTTACAACCATGACATTGCATTAGTGGATCAAGGTGGCACTAGGCCTATCTTTTGATGTGTATTGAATGCCTATGGAATGAATTGCAAAAAAATCACTAAACACCAGCACACTACACTACAGTCATGACATTGTATTAGTAGATCAAGGTGGCACTAGGCCTACCTTTTGATGTGTGTTGATTTTTGTGGAATAATTGTGGAAAAATCACTCAACACCAGCACACGTCCACTTACAGCCATGACATTGCATTAGTAGATCAAGGTTGCACTAGGCCTACCTTTTGATGTGTGTTGATGTTTGTGGAATAATGTTGTAACTCTGTTGTTGATTAAAAGTGGTCATTCACCTACTTATCTGAGATGCTATACACTCCATACATCAGTTCAACAACATCATCTGAGAACTGGAAAAAACAAAGAACCATCCATCTTCGATATATTGAACATGTACCTATATATTTGAGAAACAGTGGCTTAAAAAGCCTACTGGATATATGTCTATTCAAAACATAGAACAAGGTACTATTCTACATAACTTGAATTCTTGAGAAAACATTGACTAAAAAGCCTACTTTTTGACTCAAAACATAGATTGAACATGTACCATGCTGGGAAAAACTAAATAATTGAGAAAACAATGGCTAAAAAACCTACTTTTTGACTCAAAACATAGAATAAAACAATTTCCCTAACATTTAAGGTCGGAGTGTAACGCCCCAAAAATACCCTAGAATTTTATAATAATTTTTATTATATTTTCCGGGTATAAATTGAGTCAAACTTGGGTTTTTCCAGGAAAATTGATAAATTGTTAAATTGTGAAAAGTGAAATGAAAATGTGAGCATATGATTAAATATATGTTAAAATGAGAAATCGATTGAATCGAAATAAACCCATGAAAATGACAAATTTGAAATTTGTAAATGAGGACCTAAGGGTCTAATGAGAATGAGCTAAGTACCAAGTGAATTAAAATGATACGAGAAGTGAACAAAGAGTTAAAATGCCAAAAGTGGAAAATGGGATTTAATGATGTGCCAAACATGGCCTTATAGTGGATAAGCGGTATTATACCACATTTGGTCTTAGAAACCTCCCACAAGTGCCAAAAACGTTTAGGAGACAAGAGAGAGAGAGAGGAGCTAGGGTTTTGGGGAAATGTTGGAGATTGGTGTGAATCCCCCCATGTTTATGCAAGATCTTGCAAGGAGGAAGGAAGAAGGAAGCTGAGGCTTCAAGTGCAAAGTGATTTCAAGGTATTACACAAACCCTAGATTTCTTTAAATGATATTTGGATTAGAAAAACCCTAATCCATCCATGGGTTTTTCTCATGGTTGGTTTAGAGCCACATTAAATGCTCGGGAGAGTTTTCCATGATTTTTTTTGATTTTTTGAGTGATTTTTGGAAAAAAATCGCAAAATGAGCAAGGAGGAAAAATTGGGCAAAAATCGGGCCTTCACCGTGGTGAAGTCCTTCGTCGCAGCGAAGGCTGCCTCACCGCGGCAAGGCCGAGGGGCCATAAAGGCCCCCCTCGTGTTCACCAAGGCGTAGCCCTACTACGTCGAGGCAAAGTGCTTCATCGCGGCGAAGGCACTGTTCACAAAGGCAAAATTTTTCGGATTTTGTTCCGAAAGCCTCGTATTCGTACACCGATTGTTTAAGAACCCTAATAAATGATTAATGGGTGTCCAACAAGAATGGAAATTATGAAAACGTACAAGACTCTCACGCCTGAATCGTCAAGGTGATTAGTGCTAATTCACTAAATATGATGTGTGTGATTTGCTAGGGACCGATGAGGATCACCTAACCTAGGTTTGAGATTGAAGGCAAGGCAAAAAGAAAGAGAAAGATTGGTTTGTTCTACCTTTTCTTATTCTCGTTTCAAGATTTGAAATGTTTGTTTTACATTTTCTTATTCTCGTTTCAAAATTTGAAATGTTTGTTCTATCTTCTCCTATTCTCATTTCAATATTTGAAATGCTTGTTCTAAATACATAAAAAAAGCATATTGATTTGTTTTAATTGATTTGAGGCAAATGATTGTGAAATGTTTGCATATGAAAATCCCATGATTATTGAAAATGAACTGTTTATATAAAAGTACATATTATACTATATTTTGCTATAAATGATTTGAACGCCCTTAATAGAATGTTAACCGTTTTAATTGCAGATAGGGATAGATTATATACCAATAGGCCAATTACAAAGAGATCAAGGGACAAATGTGATTGATGCTAAGTTACCCAATCCATAAATTTCACGGATAAGATCAGAAGTGTTCATTTAACCGATTTTTTAATAACTGGGCCGCCAGCCTAAAGGGACCGTATCAGGTTATAAACAAATGCTTATACCGCCTACAGTCTCGGCGAGACCGTGCCGGTGATTCCAATATCCTGAATACCGAAAACATAGGTTAAATTCGGTAAGGGCATAATTGAATTGATTTGAGATTATTGACATATTGATATTGAAAAGCATGATTGCAAATTGAAATGAAAAGAGCATTGTGAAATGCATGAATTGGTTATAAATAAATTATAACATATGAGTGGGATATATTTGGGATGATCAATGAATCGTGAAATGATTGTATATGAAATAAGCATATGTGGTATTGCATGACATCGATCATCCAAAAAGATTTGAAAGTTTTGTTTAGCAAAATTGCATGTTTTGACTTAAACTAGAAACAGAAGAATGGAATTGTATAGAACCACTAAGCATGAAAATGTTTAGCATATTGTTTTTATCAATGCGCAAGTACCGAGTGATTGATAGTGATTGAAAGCGAACCCAAGGTCGAGGAGCTCAAAGTCATAAAGAAAGAATTGTGGAGTATGCTCCGACATATGCATTCACTCCATCTTTTTTAACAATGATATTTTGTGAACTAAAGAGTTTAACTCTGAACAAATGTTTTGTATATCATTTTGTAAAGGCAAGATACGCCATTTTGTAAACGAATTGTATAAGAGTAAATGTTTAGGGGCCTACCATTTGAAAATACTTCCGCATAATTGAAAACCCTAAACGAAATAACATAAACAAAATGTTTTGAGAAGATAATTGAAAATGTTTAGTAAACTCGGCCCGGCTCGGATCCGCTCATTTGGGTCGAGGGGTCGCGACACTTTTGAAAAAGAAGACTTAATAAAATGTAAATAAAAAGAATTAACCGGGTGTCCCCGGGTTTCGGTTCGGATCCGCCAACCGGGTCAGACCGGGCTCGGGGGTCGCTACACATAGAGTCGGCCTAATTCTTCAAGGTGATGCCCAACATCTCCCACATGGTAGAGAAATACTACTTAAGGTATTTCCCATTGATGAACTTTTGGTGTGGCTCCCTTTGTAGATTTGACATTGAATGTGTTTTTGTCATTTTCATAGCAGGTTTTTCAAGTATCACATTCATGGGCTTGCTTCCTTTAGAGGGTTCAGTGGTGACACCCTTGTATATATGGCTTTATTCACTGAAGGTTGTTTCTCTTTCACTTATACAAGGATTTTCTCCATCTCTTTTGACTTGAAGAAAGCTGGGAAAGTTAGAGAACTAGTAGAACAATTCAAGGAAATAGGAATTGTACCTATGAGAACAATTCTTGAATCTGTTTCTTTATCTGAATTGCAAATAGACTTAGCATCCTCTATAGATTTTCTTCCATATTTGGTTTTCTCTAGATTAGGCATTGCTTCTTCCTTCAATTTCTTCGACTCCTTTTTCTTCTTCTCTAGTGCTTCTTTAGGTACTTCATTGAGTTGCCTTTTCTCCATAGCTCTTTGTCTTTGTATTCTTCTTTTTTGAGTTCTGGTGAGCTTTTGGGGAAATTTCTTATGCTGCACCACATGCCATTCTTGTCTAGAGACAGAGGGAAAATAACAAACCTTGGAGGTATATTTTCCTTCTTGAAGTGTTCATGCCCTTTTCTCTCTGAAAAATGTCTCCTTGGAGAAATATTATTTCATTTAGAGGATTTCTCTTTCAATTTCCCTGAAAGTAATGGCATGGATACCTTCCATTATTTTCATTCGCTATAGATATTGTTCTTTGATCGCCAATTATCTTTATGAATGAGATATTGTTTAGAATCCATACATTTCTTATCCCGACTTTAAGAGAAAATTTCCCATCATTCTTTGCTTTACCTTGAATCAATAGTAGCTATGTTGATTGAAGCCACTAGTGGAACATAATCTTCATAAATCACCATGACCTCTTTTTTCTCAAGGAACTTTAGTATTCCCTTATTGATCCAGTCCTAGATAGTATTCTTGAAACTCCAACAAACATTAGTACTATGATTCCAGGAGTTGTGATACTTAATGAGACTTTTTATATATCTGCTCAGCTTTGTTGGGAAGTTGGTGATCACGAGAAAAGTAATGAACTTCTCGCGAGAATTCCCTAGTCTTTGCCACATTAGATGTATACTAGGCCTGTGCATAAGAGACTTGTGACTCCTTCCTTAGGTCAGGTGGTGAAGGTGACCGTATAACAAGTTAGGGAATTTGTTGTCCCATATTAACACCTACTCCGAAGGATGGGTGCATAGTGCCCCCCAAGCCTTTAGTAGAAGGAAGTGATTCATTATTGACTCCAGGTTGCAGCCCTAAACGACATTGTTTTGAGTTTTATTTAAAAATAATAATAATAACAAAACAACAGCGATTTACGCATATAGAGATGAAACAGCGTCGTTTTTGTGGTGAAGCATTCCTCTTTCCTCTAGTCGGGTAGAAAAAATGAAAAATGAAGAAGAAGGGGAAGAAGAAGAGAGGAAGAAGAAGAAGGGAATACGCATACTTGCACCTGCTCGACTGCTCCTACTCAAACTCAAAGTCAAAATTAAATGCTGGAGTTTGGATAATTAGAGATCTTAGGCACAGGCTGGGTTTCCATGGATCTAATATTGGTAAACGGGCACGAGGAGGTAAGTTAGGTTTTCGATTTCAAAATCTTAGATCCAGCATCCAAGGGTTCGTTACTTCTTTTGCAATTTGCTTTTTCAAATTTTTGTCGAATGTATGAAAAAAAAAATTATTTTTATTGGTGTAATATGAAATTCAATCACGGGTTTTAAACTTTTAGTATGAAAGTTTGAAATTTTTTAGATTTTTTTTTGGTTAACCTTCTGCGAGGAGATTTGATTCTACATATTTTAATTAGAGTTAGTCAGTCGTCTGCAAACCAGTCAAGTCGCTAGAGTTTTGCCAGGATTTTATCGTCGTTCATTATCTTTTCGTGTCGCAGTGTCAGTGTCAACCACGATTCTTTCGATCGATTCTGAATCCCGATCATTCCCGATTTTTTGAATCGGTTTTGCTTTTGTGTAAAATCGCCATCCACAATGCTAAAAAATCTAAGATTAAAACAAGGGGTTTCGATAAGAATGTCCAAATATTAACTCGTGTGTTAAAGCTACATTCCACTTCTTCTCTTGAGGTACATACATGTCCCAATCTCTTGAAGAACCATTCTTCCTCCGTCAAATCATATTTGATGACGGGATGATACCAATCAGATCTTCAGGTGCTTCAATTTCAGAGATGGAAACCTTCTTACAGAAGAGGGGGCCACTGATCGACAGTGAGAATAATCGTTATCGGGAAAAAGCAAAGACGCAACTACGACGATGATGATGCCATGGGGAAAACACGTTGGTCTTTACTCCAAAAAATTGGAGGCCATCCATAAATTAGAAAAAAACGAAAACACAAACCCACAGAAACAAAATTTCGAAATACGAGGGCAGGGCTTCAAATCACTTTACATTCAATCTGAAGGGTTTGAAATTTTGAATAAGAAATGAGAGGAAAATGGATAACGGCGAAACACGGCCCCAGGATACTTTAGCACGGTGCGGGCAGTTTACTGGATGAAATGGAATCATAAATAATTAAGCCCCCATGGATAATCAACTGCCCTCCTTAATTTTTCTCCATCCCATATTTTCTTTTTCTGTTCAAGTAGTAGATCTCAGAGGCGCATATGATGGACTAGGTTTCATGATCAAACTGAGAGGAGGGTTATCAGGTGGACTTAAGGCATTTTATTAAAGTAATCATTTTTGCAGGGTAAGTGTTATCATCTCAGCATTTTAACATCCCGTTTGTTTTGTTTATTAATTTCGTTAGTGGTAGAAACATAAATGTGTTACAACAAAAACTTTGAATATATGATTGGATAAAAAAATTTTGGTACTAGATGGAGACTGTATGACTAAAAGTGTAAATATTTATAAATCTTTATAAAATTGTTTGGAAGTCCATTTCAGTCACATTTTCAGCATTGCTTGTAGCATAAGTCAGGACTTTTTGACTAATATCAGTGTGGTTCTTAGACCTAGTTTTGCTTATACAACAACTACCCAATTAGTGGTAATTTAGGTGGCGTTTTTTTCTTTTTTGCTCAAATCAATTTACTTTCAAGGTACAAATGGTTGTTTTTTATAGCTTATTACGAGGAGAAAAAAAAATAGAAAATGTAAAATCATTTCTTTTTTTAAATCTTTTTTAATAGAAAAATGGGTTGCAAATTGTAAAACAAAAGTACAAGGAAAATCCAAACTGTAGTCCCGAATTAAAATATGATTTATTATCAATCTATTCAAACAAAAGTACACGTGTATTTTAAATTTTTCATTTTCTCAAAATTTGGATAAAAATAAAAGTGCACGCTAATAATTTCTTAAAAATTAAAATTTAGATAAAATATTGATTTTCATAGATTATGATTAGAGAGGATGATTTTTACCCGTGATATTATATTTTCTAAAATTATTTATCATAACAATTTTTAAGTTTTATAAATATTTAAAATATTATACTAAACATTTTCATTTTTATCGTAAAGTTTCAGTATCAGTATATAGATAAATATTAAATTAAATTATCTTTCTTATACAAAATGTTGAAATGGTGATTTTTATTATAATATAATATTTAAGCATATAAGATAAAATATTAAAAAAAATCAAATAACTAAATACTTAATACTATTAAACATTTTCTCAACAAAATTCTATTGTATTCAAATAAATAAAAGGCCACAAAGCGCCTAAGTTCGGGCCTGAGCTAAGTTGAATCAAAGTGAATTTGGCCTTTTCTAATGAGTTTTAACACTCTTCCGCCTCATTTTATACTCATGCTGGTGATGAAGTTAAATTTTGACCATTTTTTTATAATGTTTTAAGGAATTTTTAGCCCAAACCCCCAATTAATTTGCTGCAGGTTAATGCTATTTTTGGCCTTTCATTTAGCTAGATTTTAGTATATTAAGGATGTTTTTTCACTTGTATCCTTAATAAAACTTTTATTCTGTTTAATAGAATTAAGTATTTAGTTGTTTTTTTTTAAAAAAAAAAAAAAACAAATCAATCTTTTAATTTTTATCTAAATTTTGAGACAATAAAATTTTAAATATAAATTAAAAAATTTCAAAATATATATATTCTTTTTAGAATATGCATGCTCTTATTTAATTAGCATGAAACAAATAATAAGATTTTAATTGGATCACAAATATATAAATTCTAGTTTTTTAAATATCTAGTTTTTTCTTAATAAAAATATTTTAAAATCATTTAACAAATATTTTGTTTTCTTTCATTAACCAAAAATTTTAAAAATTCAAGTAATAAAATTTAAAAAACAAACCTAAACTGAATATTGAAAATAAGTGCCTTCAACGAAAAGCCAAAAAAAACAAACCCCCTAACATGTATCTCCCATACAATTGATTACTCTCCAAATGCCGACATTGGGCTTTTTTTCTTTTTTTTTTTGAGATAGGACTCATGGTTAGTTTGGACCTATAACCTATTCATAACAATATAATAATTCCAAGTTACTTATCAATCTCATAAATATAAATGAATTTCCTTTTTGTTTTTCTTTTTATATTACTAAATCATAAATGAAAAAATCTTAATTGAAATTAAAATTCTAATTCAAAAATGAAAAACAAGAAAGAAAAAAAAATACCGTGTAACCTCAAATAATACTAATATATAATCTCATTTAACATAGTAGTGTCTCTAAAAATTATTTATTTTTTCTTCATTCCCACTATAATCAAATAATATATCTAATAAGATAGTATGGTTGTATCTTAATACTAGTACTATTGCATATTCATATATGTCTTATTTGTTTATCAAAAAAATTAGATATATATTTGTAAATGAAAGCGTTTATGTGAGTGAATGACCTTATTATGAAAGTAAAACAAGAAGGTTAATTTACCTTCGTATGTCTCATTAATCAACATTCGTAGAAGGATTCTCATTTTACTCATTAGTACATTCATGAATGAACTATGATTTCATGAAATCCCTTACCGTGGATGGATAAAATGAACCATATTTATAAACTATAAAGCCCCTATACTCACTTATGTTGATCATTGAATAAGAAGTTCTCTTATCTCTGTCTCTATCTTGTTCTCTCATTTGGATTCATAAGTTCTCTCTCATTTATTTTCTCTTTCTAAAGAGAGGGATAATATACTATATATCAATTTTGCTTGACATTTATAATATATTTAACACGAGGTTTGCTTTGAAATGAATGGAGTGATGTATGTTTTGTTGACTATCTTGACCCTCACACAATTCTTGAAATAAAAGATCATTTCTGATTTAATATTCTTTCTAATCATCAATTATAAGTACCATATAGTACAATAAAATTAATTAAAGGCTCTTAAAAAGTAAATATAATCTTTATCAGATAATTTAAATTTCATATTAATGATGTATTATATTCTTAGCAAATCAGGAATTTTAACCGACTTCCAAAGATATCCATAGAGAAGTAAATCATGTGAAGCTGAATGAGGTAATAAGAAAATGTCTTTACATTACTTCTATTGGTTCTATGAAAGCTTATCTTTGGAAGAAACTATGATTGCCATTTTAGGTTATATCGTACGATATAAGTACATCGGAGTCATGTGTTGTCGTGAGCCAAAGTTCAATGAAGTAAGACTTTGTTAACTTGTTGAAACGAGTCACCATGATTACTCAATGATCAGGAGAATCATAAACCACTACATGGCATCCCCTTTAAAGAAGCAAAAGATTCTTTTACTTGCGATGAATCACCATTAATATTAACTTTTCTTGAGGTAGAGATTGATAATTAGACCGCTCAGTAATAAGTCGCATTTGAATGCAGTCTTCTTAGAAAGAATACGTAGGGAGCGTATGGGCTGTCAATCCAGTATGGACCTTTTAGTTTGCTATAGTCTTAATAGATGTCTGCAGGGGTGGTGTGTTTGTCTTCTTCAGACGAGAAATGTTAACGCTGCTATGCTCTCATGCAGAAGATGATCAAATTACGAACCCGAGTTTCCTAATTATCAATTAAGGCCCATTAAATAGACAATAAGCGGGATGAGTTTACCTCTCAAACCTTCTGAGCTATTGCATATCGGACAGAATAAATATTGAGTATCATGTTGCTCATACTCACCTAAGAAAGCGGTTTAGTAGAGTCTCTCATCAAACGTCTTGATTAATAGTTCAGCATTCTTATGAAAACCCAGGTGTGGAAGCCTGGCAGGAGATGTTATTATGTCTTCTGAACTTAGTTCATATTTAAATAGCAGGCTTTGCATGAATCTTTCCTTGTGACTTGTACTTAGCAAACAACAAATATTTCTCACTTACAAATATTTGGTTTGTCTTGGAGAATCCTCTCTGATGCACCTACAGCGTGCTAAATTGGTCCCAATGTAGATTATCCCACCTTCTTAGTTTGGATTCTCTTCATCATAGATATCTTGAATCCTTAGGAGATGTTTTTCACGCCGCTTTACTGGGTTATCATTTAATGAAGTGTATTCCCTCCATACAGGGGAGAAAAGTCAGTTCCAAGAGTGAAGAAATTACTTGGAATGCATTTGTAATATCTTTGTTTTGTCCTCGTACAAATCAATGTGAACTGAAGTTCAAAAGATATTCATTTTCAAAAATCTAGAAAATCAATTACCATATGTTTTATTGATCTGAAAAGAAAGTGACAAAGTCACATATCATCTGAATACTCAAACCGGAATGATATCCACACAAGGACATTAGCAAATGAAGTTTAAGAAAGTATACCTTAAGCATGAGAGACCTATTGGCTCAAAAGATATAACTCCTCGGAAGAGGAGGACACAAATGAGAATTGATACCACTGAAGAGGTACATGATAAACAAAAGGCCCCTGTAGAGGCATATGATAAACGAAAAGCCCCTGAAGTGGTATATAGTGAACAAGAGGCTCTTGTAGAGGCATATATTGAACAAAAGACCCCTGAAGAGGTTCAAAATAAAGAAATAACCTTTGAAGAGGTTCAAAATAAGAAATAACACTACAGAAGATATAGTTTTGAAAGTATGATATCTGATAAATTATGTACCACAAATAAAGAAAAATGGTATTGAAATAAAGTTGTAATCAATAATATTTTTGCTTTTCAAATGACCTTAGACATCACTCCTGAACCACAAAAAATGGAAGAATGTCAAAATAAAAATTATTGGCCAAAATGGAAAGAAGCTATGCAGACAAAATTAAACTCGTTAATGAAATAAGACATTTTGGACTGTGGTCAAATACCTAAGTATAAAAAATTTGGGTTTGAATGGGTATTTGTATGAAGAAAGTCTGATAGAAAATAATAATGTATCATAAAAATATAAAGTACGATTAGTAGCATAAGGTTTCTCATAGAGCACGGTATTGATTATAAGGAAAGCGTATTATCACATCGTAGATCTGATCGGCTTTTGCCGACTTTAAATAAGCGATAGTCTACGGAAGAATTTGGATCTTGCATCTCAGTGGATGTCATCCTGGCTTATCTATATAGATCCATGAATGTGACATATATGAAATCCTTGAAAGATTTCAAAGCTGTAATGTACTCGATCAAATTACAACGATCTATGTAAGTTGAGCGATGTAGAGCGTATGTGAGTCTGATAAGCCTTGCGAGTATTTATTGAAGAATGGTATCACGAGCAACCTATGTATCAACATCTTTATTAAGAAATCATAAATCAGATTTGCAGACTGACATTGTGTATGTTGATGATTTAAATCTTGTTGAGGCTAAGAGGCTCTGAGAGCTGAATGAATTTGAGATGAAGAATCTGGGAAAAAATTTTTTAATCTGACACCTTGAATCAAGTTTTCCTCTTGGGTTTGGGTTCATCGATCGACATATACTAAGAAAATCTTAAAAAACTGTTTTATATGGATAAAACATACCCTTTAAGTTCTGTGATGATTATTGTTTCTTGATATGAAAAAATGAATAGTGCAGTCCTTATGAAAGGTGAAGAGTTACTTGGTCTATAGTACCATATCTGTAGTGTCATTGATTTTATGTATCTTATTTCTTGTACTTGCAGATATTGTTTTTACGTCAATTTATTTATTATATGTAGACAAAAATAAACCACAAAGACATTGGAATGATATGGAATATATTGTCAACACCTCTAAGGAACAACTTATATGAGTCTATTACACTCGAAGGAATCGAAAGCTAGTTAACAGGATATCTTGATGTAAGGATATTTGAAATCCACATGTAGTGAAATCACAGAAATAGAGATTGTGTGTTTAATTGGTAAGATTCTTATTTAATGGAATCCTTTTAAATGAATGATGACTCACATTAGTGAATCATTTTAGAATTATAATGATTCACGAAACAAATTAGTGAATGTATGTATTGATGATGATTAAACATGTCTAAGAATCATGTGGACTCCAACCCATGAGACAAATTCAGATGGCATTCTTTGAAGGAATAATCCCAGCACGTGCATATCAAGAATGAGGTTATATCAAGAGATATTTATGCATTTTAAAAAGTTAACAATATATGTTGAAAAGTGATGAAGTGGTATTTAATAATATTTAGTGATAATCTAGCATACTTGATACTTTGAGTCATTTGTGACCTGTTGATCTGAAACTAATACCATAGATTAGATTGCACAAACAAGATATGAACATGAGGGATGCTTGCGATAGATATTTATTATCTTTGCCTTTTTTCCTTTGTAGATTTGTCCATTCGGGTTTGCGATAGGTTTTTATGAGGCGTTCTAAACAAAGAAATGGTCAATGACATAATATGAATATTATACTCTTTTCCTTCCTGAGGTTTTATTCCATTGAGTTTCTTCATGAGGTTTTAATAAATAGTCATAATGGTAGATAGCCCAGGAAGAGTGTTGCAAAGAAACATTTATGTGAGTGGTGCATGACCAGTTAAGACTCACGAAGGTTCATAAATTAACCTCCTTATATCATTAACCACATTCATTAAGGTTCTCATTTACACTCATATACATTCATGATAGACACCTTGATTTCATAACTCACCATTAAGATGATAATGAAACATCTTTTATGCTTCTAAAGCCTGTACTCACTTATGTTGATCATTTAATGAAGTTCTCCTTCTCTCTCTCTTCTCTCATTTGATTCTCAGATTTTATATATTAATTTTTCTTTTCCCAAGAGAATAATATCTTTCTTGGCCCCCATCAATTTTGTGACCTTTTATAATACAGCTACTATTATATTTTTTATTGCTCTCGAGACTTGACCTAGGAAATAAAAGTGGATATACATATGGAATAACAATGTTGAATCCTTTTTGCAGATATAAATTCTTGAGTAACAGTAAGAATAAAGTCCTACAAGTAATATAAACTAGATAAATAATATATATATATATATATATATATATATATATATATATATAATTTAATCAACTAATGCAATTACATAAATATGGAAATAAATCAATATCACAATTCTTTTCCTGATAATAACTTTCTTATTCCTGATGTCTGAGAATGAGAACAATGATTTTTTCAGGATTATTCACAACATGACTCTGGTGAGGAGACTAATTTGATTGGCTCTATTTTAGGTGACCGTCTGTTTGATAAAATCCAAAAAACAGAATCTCTATAACACCTGAAGCAGTTCTTCCGTTTTCTCTCTTTCTTATAATTTCCTTCTCATTAAAACACTACGCATCTCTCATATCATATCCTCTAACTTATACTTTAGTTCTTCATTTTCTTGTCCATTGTAATAAAATCTATCTGAGTCAGAGTTTATTAGGGTGTTGATTATAGCTGGCTTTAGATGTATATGTATTTAGAAATGTTCATATTAGTGAATGAAGTCTAAGTGTGTAAATGGGTAAATGTTCATTCATTTCTCAAATATAAACCTAAGCAGCTTTCAGAAACCAAGATGTTTGAAACTGGAAGAGTGATAATTCCTTTCTAAAGTTTATGAATTCAAGTGCATTCAGTTTGCTTTGAGTGTAGCAGTCAAATTATAATTAGCCTGGTGTCTATAGATAAATCTTATAAAGATGAACATTATTCAATTTGTCAGAATAATTGCAAAGTCCTATCATTGACCATTAAAATATGGTTTTATCATCAGAAATAGACGTCTTGCAATTCTCAAAGCATCCTTGAAAATGTTGTGAAATTGGTGCGGTGACACAAGGATTTGATTTGTTCCTCATATGATTCTAATTTGTTAGTACACATATTTTGCCTTCTCTCTTTTCTTTTCCATTTGATTGTTATTACTATACTAACAATGTTTGACATTCTATTAGTGCTTGTGATGTTAGATGGGAAAATGCATCTACTAAAGACAGTTCTCTCATTCTTACCACTCTGCATGTAATAATAATAGAAAATAACAGCCTTAGTTACACTCTCATAATGTAATATCATATTTTTCATATGGGGCATCATCTTATGGCAAAGTTAATTTTAAATTAATGATTGGATATGTACAAATCAAGAGCTGCATCAGAAATCAAGGATAAGGTGGCAAATATCTTGATTTTAATATTTATCCCTATTGTTTTTTAAACACTTTGATCCTAATATGCTTAACGTTCTTATGATAAATTTATGTCTATGCAGTGAAAAAGACAAGCGTCAAGTAAACATTCTTTTATATCAGTTTTTTAAACACAGTGTCTTCTTAATAAAATGGCATGGTATTCAATGATATCGTAGGTATCTTGGGTGAAAAATGTTTTAAGGAGTAAGTGATACTCCTCGACCAAGCTCGAAAACGTTTAATACTCTTATTAAAACTTCAAGCAGTTCACTTTCTCACTTTTTTGGCTGATGTGTCTTATATTTATCATTTAATCATAATTAGGTCGAGGCTTCAGATTATACATATGCATGCCTTCACTGGCAATTTTTAATCTGTTTAATTTATATCTTATTGGTTAATTAACCTTTTACTTTAATAATAGTATTTGAAATTAAAGAAAATTGACTATTATTTTGCTTTTGCTAAAATTGAATAAATTATGTGTATGTGATTAAAATATTTTAAACACTCTAAAATTTGTAAATTTAACATTTCTTTATTTATCTTGAAAGTAACTTATTTTGAACAGAACATACTCTCTTTTAAATTACAGTATAATTTATATATCTTAAAAAGTTATTATTTACCAGAAATAATAAAAGTTGTTTATTAAAAAAATTAGAGCTCAACTTCCTAAAATAAATTTCTCAAATAACTCAAATAAATATATATATATATATATATATATATATATATATATATATATATATATATATATATATATATATATTTATTTTTCAATGAGGAAATATCTAATTAGAAATATGAAGCAGTTGAGTTTGACTTAATACACTAAGAAGATTAAAGAAGGGTTTGATTCCAATTTCCACGTATGGAATGGAATGGACTTGGGCAATAAATAAATAATTAAATACCTCTCACCTTGGTGACCCTGCTTAATTTATCCAGACAAATCCGCCGCTTCTCTTCAAGTGTGATGCCGCCACGCGCCTGGAGAGACAGTGACGTCCACTCTCTCTGTGTGCGGGTTGGGTAGTTTACGTTCCCGTCTAGGGACCTGAGAGAAGTCTGAAAACTGTTTTCTCTTCTCCTCTCTGCTTTTTTTCCCTCCAAACACAATCCCATTTCCCCCCTCCCCCCCTTTCCTATTCCTCTTCCATCATCAGGAAGATAAATCTTTCTGTATCTTCAAAAAAAAACAACCAACTACCCTTTCTCTCTTTTCTTCATTGCCTGCAAATGCTTGTTGAAAAAAACTCAATCCAAACTCCTCGCCCGTGTCGCATTCGATGAGCTTCCTGATGGAAGAAGATGGAGGTACGCTGATGGACGCCGATTCCGACGATGTCGAACTCGTCTCTCAGCTCGACCACCACCGCCGCCGCCACCATCTCCAGCCGATACTTAACACTGATAGCAGCGGAAAGTTTATCGAAATCAAAGTGCCCAGAAGAGAGCCGAGACATGGGCCCCCATGACGAAACTCATAGTCTCATCACATTCCGTAGAGGATTGGACGAGTTCTTCAACACTTCTAAATCCAACAAGCATCTATGGGAGCAGATTGCTGCGAGAATGAACGAACTGGGGCATGATCGAACCGTAGCCATGTGTATTGACAAGTGGAGAAACCTGCTCAAGGATTACAAGAAGGCCCAGCAGCGTGATGGAGGAAGTGGAAAGGTGTACTACGAAGAGCTCGAAGAGTTCTATGCGGAGAAGAAGAGAAATGATCCTTTCAGAAAAATTACTTCTTCCAAGGCTCCATCATTGCTCATTTCCGACATTGGTGAATCATTCTTATACGCACTTCTTTATTCTTCTTGTTCTTTTTCATTTTTTAGTGATTTGCCTTTTGAGTTTAATGAAGTTTTCAGGTCCATTGCATACATGCATAAACATATAGATATAGATATGGATTTTTCTGTGGGGCTGTGCTTTATTTAAAGGGTTTTTAACATGGATTCTTGAAACTACAATTTCTTTATACTCCTATATCTAATGTCTTGTTTGTTTGTTAGGAAGCTCTATTTCTATCTTCTCAGACGCTACAAGCTTAAGGAAAGGTGTTAGTGGTTTCCTTCATTCCTTTTCCAGTTTTTCTTTACACAAAATTGGGAGTTTCAGAGTGCATATCTTTCTCCCTATTCTCTTCCCATGATAATGATAAAGAAACAAAAAATATTTGTTATTTCTTCCGGTTTCTTTCCTTTTCCATTGGTTTTTTAAGATCCAAACAGAACCTAAAAATTGTCTTAGAGCATATATCAACAATTGGGCTCCTTGATTTGGTGCACTTTGTGTCTCATGTCTCAATATCATTTTGAAAGTGAAATTTATGAGATTCTTCTTCCTTATTGTAGTCAGTGGATTATTTTTTCAAGCTACCTGAAGTTTATACACTTCTCTGGATTGCTTAAAGTTCTGTTTTTAGTTCTCCAGAGTGCAGACGTAGGAAAGGGGTGACAATTTTCTTCATTCTTTTCCTGGCTTTGATCGCTTCTTTACACCTAAGAAAATAGGGAGTTTCAAAGTGCATGTCTATCTCCTAATTTGCATCATATTTCATTTTTCGTGCTACCTTCCATCACAAAAAAACAAAAAAGTATTGGCAGTTCCTCCAACTTCTTTTGTTTTGCTCATTGTTTTTAAGATCCAAATAGAATCAAAAGTCATCTCAGATCTATATGAATCCTTGATGTTGTTGCATTTGGTGGTTTCATATCTCAATGCCATTTCAAAGTTGGGAACTTGCAGGGACTCTTCTTTCCTTTTCATTTCTGGTTTAATTTGTCATACTTTACATGAGTTTATAAAGGGGTTCCCATTATTTCTCCAACTGTGATTAACATTCCTGAAGTGATCCTACTCAAAATGAAATATTAAGTGCATATCTGTAACTGACTCTTAACTTATTCCATTTCATTAACAAAGTTTTGGTTGCTAATGGTGTTTTATAGTTTTCTGCTGGTAAAATATTTCACAGGTTTTACTAAAGAATTGAGGTTGAATGTCATCTGGGTCAATTGATTGTGTGTGTGTTCTGGAGGGCCAGGTTGCTTTGTGCCTGTTATTTAGCTTAATAGAAATGTGGTTTGTTTGTGGTCAGAAGAAAAGCAATATCTTTGTTATTGAGACTTCAATTGGGTAAAACCACGCCCAGATTATCTTCTTGAATAATTGAAATACTTGATAGGCCATTGTTGTTGTTTCTTTGCCTATTTCGGTCTCTGTGACAATTACATCAAAATATTTTTTAGTTCCTAGTTGAAATGCCCAACATGGAGCTCACCAAAAATAAAATAAAATAAAGATTGAATAATTAAAAAAAAACAAATGCAATGGTTGTATGCCCTCAACATGGACTTCATATCTTCCATTTTTGTGTTTAAAAGCCATGCTTTAGGAGTTTGATAGTATCTTTACTCATCTTGTACCTTGTATGAATTTTCATACACATAGGGGTTATATGTGTTTCGGAATTATATGTGTTTTAACATTAGTGAAGGTTCTCTCTACATTTAAAGTATAACTTTCCTTCTATTGAATTTTAGATTGTAATAAAGAAGAGTGAGTTTCGTTAAGATTTCAATAAATCCTTTGCCAAAGCAAATGACTCGCAATTACCATTTAATTTTATCTATAGATTATGAATGAAAATGTGAAATAATCTAATTGATTTATGTATAGTTATCCAAAAACCCCAAAATGACTACAATTATTAATTGCCACACTGATTGGTGATAATAAATTTTCCAGGTTCTATTAGTAGTTGAGATATGAAATCCTATTCACTAACGGTTATTATTTCTCTTCAAAGGCTACAATTTGGATTAATGACGAATGATACAATCAACTGCCACACTTGAGAAGATGTTTCTCCTACAATGAGTTGAATATGGGTTTGTTCCATTATTGAGATGTTTTTATGCTTTTAGATATGCTTAAAAGCTGCATGAGCACAATTACCCGGTGTTTGACATTTGCTTATGTCGAAAGGAAAGCCTAGAGAGCTTTATACAAACTTGGAGCTTAGATTGCATGCCTATCCAGTTGGGACTAGAAACCCAAGAATCTTTTTTGATAGGTGAGGCTTAAGGATCTCGGTTGGAGACGAGATATGTACCTTAATTGCTAAGTTTATAGGCCTGAAGTCTTAAATGTAGGAATGCTAATGGGTTGAGTTTAGAATAGATCATTAACATCCAATCCAACCCCTGATAAGGAAGTTCCAATTCTTGAGCTAAACTTGAGTTAAGATGGCCAAATATAATTCATCCCTTTTACACCCTACCTCTTATGGTGTTTATGTTATTAAATGAGGTCCTATGAGGTTAGATCTTGGCTTTTCCACATTCCATATCACTGGCTTTGAGTGACTTGTCCTAAAACATTGAATATGAAAGTAGCTTTCAACAGACCACCTACCCTTTACCAAAAATAAAGGAAGTTATACTATATATTCATCATCAAAATTCAATCCTTAGAAGCTTCTTAGAATTATAACAAAATAAATAAAAATCTACATAGCGATACATGCTTATAAAACTAAAAGGAAAATTTAAAGATGGCTTCCAAGTAACCAATGGTTTATCGTGTGAAAAGAAGCACTCTTTAGTTCTTGCATTTAGACTTGAAATGGAGTTTTGTGCAAAATTTATGAAATTGCAAATTAGCTAGCCAAAGATAAGAAAAAGCAAAGGGAAGAAGCGGCCTGATCACAACTATGATGTCAACGCGATAGTAATGGGAACTGACGATGTGCACTGACAACACTAGTTGTATTGGGTAAAGCAATAGTGGGATTCTTCTTAAAGAGTTTTATTACTGGAGTTTCTTATAGTGGTTATTTAAGGCTTTTCATTTTGATGGAAACCAAGTAATTTGCACTTGAAAGATTGTGCATATGTACTCTTAAGACTCAAAGTTAGGGATTTGAGACTATGGGAAGTTGACAAATCAAATTAACTTTTCTAAAATTCACTTTGCATAGAGAGAATATTTATGAAAATTGAGTTACTCAAGAGTTATTTATACTTTTATTCAAAAAGTGAGTTGAAAAGAGATTGTGGGGTGGGTTTGACATAAAACTAAAACCTCAAACCCACTTAGGGTATTTTAAATCGTTTGAAAAAGGATGAAAATCCCTTTTATTTTTGTTTATTATTTTTTATATGATCTTGTCATCAAATTCTGATTATTCATGCTCTACTAGCTGAAAAGATAAGGTGTTCCTAGTATTAAAATCGATGAATTATGTTTTTTTAAAGGTGTTTTCAGAAAAAAAAAAAAACTTCGTTTTATTATTACATAGAAAAATCTAATCTAAATAAAGGCCCATAATTAGGAAGGAAGCCTCATTGCTTGAGAGGAATTCGAAACCTTAGGCAAGGGTACCGTAACCCACCTAGACATTTATCAATCATGGTGCTCAATTGAATTGTACTGATAAAACCTTACTAATTCACAAATATTTAGATGATCAAGAAAGGCAGGCTTCACATTCTCCAAGTGGTTGATCTCCATATGCTAGTTTCTACTTTATTTCGTATGGTAATAACACATTCCTTTTCTCAATGTTTTGTGCTCTTCCTTGACCCCTCCCCTCCTTGTGCCTCCCTTAATGTAGAAAAGAAAGCTCTAATTGCATGACTTTCCCTTGGATCAATTTTTTCGAATTAACTCCAAACTTACCTACTTTATCTAATCCACAGCTACATTTGCTTATTTTGATCCATTCAGTTCCAATTCCTTGAATTTTGCTAGTTGTGGACATATTTACATGGTGTGTCTTGAAAAGACTCCACATGTACCAAATTCTCTAGGTAACAAACATGTGCCTCACTTGGACAAGTGAATCTCTTTGCTCTCCTAGAGGCATCATTAGATTTTCAAGATCCTTCATAATATTCATTCTTTCTTTCAAGTCATCATGCTTCTCTTAAAAGTCAGGCCCCTTATGGTGACTCATCATCTAGTTAACACGCCTCATCCTCCTAAGGATTCATTACAGATAGGTTCCAGAGAGAATCGAATAATAGGAATGGTATAAGAATTTTAAACAGACAATAAATGCCTTCAGGTTTAACCATGTCTAACTATGGGAAAAAGGAAAGGAGTCAATTATAGGGAAAACAAGATGTTTAAAATGCTTGAGAATGAGTGATTATTTATGTATTAATGTGATCTTGGTCTTTTCATTTCATGACATAAAAGACCATACATATAATAATGCCAAGAAATTAATTGTTTCATAGAGACCATAAAAAATACCATATAATGTTCCACTTTCTAAGGAAGTAATCTTGTCTTCTTCACTTTTGAGAAAAAAATAATAATAACTGCTGTATCAGTAGTAAACCATTTAAATTCAACACTTCATCCCCAAACCAAATGAGAAGGCTTTTCTACAACCCTCTCAACTCATTATCTTGGACTTAATACTCTTGGACCCTGTATTCTTAGAGTTTCCCTAAACTTAATCCTCATTGTGTTACAAAAAAGGAATCCTATATAAGTAATTCTTGGCTTCAAATTAACAGAGCACTCTTCCTGAAGCATACGACTAAACCTTGTTCAACATCGTTCCATACTTGTTTCTGAATCATTCTTTGTGTGTAGTTTCTTCTTGAGAAATCACCTATGGTGTTTCTCCAAACATGTTTTAATGAACATATGATTGGAAGCCATGCATCCTAAAATACTAGATAATCTAGAAAAGTAATAAACTTTCCTTTGCATAAGCAAAGTAGAATATGGAGATTTTTGTCAGTTTTGAAACTGATCTAGATGTGTCTTCAAGAATGTCCAATGGGCAGGCATCCGACAGGTTAATGACTCACAGGATAACTGCCTTACATAAAATAGTTTTGCTGAATATTCCAATATTATGATTTCTTACTGGTCACATTGATTCATTTCAGTACCATTTCCACTTATTTCTTGTTCGCTATTGGATACCTCCATTTTCTTCTCTCGCTTTTATATCCATTTCTTGCATAATTCCTTTTTATAATATTTTTTCAAACATATCCGAATGTGTCCTTTCTAGATGTTTTGTAGTGTAATTAGTTTGAAGACATTTATTGGAAGTTTAAGACATTCCAGTATTGGGTTGGTTACTTCTCTTCCCACACTTTGCAAAATAATAAATTTGATCTTTTTAAACAGGATTTCTTTTTTAAAGCTGGCAATTGTTATTAATGTAACATCTCCATTTTAATATCTATAGTGTGTCCTGATTGCTGGAGAAATCAAGTTTTTCCATCCAGTATATATGTTTCAAGCTTTAAGATAAACTTTTATTAATTCATTCTTCACTAACAGTTTGTTGCTGCTGATTCGAGAGTGCTGCTGATATGGTGTGTACACTGGTATAGCTGATTCTAGAATTGGTAGTATATTATATATCTGCTGACATCGGTAACAGTTTTTGTCATGTCCTGTGTAATGGTTGGATGCTATTGCTCCTGTATTCGTAACTACTCCAATTTGGCAACTGGTGCTGAGGTCAAGTCATTGTCCATCACTGACAAGCATTCTAGAGGGCAGATGACATGCTGCACTGTCATATATCTATCTTTTCTCCTTTTTTGCTCCAAAAATAACAATATACTGAAACAACAGGGTCAGCCCTTTGCCATACCATAACCTACTGCCTTGATGAAGGTGGTTCTGATCTGAGGTCTCTAGTGCAGCTTCCTAGATACTTTACCTGTTGACATGTTCAGCAGTTGATATTTTTAGCGATGTCTTACTTATCACTGCAGGGACCTGGGATATTCATTGTGAGTCTGAAAATTGTTTCACATATGGGAATTTCCTAGTGTTATTTGTTGAACTTGCTTTCTACTTTAAAGCTAATAGGTGCCCCTCTTGTCGCTTCTCAGAAGCTAATAAGTGATCTGGTCTGTGTTTGTGATGGAACCATGTCCCATCAAAAACTTGGTTATATGCCATTTTGCATGTGTTCATCACAACGTAATCTGGACAGTCATGCTTTTTTGTTACATTGAATGCTATGATATGTTTGGGATAATTTTGAAATTTTATGTTACATTTGTGAAGTTGTCATGAATGGAAACAGGCCATAAATTCAGTGTAGAGCAACAATGTCCTTTTTCATTTTAATGCATTGAAAGAACTGTATATCTATTACTAATGTATGCCCTGCACGTTATATGATATTGAATTGTGATGTACCAAAACTTATAAAAAAAATTTGGCAGGATTATCATAACCACTTCAGTTTTCAGGAACTATCTTAGCATTTGAAGTCTTATTCAGCTGTTATGAAGCACATTCAAAACCAAATTAGTATAGTGGCACTTACTACAATTCTAAGGCTTTGTAGTTAACCTTGAATTTTGACATACTCAAATTGATTTCCTTGACATTTCATGTTCTCCACCGTCCCAAATGTTGTAATCGTTAAACTACCAGGTACTCACAGGATTTGGATTTAATTGAATGTCGTGTTTGCTCCTCATATGCGGCCTGTGCCCTTGATGGAGAGTCAAACAAACCAAATAGAGTCCTCCATGGACTTTCAAATAAACAAATAGGGTTCAAATATTCAAATTGCAGAGAAAGATTTTGAACCGAGGACCTCCTGCCAAATCAAGCTCTAGTACCATGTTAAATTACCAAGTCTGCTACAAGCTCAAGGTTGTAGGATTTGGGTTTAATATGAAGATCAATAATCACCTACTCACTTTACTTTTCTACAGAATTTTGTACAAGCTGATGAAACATTTCACTTGGTTTGCAGATGGTCACAAGGCACGATTTAATTCCAAAAAGCGTATGGATTACAACCAACCCAGTCTTGGCATTAGCGAAGCTGAAGCTGTTGCAGCCATTGGACTTCCCCATTGGAATCAGAAAGAAACCCCTGGAAGTGGTAAATTCTTTAGATTCATTCTCAAAGTAGCTTTTAGACGCATTTTTTACAACTCTCATTATAGTGAAATGATTATAAAACGTTTTAGCTTCATTAGTGGAACACATTTTTCTCAGGGGGTTTGTTCTAAAATATGAAACGGATGGACTCAAACTACTCCAATTCTGATCCATCAAACACCTTAAAACTGTGTCAGAGTATACATAGACGTCGATGCCAATATTAACGTTAAGGTTAAGTTTTTGGGAAGTTGATTAGGTGGAAATCCTGCATCCATGTCGAACATTGCCATATATGTCTCCGTCCTAGCTATATGACTTTCTAATCTCTCAAAGAAGAGGTGCATTTTTCTTGCCCTAAAACTTGGACAACACCAAGTAGCATTGGCTCTGCATCTTAACACGAATCAATCACTCTCTTCATAGAAATACTGAAGCTAATATTATTAAATTAATAGATCACTTTGTGACATTGCTTCAATTAGCTACCCAGCACACTGCATTTTTAGCTGCCATACATTTGAATTGCATTAGTCTTTGTTTGGAACCCAGAAAGTACTAAGGAGATAAAATAGAAAGGAAAATAGGGAGAAACCAGTAGAATAAAAAGAAATTTTGGAGGAAAGTTAAAAACGTGACAACTTAATAATTAAATTTATACGTTTATTATTCATTTATTTGTTACTCTTTATTATACAAGGACTAAGAAATTTAAAAATATGTAAAATTTTGAAATTTTATAATATTTGATTCTCTTTATAAACTAAACATGGGAAAATCATGTTCTTTAATATATTTTTATCTTTCCTAATACTTTCCAGGGTTCCAAGCGGAGCCTTATATATATGATTTGGAGGGTATCATATGTCATTGTCACGTGTAATCCAGTGCCAGAACAACAAAATCAGTGGATCAATTATTTTCTCTTCAATCCAGAACTCATGAACGAATACCATTTTTCTGCCTTTATTTTCAGGCTGAGGTGAGTCTGCACTACACAGGGAGGGTCATATGGGTGAATTATGGGGAATACACCAAGAGGATTGGGATTGATGGCTCCTCAGATTCAATCAAGGAGGCAATAAGGTCTTCTTTCGGCCTAAGGACTAATCGGGCATTTTGGTTGGAGGATGAGAATGAGATAGTACGAAGTCTTGACAGAGATATGCCATTGACAACTTATACTCTTTGTCTTGATGCAGGCATATTCATATAGCATATTCTTCATCTAATTACAAAACAATTTAAAATCTTTTCAGGGCATTAAATTGGAGCTTTTCTTTTCTTTTTCTTCAGGACTGACCATAAAATCAATACTCTGATGTGACCAGCTGGAGCTACTGCCACTTCACTCTGAGGAGAAAACATTTTACTGCGAAGATGATCTGCGCAATTTTCTCCGCCACCGCGGTTGGATGGGTCTAAGAGACTTAAGCTGCTACAAAGTTGTTGAGAAGTTGGAAGATCTCCATCCTGGTGAAATGTACCAAGGACTGAGATTGCACAGTAGTTGAAAATTATGCAAAATTTAGAACTTTTGTGCCTCCAATGTCTTTGTATATAACTTCAGCACTTATAATATGGACTTCTGTGCTGGGGATTTGATTTCCTTTCCCAGGAGAAGCAGTTCTTGCTAGGTTTATGTCAGGAATTGCTTGGAACACTACCCTCTCCTTTTCATTCCGGTAGTTTGTTGCTTTATGTAGTGAATACTGTATATAGATATCTGTTCTTAGTTCTTAGTTCTTACATTGTATGGGCTCCATTCCAATACAAATCCCATCCTCTTCATTGTACAAATATTTGGTTGAAAACCTTAATGCTATGTTTGATTCCCAAAAGGTTTGAGGAAAAATATAAAGGGAAAGAAAAAATTAAGGAAAATTAAAATGGAGTTAAATTCAACATGTTATTTATTTTTCTGACAACTAAACATTGTAGTTACATCTTGTTCATTGTATTAATTTATTTGATTTGTTGTTTCAAACTCATTTTATTTAGTTTGACTTAAAAATATAAAAATAAAATAACTAAGAATATATAAGGGTTGAAGTTATTTTATTCATATATAATTTCAGCACAATTAAATAATCAAAGATAAGACAATTATTCTTCTTACCATCTTTTTGAGAAATCAAACATAATGTAAATGATCTAAAAACATTTTTTTAAATAATGTATTTTAGATATCCTATGTTATAGGTAAATATTCTTTTTTTTTTTTTTTGGATATATTCACTTTGCATTGTAGTATTCTGTTAGAGGCCTGGACCTACACCAATTGCCAATTTGCCAATTTACCACTTTTGTAGTATTCTGTTGAGGCTTGGACCTACACCAGCCGCACCTTTACCACTTATTTAGGTCATAATGTTCTTTGTCATTACAAGTATTTATATATATTTTTAAGGGAAAGGTTTTTCTAATTCCAAAATTGATAAAGGATTAGATTTCAATTTCCAAAACCGCCTCTCTCATGTTGTTGGTTTTAGACCTGTCACATACCCATTGCCCCGCTCTACCATTTCAGCCAAACCTTAAGGCCAAATATTCTTTATCATTACAAGTATTTACATAGATATGTTCAGAGAAAAAGGTTATTACTGCGTCTGCTTCGATTGATATAAGTTGAAGTTTTAAACGAGCGTCAAAGTAAAGAGGGATCGAAAAAAAAAGAAAAGTTTATTTATTTATTTATTTTTCGAAAATTGATAAAGGGTTAGATTTTGGAAATTGAATTTTCAAGAGCCCTATTTCTCATGTTGGTTTAGTAAGAAGAGAAGAGAGTCAACGATTAGAAATTCTGAGCTGTGTTTTTTTTTACCCAGATAATATGAAAAATTACTTTACCCTTCTATTTCTTGGTGGGGAGGAAGACTGTTAGGTGAGATTCACCAACATGGTGGGTAGATTGTCTGTTTGGGGATCTAGAGGTTTAAATTATGATCTTTTTCATTAGTTTGGAGAAAGTTCACATATATGAGTGAAACTAGACCGCCACGACTAAGCAACTTTGGGCTGAGTTTACTTATATGGGCCAGCCCGGCCCAACATGTTAATTGATGGATGGGCTTATTATTATCACCTTCATTTCTAGATTATTCCTCCTTCGAGAAAAAAGGCACTTGTCACGCCAAAAGTAGACCTTAGTGTCCACAAACCGTGACGTGCCGCATCCACCCACCCACTCCCAACCTTTTCTTTTTTTTCCTCCCTATACCACAAACTTTTCCTCCTAGTTGACTCCCACCCTATCCTACGGTCCTCATCTACAGATACTATCACTTATGGAAATCAACGGCCCAGCACGCAAGCCGGCCTAACCAAGTTTGAAATCATCGAATCCGACAGCTTGGATTAGCCGTTGCAAGATATTAAGATGCGCCAGTCTTCGGGATTTCCGCCCCCCACTCCCCCGAGTCCTATTTTCAGTCACCTTTATCTGTCTTTCTTTATATACAAACACACTACTTTTACCTTACTTCGTTCAGCCACTCTTTATCTTCTCCATCTGCTTCTTCGTTTTATTTTGTCGCTCGACTCTTTCGCTTAGATCATGGGTAAATTATCTTGGTTTCTTCGCTGTTTCCAAAATTTTCCTTTTTATTCTGGTATCATTTTCATATTTTTTTGGTATTATTGTCTGATGTATTGCTTTTTGTGTTTTTTTTTTTTTTTTTTTGTGATCTATCACAGGGAAGATCAAGATCGGAATTAATGGTAATAGATCTACCAAATCTACAGTGACTACATGCTTCCCCCTAATTTTGTTCTTGTTTTTTAAACTTTTTTCTCATGGATCCAGATCTGGTAGCTGTTTCTTCTGATGGTTTTTTCCTGTGTTGAATATGTGAAATATTAGGATTTGGAAGAGGATCGGCCGATTGGTCGCCAGAGTTGCTCTGCAGAGAGATGATGTTGAGTTGGTCGCAGTCAACGATCCATTCATCACCGTTGAATACATGGTATACTGTCATCTCACGAGTTGGAGTTTGTGCTGGATTTGATGATCTATTTAGAGCTGCATTTGGTTATAGGGCGTAGTTGAGCCATTTGTTTTAACATTTTTCCTGTGGGATTTACTTCACTTCAGTACGGAAATAATCTTTCGAGTAATTTTGAGGGATGAGTTTGATGGGGGGTATTCGTTTCCTTTTAGTTGCACCCAAGGCATAAAGAAAGTACTAAGAAAACATCTTTTTATTTACATAGTCCATTTTTCCTCCATAAGATCAGTAAGATTACAAATTTTACAATATATTTGTATGCCTGTATTCGCAGACCTTACCATGTTTAAGTACGACACTGTTCACGGCCAGTGGAAACATCACGAACTGAAGGTCAAGGACAATAACACCCTTCTCTTTGGTGAGAGAAGCCAGTCACCGTCTTTGGTATCAGGTATCACTCTCGATTTCCAACAGGGATCTTATTGTTTTTGTTATTATTATTTAGTGAGTTCCAGATTTATGAAGCTCTTGTCGTATCCTTTTTTCAGGAACCCAGGAAATTCCATGGGGTGAGACCGGGCAGAATTCGTTGTAGAGTCAACTGGTGTGTTCACTGACAAGGATAAGGCGGCTGCCCATTTGAAGGTTTGTCACGATCTGCTGTGTTGTAATGCTCATTATGCTGCAGATTTCTTTTTCTTTTCCTCATTTCCTTGTATGGATGGACATATATACCATGATACATGGTGATTGATACTGTATTCGTGTGCCTTATTTGTGAGTTCTATGCCATCAGTTGGTCGTTTAACAAGAAATCTGAGCTTGGCCTCTGCAATTTGAATATTTGTTCCAGATTTGTGTATTTGAAATTCCGGACTCTGTTTGGTCCTTTGACTCTTACGGGGGCCGGTATGGTATAGACATGGTATTCCTATAAACCCAAATCCTACTGTCTTGAGCTTTGATTAACACTCTATCTAATCCTTTTCTGAGCCTATAAAATTATATAGCTTGAATTAATGGGTTTGTTTAATCACCCAGCCTATATTAGGACCTGTTAATGATTAGTTGTTCAGATCTGTTCTTTCACTATTTTCCATTCGATAATGTGATTTGAAACTTTCAGTCTAAGATAATTTTAACATTACCTGCTTAAATGGTTTTCATTTTTATGGTTGTCTCAGTAATGAATCTGCATTGACCTATTGGTTTGTATGGGTGCTTTTTATCTCAATTATCCTGAATTATTAATCTACTTTCTTTGGCGAACCACAAAGAAGTTTGTTTTAGAACAATCAATTTCCCTTTCTGATAGATAATATATAAAACTGGGTAATTGCATATATGAATCATATCCTATTTTAACATTGTGTAATTTTATTCAGAAATCATATTCTCTACTGCTTATATATCCAGATTCTCTACTGATTATATATCCATATTATTTATCTGTTTTTTCTTTCTTTTGTGCATTTCCTATTTTAATATATTAATCATATCCTATTTTAATACTGTAATTTTTCAGAAATTGTTTTCTTTGCTGCTTATATATCCAGGTTATTTATCTGTTTTTTCTTTCTTTTGTGCATTTCCTGGACTGGGTGTTAGGGTGGTGCTAAGAAGGTTGTCATCTCAGCCCCAAGCAAGGATGCTCCTATGTTTCATCGTGGAGTTAGAGAAGGAATACAAGCCAGAACTGAACATTGTTTTACAATACTAGTTGCACTACAAACTGCCTTGCTCCCACGCAAGAGTTCTACTTTTACCAGCTTGAGTTATGCTTTATGCTTGCTCTTGACAATGTTATCAACAGGTTAGTGTACCTAAAATTTTGATGTGGTTCTAACTTCATTGTGGTATACCCAGGTTATTAATGACCGATTTGGCATTGTAGGGTCTTATGACTTCTATTCACTCCATTACTGGTAGGTTTGTGAAGCTGTTTTTAGTGCCTATTGTTCCAGTGGTCTCTGAACATTAACACTTCTCTTTAATTCTCTGAATCAGCGACCCAAAAAACTGTTGATGGCCCTTCAATGAAGGACTGGAGAGGTGGAAGAGCTGCTTCATTCAACATCATTCCTAGCAGCACTGGAGCTGCCAAGGTATTTAACAGATTGTAGAGTTGGACTATTGTACTCATGCCATTTTTATTATGTTCTTGGTTTCCTTGTACAACAAGGAACTATACTCATTGGGCAGCATCATGTTAGGTTGGTTAAGGTTTGATGGTGGTGGTTCGGTAAAAATGAAGTATTATCTTAGTGATAAGTTAAATATGTGATCTAGAGTTGACAATGAGTAGTTCTATGTGAATTAAATCTTTTAAACAACCTCTCGATATCAAAACGGTGTCATGCTGCTTTCAATTTTTCAACTATTTATTTTAAGGGAATGCGGAAGATTGTTCTATAAACGTGTGATGGTATTATAGAGATAAGTAAAGATGGCATGTCGAATCTACTAGCTGTAGTTATATATGTGAATAAAATATTTTTATTTGAGCTAATATTAAATAAACAGATCAAGGTGGTGTCATGCTTCCAAAAAGTTTCAATTGGTATTCTGAGATCAATTCTTTTCTCACTGAGTTTTAAGCTATCCTAAGGGCTTTCAAAGCCATTCTTCATAACAGTATGAGGATAAGTAAACTCCTTTTTTCTTCCCTACTTGCTGCATTTTAATTTGTGTATATTTAACATCTCAACTAATCATCTAAATTTTTTGTTCTTATAAGGCTGTTGGCAAAGTGTTGCCTGCATTGAATGGGAAATTAACTGGAATGGCCTTCCGTGTTCCTACTGTTGATGTGTCAGTGGTTGACCTCACTGTCAGGCTGCAGAAGGCGGCTACTTATGAGGAAGTGAAAGCTGCCATCAAGTAAGTATTAGATTCATCATTTCTATATGAACAACCAAAAATTCCCTGTTGTTTCTACCAAGCAGGGAATATTACTTTAGTATTATTCAGTGGTATTTGCTAATGCCTTTTTAAGATTCAAACCAACCATGAACATCCTGATTACATTACATCATTGATCACTATAAGATGCTTAGGGGATTACCACTAACTATAGGATGCTAGGCTTTCCACTAACTATAAGATGCTTTGGCTTTCCATTAACTATATAATAGTGCTTGTAGGCTTCTCTGGAAACGATAAGATGCTTAGGCTTCCCACTAACTATATTGGCCATCTTATATTACTGAAATGATATTCTTTTGTTGTTGCTTTAAGGGAGGAGTCAGAGGGAAAATTGGAGGGAATCTTGGGTTACACCGAGGATGATGTTGTTTCCTCAGACTTCGTGGGTGATTGCAGGTAGGGGATGAATGGTCCTTCACTGTAGTGGCTTGTTTCTAGAAAGTTTTTGGTTCTTTTTCATTGTCTGCTTTTTTATTTTGGTTTATTATTATTCCTTGCTTTTGAATATGAGCCGACTTGGATGTGCAACAATTTTGTGTTGCTCATGTGTTCCCAACTCGCTATCTACCATTCAAATGATTTGATTAATAATCACATATTGTACATGGATTGCTGCCCCCCCTCCCTTATCATGATATCTGAGAAGTGAGTATCTAGGAAAGAGTGATATTTATTGATAGTGATGGGTCGTAACATATTGTCCATAATCACATCTTATCTTCTATATTTGGTCCCCTGGTACCCTTATTCGAAATATATTGCCTCTTTCCTTGCTAATTGATTTGTGAAATCCCAACGCAGGCACTGTCATATGACATGACATGCATGTTGTAATTCCATTATTATTTTTTAAATTTGCAGGTCCAGCATTTTCGATGCCAAGGCAGGAATTGCACTCAATGACAATTTCCATAAGTTTGTCTCTTGGTACGACAATGAGTGGGGTTACAGGTAAATTACCTTTTCTCCTTTTCCTTTCCGGGGCCCTTCCCTTTTTTTAACCATTTATCTGTCGTGCATATAGTGCTGGAATAAGAAGTCTCTTAAAATTTTTTCAAGTAAATAAATGATTTGAAAGGAACAAGTAAATATTTGAGCATACAAGGCATAATATATATAGCAAGTAGGGAAAGAAGGGATGGGGGTGGGGATTTACATCCAGCCTCACTGTTAAGAAAGCATAATGCACGTTACTGATTCATAGAGAACCTTGTTTATGTTGAATAATATTTGTGGTGGTGTTGCAGCTCCCGTGTGATCGACTTGATTGTCCACATGGCATCCTGCCACTAAGAGAGGAAAGAGATTCTCGAAGGTGTAGAGCGCTTCTTCTTCTACAATGTTTTTCATGCTGGTTTGGAGCATGTGTGTAGTTATGGGAAGGCTGCGACGTCCAGTAATAATTGGTGGTTTTGAGACCTCAAATTTAGAGACTTTGTTTTTCCTTTTAATGTTTTGAGTTGTCGTTTAGGTTTATGGAAGAAGAGGTTTCTGGGGTATCAAGTTTACCCCCTCCCCATACTCTATTTTCAAGAGGTGAAATTTCGGATTCTACCTAAGCTGTTTCATATTTTCATGAAATCCTTGGTGTAGTGATAGGCCGGGTGTTCAGGCGTTTTATTGCCACTTTTAATTCTCTCTCAATTAACTGAAAATTAATTAAACTCGGTTAAAGGATTATTTGAATTCGTGACAACTTAAAAGGGGTTTGTTTGGAAGTTGAAATGCAAATGCCGATCTTATGAAGCCTAGTTTCTCATATCCCCTCTTTTGAATGAGAAATGTCAAATAATGCTTCATACATGAATGATCTCTTCAATTTTTAAGCAATCTTTAGGGTGTGTAATATCTGTTGCCTTGCACCTAGAGTTGGGAATTTTGGTTGTTGCCTTACACCTACAGTTGCGAATCTGGGTTGAGCTTTAGAGTGGGTTGGTCTGAAATTTTGAAGGGTTGAGCTGAAAAATGAAAGCTTAGAAATGAACTTAGGGCATTTTGGCCTAGCTTGAATAGGCTTGTGGGTCAATTGGGTCTGGGTCTTGACAGCCCATTTGGCCTGTTTTGACTTTTTTTTTAAGAAAAATTGGTTTAAAGGGGATAAATTAAAGAGTTATTTGTAAAATTAGCTTTGAAAATGTTTAAAAATTGTCTTACATGTTAACTAAATATTTTTCTAAGGGTATTTTTGTATGAACGTATTTCTTTTTGTATTTGGATAGTGTCTTTCTGTACTGGCAAGGAAAGATATTAGTTTTGTAATTTTTTATGGTTTGAAAGACTCCCTTCTTTAAATATGACAAAAATATAAACAGAAATTTTGTAACCTAAAACTCCCCATCCTGCCTTTCACGTTTCCATTTATTTCCTCTTTAGTCGTTAGAGATCTCTCCGGCCTCTGCTACGCAGTCGACCGCGATTGTAGAAACAACCCCGAACGATGACGAGGTCGTCCTCCTCCCGGATTCAGTTTGGGTCAACATTTTCGCTGACTCGGAAAGTCCAAATGATCATCCAACAAACCAAACCCTAAACAAACCTTAAATGCAATGCTTTCAGACCCAAAGGAACCAAACGAAGACGCTCTCCAGTCTATTTGGAGAAAAACGGCAGGCAGGTCTCTTGATGATGAGGCCACTGGAAGTGCAGAAGTTCACTTCTATACTTGGGAAATGAAAGGAGTTTTAGGTTTCCTAATCCTCCTCTCTTTCATTTCATTTTCTACTGTTTCTGTTCTGTGTTTAATTTCCCCAATTAGTGAAATTGGATTGGCACTAGCATTGCTGGTTGGAAAAACTACCCATTTATAGAAAATCCAATAATGAGAATTTTGGCAAAAAAAAAAAAATATCGATTTTGATGCAGTGATATGGATAGCTAACAATAAAATATTGTTCACGCAAGAACATGATGTTGAGAATCTTAAAGATTGGCTTCAACTTAAAACAATGGAACATCAAGGCTAACTTGATAGTTGGCCCCAGAATAAAACCCGAATAAAAGGAGTCGAATGGACAGTCCATTTTAGCTCGCATTCAGAATGGGTCAAGGTCAATTCATTTCCCACACTCTAATCACACCAAAGTTATAATTAGCGTTGAAATAACTATGATAACCCCAACGACCCAATCCTAATTGCAACAGAGATGTGTTAATTTCAAAGCATTTGAAAATGAGGAAGATGAGTTTGTAATATGGTTAAAGTCTTCTTTTATAATGTATTTAATAGAGATAAATATAACTTTTATCACCTTAATTTCAAAGTTGGACAACCCATAAACTTTAAATCACTATAGATCAATCAGTTATAATTAAAATTTTGACTAATAGGGTGAACAACATTGTTTGCCACTACAAAGCTTTTGATAACATTCTATTTGCCCATGAAATTACGCATTCACTTAAAAGGAAAATTTAGATTTTATGGTGTTAAGCTTTATATGGAAAAAAGGTTACAATAGATTTAGTGGAAGTTCCTTAAAGTAAGTGCTTAATAAAATTAGGTTTACTTGAAGTGAAATGATTGAGTTATAAGTGCATCTGGGTGTGGTACTCCGTTTTGATAAGGGAGTGATTTGATTAATGACGCTTTTGAAAAAATGTCATGTATTCATTGAAATCCGACCCTTCATTAATTTTGGCTTGATTTTGACAAAAAATGTCATACTTCATTTCTTTAAAAATAATCTTAACCCCAGAGACAGTATAATCACGATGAAATGGTAGAAAGCATTTTATGTAGTGAGTTCTTTTCAGAGAAAAACATGAGAGGTTAAATTCTCAAATTTGACTGTATTTGATGTATTTTAACAAAATATTTCTTTTAATGAATGGTAGCCTATAATGTAAAAATTCAAACAATAAAGTGTTGAACAAAATGTATGTTATCTATATATTTTATTTGTGTATTATGAATTTCTAGGTAGGAGCATCTTTCTGGCGTATTCTTTCCTGGATTATGCATCTTAGTCTTCCAAGACCTTCTGCCTTATTGAAGAGGAATCTTGTGTATGAGTATAAAGCAAAAAACTTTAAAACATTTTGTTCTTGAAATTTCTAATTCATATTTAAATTTCTAATTTAACTCTTCTTTGGGAATTTTCTTTAAATATTAGGAATCTTTAATTTTATTTGTATAATCATCCTTACAGATCATGTTTCATAAAATTATTACATCGAGTCATTTATTATTTAGAAAGCCCGGTCCGTTGTGAAATGGGTGCCTGCGGAATATATGGGTATCTCATATCTCGATACCACACTATCGTGTCTCATTCAGAGACCATTTTATGAGTAAAAGTAGCATTCGGACTACTTTTCAACCATATCAAATTATTACCAGACTATTTCACAATAATCCTTTAAGTTTATTACAACGCTCTTATGGAAATCATATGTGTAACACTATTTTGTTCATATATTTTATAATATGAATATCAAAACACATGTGGCTTCTTGTGAATTCAGGCGCCGAATGAAAAAATTAAATCTGTAAATCTATTATGCGCCAAATATTTTCTCACAAGGATGGAGTCATGCCTAGTAAGAGAATCTGCTCCCTCTCTAGCTTCTCACTGAGGTCTTGGCGTACGTGTAAAATATGTTTACATGATCATGAATCCCAGGCTGTAGTGATTCTGGAATCCTACATGTCGTCTTAATGAAATGAGATCTTGGTAATCCGTATCGTAAAGCTGAGTCCTCGTTAGCTACTCTCGCCTGATACAAGCCCATGTGTGAAAGCAGTAGATCTGGATGACATTGATGATCATTTTAGCTTGTTTGTTTGTTTATAAAGTAAAAACTTTTGGATGATACATCTGTGATGTTTATATTCTAAAAATTCATGCGGCTTTTGTGGGTAAATAGACTTTTTTGGTGTCTCCTGACGGACTCAAGTAAGCAGGACACTTTAAACTCATTCTTTGAGATATGTCGACCATAATTGGTGGGTCTTTCACCGGGAAGGATCTATCCCGACTTCTTTGATGCAGACACATATTTTCATACATTTCAATCGATGCTGACTCACATTGGACGTTGTCCCGTTAATGAAACCACCCGATCGACACAGAACTTCCCCGTGTTGAGTTTACCCGACCAGCCATTCCGCCGAACAATGCGATGTCCATGCATATGCAGTAATTATATCATTAACGTATTTGTACCATGTTACATTTATGATGTGGATGCTATATAAACGATTTTATCAAACATGCATATTTAATGCATCAGATAATTATATCAAACATCGTATAGTTTCCACCATTAACTCATTCATGTCAATGTATCCACCGCAGAGCATATCTCAGCATTTCATCAAACCGGCATGTCATGCCATGCGATTAAATACACTTAGTGCTTATGATCAAAATTTAGTGATGTTGTGAGTACAAATGCCATTTCCTAGCATGTGATCAGTTATAATCACAAAGATATTTTCAAAAGACTCGAGCATTAACGAGAATACGAGTTTGAATGAAAGAACATGATATTAAGTTTGAGTACAATAAGACCACTAATTAACTTGATCATGATAATGTGCCGGGTTTGCAGGACCATTTTGTAACTCTGTTACAATTTTCAGCCCAGTGAACCGAGGAAAAGCCCATACAGATTGATTACAACTAAAGTCGCGGGTGAAGGACAACAAAATGATATATTAGTTATCATGAAACATGGCTTGTAAGGCATGACACAGCGTGGTCCCAGCGGACAAAACAGTAGTTCAAATATTAGAAGAAGCGGTGGAAGAATCTCACCTCTTGAAGCGCGACGCCGTCAGACTATCTCAGACTTTACTTATACTTAGTACGGCGGTTAAATGATCCAGTTTCATGTTTCTTTTCTCATTCTTTCTCTTTCCCTTTCTTCTCCTTTTTTCTCTCTTTTCTTTTCCTCTCTTTCTTTCCTCTCTTTCCCTCTCCTTTTTTTTTTCCTTCCTTTTCCTTGTTCTTTGCTCCCCTCATTCTCTGACAGGCTCCCACCTTTATATTTATAGCATTCTCCATGTGCCATGCATGTTGACACATGGCATGCCATGTGTCCTACATGCATAGGCCTTTTCCATGCATTGTGACACATGGCTTGCCATGTTCCACCCATTTAATTTAATATCAGCCACAGCAAACTGCCAATGTGTCGCTCGACATTCGTTGCCTCAAAAAAAATGTGAAATTTCGATTATCTCGAATTCAACGAAGTGTACAATGACCTAAATTTACGTTAAATGAATCCAACGATAGGTTAGTTTATCATCGAGATACGAAATTTAAGTTTTGACTGTATAATGGCGCGAGTTCATAGTGTTAGATCCCGAAAATTCATGCACATATATATACAATCACGTAAAGCCATACTACAATCATTCATTTTGTTTTTCAAATGGCTGAAACAACGTGCCTTCATCCTTAGATAAGGAGGATAAGTAGCACGCATTGTGTCGTAGCGTTCCCATGTTACCTCCTCACTCCTCAGTCTTTTGCCCTGACACCTTTACCCAGTACCGGCTGCTCTTTGTGTCCACAAAACGATCCATTTATATATACATAGCTGGTACTCTCAAAAGGTATCTGTATCAACGATGAGCTCGCACAAATCCCTTTACATGAGTCGGATTCTAGAATTAATATACGGAGCATGGAGACGTGAATCTATGGAACATCAGATAAACTTTGTAGCGGTAAAGCAATGGAGTGCATAATATACCCACCATCTAGTACCTCGAAGGTCGATATACACAGCCAAGCGATGGCTTTCCCGGCAATGAATCTGACCACTCCCTCTTAGGTATCACCTTGAGAAGACATTGAACCTCTAGTAAACTCTAGAGGTGACGTCGTTTGTCGGCGCCAAACTTTTCGACTACAAGTCGTGAGAAAACCCCTTTAGTATCAAGTCCACATTTAGAAGTGCCCTTTGCAAGTGGACTATAGCGGATCTCTCTCCACCTCAGTCAATAGGCCCAGGAGATGACATGACCTCCCATATAGTGCCTCATTGGGTGTATATGTATACTAAGCTTGATAAGCTGTTTTTGTGGCAGAACTCACTGGGGTAATGCTCACCCGTAACCTTAAGATGGGCACGTGTGCATATCCTCCTAATGTTTGGATGGTCATCTCAGGTGTTGTCCATACGAGGGGATGAAACGGTGCTCATCACCAGTTTGCCCCACCCCATGGTATTGGAAACTCTTGAAAAATTAGCTATAAACTTGGGATCTCGGTCTACGTCACGATGAGATTGAGTACTCCATGTAAGCTGACGATCACATTGTATATATAAATTTTGCAGAATGCCTCGAATTGAAGGTCATTCGCATAGCCCGCAAAGGGTCTTGGAGCTTGGTGATAGATCCACGATCATCCACACCGCGTCATACCACCATGATGTTAAATTGGCAAGTGGTCACAAAATCCATCGTGATGTGCTCCTTCCTCCTTTACCTCCCAACGACTAGAGTAGCCCCGCCGTCTCACGGTGTTCGACCTTTACTCTTGACCACGTGAGACACCAGATGAACAAAGTCCACCCCAACCGTGTTTCGATTTCCACTCACAGTAATCTTGGCTGACGGAGATCATATTATCTTATTTTGCTTTCTATTTATTTTTGGGTGTATATGAATGAGAAGCCAGTGGGACTCACTAGGATCTTCTCTCTCCAAATACGCAACTAGAGACACAATCCTACCTCCCATACAAAAGACCACAGAATTTATTATGAGATAGTGCAGCGCCGTCACACTATACTGACGATGCACCGTCCTTAATGGGCTGATCTCTTTGAACTACCCACACCGGGCCTCGATCACTTTCTACTCGTGGGAAGATATAGCCGCAGGCTCCCCAAGTCCATTGAGCTGATCATGCGATGCAGATTGTCCCACAATCTCAACCATCTGCCACTCCCGGGAAGCTTCACTAGCGAGACTGCTGTGACTTAGGTAGGCGCATCGGCCACCACGTTTGCCTTCTTGGGGTAGTAATGCAAAGTGAAATCGTAATCCTCAACATACTCCATCCATTTGCGTTTGCCTCATGTTGAGAATCACCGCGTATAAAGATGTACTTTGGGCTTTATGGTCGAACACCTCAAGCGCTCACTTAGTAGATAGTGGCTCTCCGTATTTTCAAAGCCCGAAATGATGGCCGCCAACTCTATATCGTGCGTAAGGTACCTTTGCTCGTGGTTCTTTAACTATCGAGAACCATAAGCCATAATAATCCTCGATTGCATAAGAACACATCCTGGTAAATGCTGGGGCATCCGAGTCTGCTTTATGTACCCCATCCCACAATGGGACTATCGGAATAGGAAGCCAGAAGCGTAAGCCTTATTTTCAGTTCCTAGAATGCCTTCTCACATAGGTCATTCCACTCAAACTTGACCTCCTTCTGGGTCAACCTCATTATAGGTGCAGCTAGTCGGGAGAAGTCCTGAATAAATCTCCTGTAGTACCCTGCCAATCCTAAGAAACTGCGTATCTCGAAGACTGACCTTGGCCTCTCCTAACTCATAGCACTCACCATACATGGGTCATTGATTTGCACAGGCGGAGTATCACGTGCCCCAAGAACCTTACGCCGATGGCTTGGAACTTTACACTTATTGAACTTGGCATACAGCAGAGTGTTCTCTCGGGGCCTAGAGAACAATCCTCAGGCCAATCCTCATGCTCCTCCTCGGACTTAGGTAGACAGGGATGTCGTCGACAAAAGACTACCGTAAATTGATCTAGATAGAGTTAGAATACCACATGCATGAAGTCCATGAATGTTGGCAAGACGTCGTCGATCGAGGGCATCACTATGAACTCGAAATGCCCATACCGTGTCTGAAACGTTGTCTTAGGGATATCTGCCTCCTAACCCTCAACTGATGGTAACCGGTGCAGAAATCTATCTTGGAATACACTCGCACCCCTCTTAGCTGATCAAGCGATAAGTCGATCGTCGTGAAGGAACATATTCTTGATAGTAACCCCATTTAACCACTTAGATAATCTATGCATGTGAATAGTCTTGTCTTTTTCTTTGCAAACAACACTAGAAGTTCTTTGGTGAGTGTTTGGTCTAATAAATCCTCTGTCCAATAAGTCTTGTAATTGGACCTTAAGTTCCTGTAACTTAGCAGGCGGCAGTCTATGCGGAGTCATAGAAATAGGCGTCGTACCAAGGTGTAACTCAATCATTAGTTTACATCCTATACGGAGTAATCGGATAGTTCGTCGGAAAAACATCCTCATGCTCATGACCGCCGATGTGGGCTCGAATCCTTTTGTCTCACACACACCAAGTCCTCAGGTAAGGCACGCCGGTATTTGTCAGTTGCCATTGTCACACAGAGTCATACGGCGAGGTCTGACATCATGCTTATCCCCACGAGCATAACACGAATGCCATCACATTGTGTGGCGGTAACTCTCCTACGATCCTGATCGGTAGCAGTGGTGGGCGTCCCGACCCGATCAATCGAAGGATGACATCAAACTTTCGAACATGTCAGTAACTGAAGATCCGCAGTGAGTAGAGATCACGGATCTCTGGCTCACTACCGCAACATATCATATCAACCCTCACCGTAGTTCCTATGGGAGAACTCACATGTAGTATTTTCCAGGTTTGACCTTTGAGCGATCTTTTCCACCGAGGATCTTGTGATTAAAGAATAAGATGCCTTAGAATAAAACAATACTTTATTACTAGGCGAGATAGTAGAAAATTGCTGAATAGTAGGCTTATATCTGACAACTGGTGTAATGGCGAGAAGACACGCCCACTAGGTCTTTTTGAAGTCTGAGCATGAGCCACCCCAGCCTCGACCTTGGCCCCTTCCTTGGCCCATCGGGCCTAACTTTACAAAATGTTGGGTACGTAGGTGCCTATGACTTATCTTTATCTCTCTGCCCGTAGTAAGTGAAGGAACAGCTGGTCAGTAAAATTGACGATGGTAGGTGGTGTCCCATAACTGCAGGATTCTTACCTATGAGGACGATCCCCACCTGAGTGTCTGGGGTGATGGCGATGAAACATCTCACTTGCCTGTCGTATGTACTGATAGCTCGACCACATCACAGAGCCCTTGGATAAAAAAAGTCCTCTTGCTTCTTTTTCACGAGCTAGAAGAAGGTTTACTCTCCCTCCTCTTATCTTTAACAACACCAGCATCCCAGATGTTCCATGCATCATCCACCTCTATCTCAATGTCCATAGTAGTCGTATAGTGTCACTTTTCTTGTAGGAGAATTTTACAATTTTCCCCGAGATGGATGATTTGATTCATCCACCAGAACTTTCTCACATAAATGTCCATGGCTATATAGTTATCGTGAAGCAGGCTAATTCGATGACTTAACAGTATTAATGCTATCATAGTTCCTTGTCTTCGATTCCGGGAACTCTGAGCTTTCATGTTGGCGGGCGTGAAAATCTTTCCATGAAGAGTAGACTCTTCCATGTGAAACCCCCTCCAAGTCCTCGAGGCTCTGATCCAATCCACCATACTTAGGACTGCCTCACAGTTAGAATGTCGCTAGTCTTATTTGGTAGCATGGGTGATCTCCATAGCCTCTAATATCTTTTCCACTTGCCGGAACCAATGATTAGCTATCATCGGATCCCCTCCTCTCCTAAAGGTTGAAGAATAATGTGTCTTGAATCTTTGAAGGTTACTTAACCCCCTTTGGCTCGACGTTGCCTTGCTTTGTGTAATGTTAGCGGTACTCGCCCGTGCAATAGTAGCGATTCGCGACACGGTAACTCGTGAAGGCTTGTTAAGGCTGTAGTGGTAATTGGATTGCTGCCTCCATGCCATCTCAATGACCCCTTTAGATTTCCTCTTTCTCATTTCCATCTACACATGTCAAATAGAAAATTGAAGTTCCTTTTCTAGTCCAGACTAATGTGCATTAGCGACCACTAGTAGACATCACATCTGAATATGGGTTCATTCATTTTCGAACTTCTAGTTATGTTCTGCTCTAGTGTTGACTTTTTCCTATATCGTTTTACCATGTATATAGTTCACATAACCACACAATCATGTAGCATATTAAGCACAAAACATGAAATGCACCATAAATGCGCAGTCTATACCCATGCCTTGGGAATCCACAGAGTGTTCGTATACCTAAGCTCTTATACGACATGACTTACCACTGACGGAGATACAGTTGACTAACGTAAACCTGCAGATACATCAGACTATCAGCATCTACGATACCACTATCGTGTCTCATTCAGAGACTCATTTATGAGTAAAGTAGCCCCACCGAAGCCCTTTCCAACCGTACGAAATGTTACCCAGAGACTATGTCATGATAGTCTTAAGGTTTGTGCAACACTCTTTATCTGAAATCATATATTAACTGATTTTGTTTTAATATATTTTACAAAAATGAATATCAAGGCCACATGTGGCCTTCTTTACAATTACAACTTAGATGAGCGTTGTCACAAGGTATCTATCTACACAGAAATATTTTTCCATGGGTGAGCCATGCCCGATAGAGAATACACCTCCTACTGAGATATACATTCAAATTATTGTCGTGTCACTCACCATTTCACCGATCACATTCAACAAGAACATGTCGAATTCTTTATGGAATCCCTACCATGTCATATATGGAATGAAGGATGTGACTCATCATGTACCATCTTGCAGTCACTCATCGACTCCTCACATAGCACTCTAACCTATATGAAAAGCAGTCATTACGGATGACATCAGCGATCATTCAACGACACATTTCCATTTGTTTATAAGCCCAAAGCTTTTAGTTACATCCGATGATGTTTATATTCCAAATCCATAGCATTTTGTGGGTAATGGACTTTTGGTATCTCAAATAGACTCATAAACCCAATGAACCACTTTTATTTTTTCGTGATTAGGGACTATGTCGAACTTATAATTGGAAGGTCTTTTGTTTGGGGGAGGGATCTATCCCAAACCTGTCAGGCACATATTTTCCTTACCATTTCAAATCAACTGCCGAGCTCTATTAGACGTTATCCCATTTGTGCATTACCAATCAAACACCATTCCTGATGTTGATTTACTGACCGTGCATCACCCATTTAATACGATGTCCCCATGTATATGCAGTACAGTGTATATTAATTATTTGTACCATGTCATATATAATGATTATATGGACAATTTATCAAAAATGCATATTACGATACATCCTGATGATTATATCATTGCCATATCATTTCTACGATAACTCATTCTGTCAATGTGTCACACAAGCATATATCAACATTTCATCAAACAAGCATGTCATGCCATGCAATTAGTATACTTGGTGCTTATGATCAAAAATTTCCCTTGTGTGTGAGTACGAAATGACATTTCATGTGATCAAGATTCTATACTCAAAATGGCTTTTCAAAGAGTCGAGCGCGTAGATAGTTCGGACAAGAAAGATATAGTCGTCCGAAGTTGGAGTGCAACGGGGCCGCTGTGCGCGATCAAAATAAGTGTGCGAGATTCTTGAGACCATTTAAACTCAGTACCGCATAATTTCCTGCCTGTTCATTTAGTAGCCCTTTGGTAAGGCTAGAACCAGTCTCAGGTGAGGCTATGAAATGGGCCTGTTAATTAATGCCACAAAACATGCCATAAACATGGCCTGGCGGTAGTCCCCAGCTATCACGAAATAATAGCTCAAAGGAAGGAAAGAAACCAAGGTAGGAAGAATCTCTACCTCTTGGAGCGCAGCCCTTGTCGAATACACGGACTTTACTTCTTGGTCGACGAGGTTTGACCATGGCTCAGATTTCCTTCTCTCCCTTCTTTCTCTCTCACTTTCTTCTATTTGTCTCTCTCTTTTCTTTTCCTCTCTTTCTTTCCTTTCTTTCCCTCACTTCTATTTTTTCCTTCCTTTTCCCTCTTGCTGCTCCCTACTTCTCTGGCTTGACCCACCATATTTATAGCATTCTCCATGTTGCCATGCATATTACACATGGCATGTCATGTATCACACACATGGCTTGCATATGTCCTCTATCCCATAGGCCTTGGCCATACATTGTGACATGGCATATGTGTCTTTAAGCCCCAGCCATGTGTCGCGCAATGGCTCGTCGTATAATACTTGAAACACCTAATACCTCGAAAAATGTGAAATTCGACAATCTCGAAATTCATGAAGTCGCTTAAGCCCATTAAATTTAGAGCGAACCCAGTGATTCCGTTTTTCATCAAATAGAAACTTCCAGTTTCAACATATCCTTGATAGGATGCTTAGTGTTTTTTTTTTTTTTTTTTTTGGAAAGTTTCGATTCCCAAGATTGTTGTCATTCTTCTGATTGTTACTTAAGGCTCCAAAGGCCTTGCACTTTGGTCTTCGCTTTTAAAACTATGGTGGGAGTTAGCTAATTGTCACGTGAAACCCACATAGGGGCATGGTGACAATTCACCTCGAGCCTTATTTGAAGGTTTGAAGTGTGAACGACTTATCCTTTCTTGTAAGCGGATTTTTTGTCCAATTACCAAACATGACCAGTCAAATGCAGCCTTCTAAATTCATAAATTCTCCAAATTTAAAATTTCATCAAGATAAAAATTGCTTAAATATTTCAAATCTCAATTATGCATGTCATATAAAAGTTTAATTGAATATATGATATTTGGAATCTCCACGTCATTTTGTCTTAATGTAAGCGAATGTTATCATCCAGTGACTTTCTCGATGCTTTTTCAAAACTGACTTTTCATAAACGCCCAGACTTATGAGTTCAACATGATCAACATAAAGTTCTAATCAAATCCTAATGATGGCGAATCCCAGCCTAGCCATGTCGCTTTCCTCGCGGAAACTAAAAGTACACGAAAATATATCGGCAAAATAGGGTGAGCTAAAAGCTCAATAAGAAATACTATCTGATTTCATGGATCAAAAGTTTTCAATCATATAACAAATAGGAGATATTTTTCATCAAAACTTTGATTCAAAAATAAGTTGGAACATTAACAAATATACTTAAAACATTCTCACATCCATTTCAAATGATTTCGCTATCGAATGTGTCCACAGCAATTTCATATCAAATTTCGATTCAAACACTTTCATATCAAATCCAATCAAATACATTTCAAATATTTTCTCTGGTCATCAAATATCGAATGGGTACTTGATTGTGGAGACTTTCAAATTGGTATTTGTATGGTGTTAGCACAAGTGAATGGAACAACCTTCTTAATCTTCAGCGACTTTCTAACCACACCAGGCTGAGGTTCAAATCAATTAATTCATGAAAATGTAAGATTATTATTATATCCCGTTGTGAGTAGAATAGTGTATCATTATTATATCCCGTTGTGGTAGAATAGTGTCAACTATTATTAAGTTGGCAGTAAAATTAGCAAGTCAAATATTTCATTCAAAATTTCAAATTACAAAACATCATATCTCCACATTTTCTTTCGTAAACAAAACAAATCTCAAAAGTACAATCATACGAAACTACTTTCTTGATCCATGGATAATTCAAATAAATAAAACAAGTAAAATTTTTCATAAACCAAGATTATATATAATTCAGCTAAAACAATTTTCATCCTCAAATGAAGTAAAAACAGACAATTTTCTCTTTTTTTTTTTTTTTTTACGCATTAATGTCCATACACGTACATATATATAATAATAATTTTTCGAAAGGCATGTGAATCCCTTACCTCGAAGAGGTAATCAAAAGCTTTGAAGAGCTAATCGAAGAATTTCACCCCTCAATGAAATATTTCTCTAAAATAATAAGGAAGAAACTATCATGCATTTCTTATTTATTCTTAAAACTTTCCCTAATTGATATTTTAACAATTATATTATTTTTGTTCACCACAAACATATTGTGGTATTCGAATATTAACTATTTGAATTAGGTAGTTTTACAAATTTTATAAAACTCATATTCCTTTCGGATCTTATTTTAATAATTTATTTATTTTTATTCTCTTAATTTGAACTAAATCTTTTACTAGAAAGAAATAATATTAATATTATTTTACAAATTATATTATTACACAATACTAAATGCAGCCTTTTTACCTAACAATTATCATACTTGACAACAAGTATTATTAATCTGATCTTATTTCCTATAATTGCTAAATAATTATTCTAATCATATTCCTTATCTAATAAAATCTCAATCATAATAAAATATTTACTTGCCAAAATACATATATCTTTAAATACTTATTAAATACAAATATTTATACAGAATTCAACCTTTTCAAATTTATCTAATTTGTTTATCATTATTTTCTTTCAAAATTTATCCTTAAATACTTTTTCATTCTCATACTCAAAGTAATTGATATGACACCCACCAGATCCTTATTTATTTTATTTGAAACGAAAGTGTAATCCCCAATCTGAAACGCTTGGGGTTTATCTAGTGAAAGAAAATTAAAGAACCTACGTAAAATCTAGACAAATAAAATGAGGAAGATCTTACTGAAAATTTTGTTCTTCCAAACCCCCCAGATCAGAAAGCGTGCGTCTGCGGAATTCTACGCGTCGGAGAAATTCAAAGATGAATAGAAAAGATTTTCTTCTCTTATTGCAATTTATACTAGGGTATCTATTAGGGAAATTACGTTTTTACCCCTCTTTCATTATAGTAATTAATTAATTACTAATTGAATTACCATTATTATTTTCATAACGTCCTTTCATTATAATGTTAATTAATTACCTAATTGAATTTACCATTATTATTTTCTTGAATTACCATTATTATTTTCCTGTGCGATCCTTTCGTTAAAGTAATTAATTAATTATTACCATTATTATTTTCATAACGTCTAATTGAATTATCATTATTATTTTAAAGTAACTTATACCTATACGAATTCCTTGTCATTGTGTACCCGCACTAACTTATCTTATCTGGTCGCAGGTGTTGTTCTCCTCTTTATAAAGTTTAGTCCTGAAGCTTGACTTACGGAATCTTGAAATAATTGAGGATGTTTTTCTCTCATCTTTTCTTCTAACTCCCAAGTGGCCTTTCGCATACTATGATTCCTCCATAGGACTTTTACCAACTTGACAATAGCATGTCGTAGAACCTTATCCATCACATCCTGATTTGAGCGGTTACCTCCGTGAGTCAGTCTCGAAAATCTAAATAGCTCAACTCCACAGCATGAGAAGCATCGAAAACATATTTCCTCGAATTGAGCATAAAACACATTATGAATCTTAGACGGTCGAATGAGGCTACTTTATCGTAAAGTACCTACTCTCTCTAATATTTCAAACAAACCCGCCGTCGGGCGGGTTTTCCTTTCTCAGCAGTTTTCAACTTCAAATATCTCAATTTAATTCAATAAGCAACTTTACAAAATAACATAATCACCAAATTCAAATACCAAATATTGCTTGGGATTATCAACATAACACTTGTAGTATTGCCTTGATTTTCTTCAAATTCTCTTTATTTGGATTATCCTTTATTAGTCAATTTTACAAATTCATATGTTAATTTTTTTTCTCCCGATATGATCATAACACTTAGGAGATCATAAACTTCTACCATACACCTTTACGAATATATAATCTCATTGCTAGCTTAAAACTATTCTGAAAATTTAGCAAGGTAGGCTATTATGATTACTTTCCAAAATTAACAATATATCTCAACAAATATTTCCAACTTGAATTACTTTCTCAATTAATCATTAGTCTAAGTATGAAAGCTAACATCAAAACTAACTTAGTACTTGATTTTTTTTTTTGACGAAGTCAAAATCTAAGAAATAAAATCTGAATTCTTATTACATACTTTAGAATCAAATATTTCATACATTATTAAAATCTCCTTAGTATCGAAGCTAGTCTATTAGAAAATTATTAGACTTTATCCATACACAAACCATCATAATGAAACATTGTCATCAACTAAGGTTCTTAGTAACCTATCACCAAAATCCATGGTAATAAGTTTCACTCATTTAGAAATATAAAGTGATTTGCAAGTACTATTAGGTCTTTGATGTAAACCTCCATATACGATCACTAAACCCCAGAAGTCCTGAAATAATGTAATACCTTACTTCATATATGACCGTCAAAATTACATCTTAAATATTTAAACTTTTGCATCCTTTTAGGGTAGATGCGTAAACAATGCTCAATAAACCTCCTTCAAAGTTTGTCTCTTTATGTCTCCATTATTTAAGACGTTAAGTCTAATCCCAATTTCAGATATTATTATCTTATTAAACACAACAATGGTTCCCGAAAAGTTCAACTAGTTTGAATAATTCCTTATAAGATCTTAATTCTCCAAACAGTTGTTGCACTATAATGCTCAACATAAGAACTCTAAAATCCAAAGGTATGACATGGACTTGTAAACATCTCTAATCATATAATAATTGTTTGCGACAACCTTAAATGATTTCCAAGGAAAAATTTTTTTTTCTATTTAAGGCATAAATCACAAGATTCTCATTGTTTTATTAGTACTGAATAATGTCATCATAATCCTTAAGTAATTGTATCAATATCTTCTATTTCTTGCTTCAAAAATCATTTTTAAAGAAGACAAAGACTTCAAACTCTCTTTAAAGTATGAGTAGATCATAATAAAAAAATGTCTTCATATCTTAGAGATTGCAAAATCATTTTACCTCTTCAAATCATAATAAGGTAGTTTTTCTCTATCTTAAAATTTCAAATGTCTATAAGTATGTATCAATTTTCCATGTTGCATAAGAACACAACATAAATCCTAATAGAAAGGCATCATTATGCAAACAAATCTTTGCAGACAATGAAATAATCAGAATAAGAGTTGCTACCAATTTGCTCTTCAACTCTATGAAGCTATCATCCATAGTTATAAGACCAATCAAATACTTCTTTCTATGTCAACTAAATATAAGATAATCTTAGAGATCTCTTAATAATTTATTTGTAGTACTCAATAAATCCCAAGAAACTTCAAACTTTAATAACAATATTAGATCCTTTCAAATTTCAAATTGTTTTCATCACTCATCACATTGACTTAAAAGACTTAACAACATTTCTAAGCAATAACTACCTTGCAAGGCTTAGCTTATGAGTAACAAATTTATCCACATGTTTCCTTCAACTAAACTCAAGATAACTAAGAATATGGAAAGATATTTTCCCAAAACAATCAACAATTAAAAGGTAATGGCACCTTAATTCATCCTCAAAATCAAACAAAACCTTAATGTTTAAGAGTATTAAGTCAATTCAATATCTTCTTAACAATCGTCATAAAATAACTGAAACCATATATTGTCCATAATGACATGTTCTATAAGTGACAAATTCAAATCATACTTTATCTTGATAAAGAAGTATATTCACTAAACCGACGAACAATACTAAGGCAAGAGTGTAGTGAACTTTAACTAGTCAGCTAAGAAATCAATTATCTAACATAACTTTGTAAAGAATGCTAAGAATACACAAGCGGATGTAGACTATCAAGCTAACCGTCTTTCAGCTATCCCCATAGACAAAACTTAAACAAGTTCCCATTAAGATCATAAATCGGCTCTGATTACTTGGGCCAGAGCTTTTACGTACTTGGTTACCATAGGCACCATCGCTCTATTCCTCTTCCTTTGTTGTTCCTATGCTAGGTGAAGCTCTTCATTATCCTTCTGCAAATGGGGCTCTGTCTGCCACCTCTAAATAAACCTTGACTTGATTGATATCTTATTCTTTCAAATGAGCTTTAGTCCATCCTAAAACTTTAATGCTTTCCTCCTCTGTGCTTGATCAGGCGCAGGGCAAGATAGATTCGATGGCTTTTAGCCTCATATTGGGTCAATGTCAAATCTCTTTGTTCAAGCGGACAAACTCTCCACCTTTTGTCGTCGAACACTATCAGTGCTTCTTAAAAAACGTCTCCGTAAACTATCTCGAACAATGGCTGATCCTCACAAATCCTTTTTAGTCATGAGCCACTTGATGATCCGCCTCTTTGCTTCGCTGCATAAATGCTGCATAAGATGCTTTTTTGCTCATCAAAGCAATCGATGACAATAAGAATTTTTCTATCTTCATAATCCCTGACCTCACACCTCTTGTTGGATCTGAGATAGGAGGAAAATAAGGGGACTCAACTTCTTAGTCGTCAAGCCCCTACTAGATGAGAGTTGTCCTTGACCATTACTTCGGTAACTCTGCTTTGCCTCTCCCCTTGATCCAGTAAAGTCCTAAATATCTATAAAGCCCCTTCGGTGCTCATAGGGATGAGAAGCCTCGGAGTGGAGAGGTATATCATCATTAGCGACTATTTTGGGAAGATGCAAGTCTCATGGCATAGTGTTATCGTAAAAATTATAACTAATTTAATTAGATTAAACCAAACAGCAAGTTAGAATTGTAGAATTAAAGGAATAAGACTAGATGAAGTTGAAACTTAAGCTCAAGCCATCGCTCATATATTTAAAGGTAAACTAAACGAGTTCCCATCAAGATCATAACTTTATGGCTCGATGCCGCTCTTGTCATGCCACGAAACCCACCTTGGGGCATGGCCCCTTCAATCCACCCTCGAGCCCGACTGAAGGTTTGAAGTGTCTTTGACACTATCCTTTCTTGTAAGCTGGATTTTTGTCCAATTACCAATACATATTAAAGGCCAATCACTTAACCTTAAATTCATCAAATTCTCCAAATTTAAAATTTCATGCGTCTAAAAGTTAGCCTTCTAAATATTGAATCTAAATTATGCATGTCATATAAAGTTGTTCAGAATATGTGTTGGAATCCCAAATCCAACTTTGTACTAATATAAAAGCGAAGATGTTATCATCAGTGACTTTTAATTAACTTTCAAAACCCGACTTTTCACGCCAAACATGAACTTATAGGTTCGAGCATGATCAAACATAAAGTTCTAATCAAATCCCTAATGATGAATCAGCCTAGCCATCATCACTCCTCGCGGAAACTAAAAGTACACGAAAATATGTCAGAATGGGAGTGAGCTAAAGCAATAAAATACTAATCTGATTTCATGGATCAAAAAGTTTTCAATCATATAACAAATAGGAGATATTTTCATCAAAACTTTTGATTCAAAATAAGTTTGAACATTAACAAAATATACTTCAAAACATTCTCACATCCATTTCAAATCAGTTTCATATCAAATGTGTCCAAAGCAATTTCATGCTCAATTTCGATTAAGTTTCATATCAAATCAATCAAATACATTTGAATATATTTTTTCTGGTCATCAAATGTCAAATGGTACTTGGTTATGTGGGACTTTCAGGGTGGTGGCTAGCGCAAATTATTCACTTTTAAGGTGGGCGGAACGAAACACTACTAGTACTAGTAACCTACAGCAAACCTAGAGGGCTGGGGGTTGAAGTAATTCACATTTCCCCACGAGAAAATGTAAGGTCAACTATTATATCAGTTGTGAGTAGAATAGTGTCAACTATTATATCCAGTTGACAAGGGCCGAATAGTAATCAGCTATTATTTTCCGTTGACGGAGCCAAACTAACTTGAGTCAAATATTTCATTCAAAATTTCAAATTACAAAACATCATATCTCCACATTTTCTTTGTAAACAAAACAAATCTCAAAGTACAATCATACAAAACTAACAATGATCCATGGATAATTCAAAATAAATAAAACAAGTGAATTTTCATAAACCAAGTTATGTATAATTATTCAAAACAATTTTCATCCTCAGGTATTAAACGAACCGATTTTCTCTTTTTTTTTTTTTCTGCGTTAATATCACTTCTGAATCACGTATATATAATAATAATTTTTCGAAGGCGTATTAGAATCCACACCAAGGAGTAATCGAAAGGCTTTGAAAGAAATTTAATCAGAATAATTCCTCAATGAAATATTTCTCCTAAAATAATAAGGAAAAACTATCATCATTACTTATTTATTCTTAACCCAAAACTTTCCTAATTTGATATTTTAACAATTATATTATTTTGTTCACCACAAACATATTGACAAGCTGTTCAAATGATAACTATTTGAATTAGGTAGTTTTACAAATTTTATAAAAACTCATATTCCTTTCGGATCTTATTTAATAATTTATTTATTTTTATGCTCTTAATTATTTAAATGTCTTTTCTTTAGAAAGAAATAATATTAATATTATTTTACAAATTATATTATTACAATACTCGTAAACCTTTTTTTTTTACCTAACAATTATCATACTTGACAACAAGTATTAATGTCGATCTTATTTCTAATTGCTAAATAATTTATTCTAATCATATTCACTTATCCTAATAAAATCCTCAATCCTTAATAAAATATTTACTTGCCAAAATACATATATCTTTAAATACTTAATAAATACAAATATTTATAGAGTCAACCTTTTCAAATTTATCTTATTTGTTTATGTTATTTCTTTCAAAATTTATCCTTAAATACTTTCATTCTCATACTCAAAGTAATTCAATATGACACCACAGATCCTTATTTTATTTTATTTCTAAAAGCGAAAGTGTAATCTAATCTGACTTAACGGGGTTTACTCCCAAGCGAAAGAAAATTAAAGAACCTACATCAAAATCTAGACAAATAAAATGGGAAGATCTTACCTAGAAAATTTTGTTCTTGAAGTACCAGATCAAGCGTGCGATATAAGATTCTACTGTCGAAGAAATTCAAAAGATGAATAGAAAGGATTTTCTTCTCTTATTCAATTTATACTAGGAGGTATCTATTAGAAGTACCTTTTACCCCCTTTCATTATAGTAATTAATTAATTACTAATTGAATTACCATTATTATTTTCTGAATTACAAGTATTGTATTTTCATAACGTCCTTTCGTTAAAGTAATTAATTAATTATTACCATTATTATTTTTCATGCTTGTGCAATTGAATTATAATTATTTAGTAACTTATACTTATACAATTCACCCATCAGTTATATTTTCACAACTTATACTATACAAATTCTTAGATTATTCATAAACAATCTAGGAACCTAGAAGCATATAGGAATCCCTTCTCATTGAAATGCACAAAAATATTTTATGATGCTTGCATATGGTGTGTCATTTTGCTAAACTTCTCATACTATGTGTAATAACATTAATAAAATTCTACATAAATTTTGTAATTTGTCTTACCAACTTGCGAATTTTCACTTAAGTACGTAGTCTGAATTTTATGATATTCAGCGACTACAAAAGAAGGTTAGAAAAAAATCTTAATATTCATATATCAATAGCATTTGTAAATACTTGGGTTGCCAATGATCAAATTTAGGAATAAAACAAAGTTTCTTGAGAGTAGTCATAAACACATAATAATAATAATAATAGTAATAATAATAATAATAATAATAATAGTAATAATAATAATAATAATAATAATAGTAATAATAATAATAATAATAATAATAATAATAATAATAATAATAAATTGGTGTCTTGAAAAGTGTGTTTCCTCTCAAGAGTGGGTAAAATAGTTTAAATAAAAGGTAATTTGGCAAGCTCTCGTCTCCATGTGATACGTTGTTTTAAATTTGTAAAAAGGAATTAGGAAAACCTTGATAAAATTAATAGAAAATTAATTTGGACTCAAATATCGAGTCTAATGAAGTTAAAAGGATTCCCTTTGGTAGCCTGAAATGAAGTTTGTAGATTTAAATTCGAAGAAGGACTAGTAATTAGGAAAAATAAAGATTTTAACAAAGCTTTAATTACTAACCTAGGTTGGAGACTCTCCACTAATAATGATAGCATTTGGGTTAGAATTATGAGAGATAAATATGTTAAGAATAATAATTTCTTTAGGATCACAAAAGAAAATGTTGGATATTTCATCGTTTGGAAAGAAATTATTAGCCATAGAACATATATTGGAGATAGTTTAAAATGATGTATAGGAGATCATAAGAAAGCTTGCCTTTACGTTGATTATTGAGTTTATATGTCACCGCTTATTTCCTTTGTAGATGAAATGGTAAGCAGTTTATCAATTGGATACCAAAGTGAATGATTTTATAAATCATGCCAAGGAGGAGTGGAATCTCCACTCTAAAACCACATTCCTCCCTCTGTTTTATAGTAGATATTAAATGATACCCATTCATTCATCTCCTTAGAAGATTGGATTTTTAGAATTCTCAAGATGGTAGGTTTATACAAGTCAACAACTTATGTAGTAGGCTTCAAAGTCACCCTAGATTCAAAATGTTGAACCATATTTGAAAACTAAAACTCCTTCCTAAAATAAAATGTTCCTTTTGGCTGGTTATTAGAGATGTCCTCCCTACTTGTAAGTTTCTCTTTTCCATAAAGAGGAACATCCCTATCCTCCTGTCATTTAATAGTCAAAACATTGAAAATATTGATCATGTCTTTAGAAAATGCCTTTTTGTTCAAAGATTTAAAATCAAATTAAGAATATTTACTTAACACCCTATCCTGTGGCCAGAGGCATGAGAGGGGATGCCACACGGGACTAGGACTTCTTAATCTAATCTTCCGAACATTGGTGGGCCCATGTCAAAAAAAAAACATGATATCATAATTAACATGAACTTGAAATACTACCACTGTAGTGGTATTTAAAAGTTCTTATACATAAATTCAGGAGTCTCATTTACTTGTACTTACACAAGTTCCACAGTTAAAATATTTTACATTTACATTACAAAAACAAAATCGTAGTTTCTCCTCAGAGAAGGCTCACACAATCTTTGTGTTGGTACTGACAAATGCGGAATGTCTTTGACGACCTCTTCAGTATCTACACAGATGAAACACTCATGCTAAGCTTATAACTTAGTGGGAAAACAAATAACATATATGACCACATGCAGTGGTCCACTTAATTCTGATATCTGAGATACGCATAATTTACATATCGAAATACTTTCGATCTCTGTAGGAGTACATAGAGAGAAATCTTGTCTGAGAGGGTGCCCTTAGGTTATGCTTGTATATGAAGCGATTACTTGTAATTTCGTATAATTATTTACATATGTCATATTATTCAAATTCTTATCATATAAATGGTTGTCTATATAGACCGGAAATAATGAATGAGATAGACACAACACGATTAGTACCCGAAGGTACGGTACAGAGTTTCCTAAACTTGATCTTCTTGAAATCTCCACCTAGCTTCCTTTTCTTCCTTTCTTCTTACTTGAACCAAACTAGATCCTTGAACAAATGGAGAACAAGCAAACCAAAGTTGGCTCCTTCTTCCTCAACCATATGCCCTAGCCTCCTTAGCCAAAATGAGAATTATCTTCTCAAAAAGCCAATTTGTTCTCTTAATGTAATTTGCCCCCATTTTCCCCCTTTTCATTTTAGTCTTTCATCTTTCTTTCATTTTCAAATCAACTTATCATTATTCCTACTTGAACATATAATCTTTTTTATCTTATGTCTCTTAAGTCCTTAATTTACAAATTACCATTTTACCCTTAGCACTTAAATTTCCTAAAAATACAATTTTGACTTTTATTATACCACTAAATTGTAATAAACTACTAAGGTATAGTTTGGGGTGTTACAATATCCGTCCCACTCCTCTCTCTTGAATATAAATGATTTATAACAACTATAAAAGTAATTGCAAAATTTTCAATCACTCAATGGAAAAGATTGATATAATAATGTGGAACATTTGAATTCATAGAAATAATTATTGTTTAGGAAGATCAATCGCATATATTTTTCTTGTCATTGAGAAAGCTACTTTAATTTTAATAAATCTTTAAGATTATTTGCTGAATCCTTATCATACGTAGGGGACATAATGTCATGATGTGTTGAAAAAATGGTCGATGAATTCCTCTTATTTATAGTAGATTCAAATTAAATTTTGATGGTTAAAGGTAAAAAAATAAAAGTTCTTTAGGATTAGTTATTAACTTATTAGAGACTTTAATTGTATTATATAAATAGTTATGTAGACATGTAGGCAAGTCCTCAATAAATTTTGCTGAATTTATGGTCTTATGGGATAGTATATTTAGCCACTAATAATAAGGGATATTCAACAAAGGGACTAAAAAATAATTATAGATTGTCACAATAAGAGGATCAATATTCCTAATCCTATTATGTTATTAATGGATGATTTTTGGAAATTGTTATAGCTAGGGTCTAAATATTTATGAGTTTCTCCATGTTTATGGAAAAGTAAATAGGGCTGCAGATAATCTTACCAAAAAAAGTATTGGTATTTAAGATTTTAGTGTTTGATGGTCAAATTTTAAAAAAAAAAAGGTTACAAATATCAATTATAAAGATTATTGTGGTCTCGTTTCAATCATTTACAGAAACCATAGTCTTTCTTCTCAAAGAAAAAAAAAAAAAACATAGGCGTGGAAAAACCCTTCACTCCGTGCCAGTAAGGCTTCCATTGAGATTTGAGCATAACTATCTGCCACAATTGATTCTAGGGTTGCAGGCCTATCCACACCCTTTCCCCTAGTAAATCTCAATACAAAGAAAAGACAAATCAAACTCTCCTAGAGTACAGGCGCATTTAGTAGGTAGAAAATTTTACATTTTTACATTATTTTAACGAGGAAAGCGCGTTTGATTCACGAGAATTTAGGCAACAATTTGAAAATGAAAAAAAATGAATTAAATTATTTTGCATTTTATATGAATCGAGCTACTTTGCTTTGTTTATTGTTTCAATTAAGTGAAAACAAGGGATTTTATTTTCAACGTTTATAGCTTTGCATTTTCAGAAAATGGTTTCTGAAGCAGTTTTCTTGTGCTTTATTTACCAATCAATTCAAGTATGAAACGTATTTTCTAAAATGGCCAAGATTAGAATACGTTGAAATTTTCGTAATAATTTTGAATAGAGTTGAACGTTTTAAGTGACTAACGAATGCAAAAAGGATTGTTTGTTTTTTTAATGAATGCTGAAAGGTTCACCTGTTTGTCTTTTAAATTTTTCATAATTTATTATTAAAATTTTTAAAAAAAGTTTGGAATAGAAAAAGTGAAAATATTTAGTTTTTTTTTATTCAAAAAAGTCATCTTCTACCAAAATAAGAAAAATTTCATTACCCAATAAGAAAAAAGGTTAATAACACTCATTATTAGGGATAACAACGGAGGGTTTGAGATGAGACGACTCTATCCGGACTCGACTTGTTTATTTTTTTTAATTCTCAAATGCATACATTTAAAAATTAAACGGGATGGGCGAGATGGGTTAGCGAGAAAAATTCTTAAACCCACCAGTTTACATTTTTTTTTTTATTTTTATATTTATTTTTATTATATTAAAATTAAAATTTTAACCCAATTTATGCCAGTTTGAAAAAATAAGCTCGAACGATAAAAGCTTAGATTACAGGACCTCGTCTCTTAATGGGACAGGCGGGAACGAAATAATCCGTCGTTATCGTGTCACTATTTATTATCTAATATTAAAAAATAAATAATTTAATACTTAATATTATTAAGTATTATTTAACATTAAGTAAAAAAGATAAACACCGGCTAAGACACAGAGAAAGAGAGTGGTCATTGCTGGCAGACGTGAGGATGCAAGTTTTGGACCAAAAGTGGATTTTGGTTTTGCTTATCTAAAAGAAAAGAAAATTGATTTTAGCTCATTTTCTAAGCTTATATTCAATGTAGTATATAATACTATGAATTTAATGTTGAAAAAATAATATGTGAGCCATATGTATTTATTAAGTGTTATTATATAGATTTATTGAAAAATAACAATGATCTAATTAATATTAAATAATCAATTGAAGCATATAATAAAGTATAATATATTATATGTGAATCTGTATAAGTAAATTCTTGATTTTATGATGAACGAAATCATGATATTACTAATTAAGTTTTTTAGGGTTATGATCCTCTATATATATACACATATTATTAAGTTTTCTAGGCATCTCATCTACAAAGAGAAACCATAGAGGAATATCAAATATACGTATTATATAGGAAGATTTAAAACCTATAATCATCAATAACATATAGATTTAAGTATGTTTTCACATTCATTGTAATATTATTATTCTTATTGTTTTTTGACATATATCTATAGACTATTTTTATTGGATTAGAAACCTTATGGATGTTGATATTCATGATAAAATAATTTCGTTTTAATCAGTTATTTTTATAATTGGTATAAAGTTGATGATTGTATGTTAAATGATTAAGAATATTAAAAAAAAAAAAAAAGGGTTTTTTTGGAGTATATTTCAAATCTGCCGTATCATATTTTTTAAGGGCACATGATTTTTTTTTTTAATTCTTTACGTATCAGTTACTATAATCCTGGATCAAAAGATGGCTTCAGTATTTTTCTGCACAAAATATAATAAAGAAACATCCTTCATATCTTGTGGTTTCGATGGTGGAGTTTACCGAATTAAAAATAAATAAATTGATGTCTTGTTGTTTCGGTTGTGAAGCTTACAGAATAATTTTTTTTAAGGAAACAAGGGAGTATTCCTTTTGATATTAAACTTCATAACTGATTGGCATTTGGAATTTTTCCTTTTAAGGTAATATTTAATTTATTCTTTAAGGAATAATGTTTGAAAATATTTAATATTATTATATATTTTATGATTTCACGATTTGGAATATTATTATATGTTGTATGATTTCACGATTGTGGAATATTATTATATGTTTTATGATTTCACGATTTTTTTTGGTTGACTGCAAAGGAAATTTTGAAATCAGAATATCTATATGTTTTTGTATGGTTTATTTGTATACATAATTTTTAGATATATTTCTCTCAATCAATTTTTTTTTAATTGATTGATAAAAGCCCAAAACTAAGAAATAATTAAATTCAGAGTTTGGATGTCTAACATTTTTAATAAACTAATTGAAACAACATATCACCAAAGTGACCTCTCTTGTATAAATGGTTTATGAGGAATGTTGGATATTTATGTGTATATATTCATACGGGTATTAATTGGCCCCAAAGGAATGTTAGTGCTCGACCGAATTACATACACACTTGCAATAATAAATGTGTCATAATTATAAGGTTTTCCATGTGAACACTATGTCCGTCCATTGTGCTAGGTATCTTGTGATGGGACTCACCAAATATTTGAATTTATTTATTTTTATATAGACTCTTATGTGAGCTTTGCTTATTTTGTTAAGCTAATGTTTCTGTTGCTATAATATTTGCTAATATAAATTTAATTCTCATTCTTAATGAGACAAACTTTAAGGATTGGAAAGAGAAAGTTTTGTGATGCCCCTAAACCAGATTTCGTATACTCGAATATCATCTTTGTAACCTCGAAATCGAGGTTCGGTAACAACTCGTCAACCTGCGACATATTCTTGATCGTCTTTCTGTATATTTTTCTTACAAATATACAAATTCTTATAATATTTTACAAGAGTTTAATGTACAACTCCTTTATACTTTTACATGTCAAAATATATTAAAACTAGATTTCTAATATATTTTACAAAAAAATACTTCGAGAGTCATAACAGGCCTTCTTCATACTCGGTCTCGAGAAGAAGTGTAGTGCGCTCTTAATACATGAAAAGGATGATTCCACGGCCCCGGGTGAATGAAGCCAGTAGATATATATCTCACTGCAGAGTACTCAGCGGGGCAACATCTGATGTATCTGTCTGATCACTTTATTCAGTACATTATCTTTCTCTTTGTGCACAGATGTAAGTAATATCTGAATCGATATGCCCTCATATGACTCAATCTCGAGTCCTCACTTGACTCCTTCACACTTGCATATGTAAGTGTGAAAAACACAATCATCTACATTCAACATGCCTTTTGATACATACAATCCACACACATTCAAATTACATATACTCTTGTAATGCACGAATGTCTACATGTCATGAATGCGGTATACACATCATGACTCGAATCTCGAGTCTCACTTGACTCATGCTTTTGCATATGCTAAGTGTGAAAAGCAATCGAGGCATCAGCCCTGACCCTTTTCCAAAACAAAGCTTTTTTGTTTTGTAATTCTAGACACATTGGATACTGATGCTGTTATTTCCTTACCCGATCTGTGTGTTATGCATTTATAGACCCGCAGTTTGGGTTTCTCATAGCGGGACGCCGCCTTTATCGACATTTTGTTTTATTCAAAAAGCGGTGGATGATCTCACGACAACTAAAGCTTTATTTCAAGCATTGAATGATCTAGATAAATTGTTTTATTCAAAAACATTGGCGATCTCAGATAAATTTGTTTTTATTAAAACGGAGTGGGCCAGGTCTAGATAAGTTTTATTAAAACATTGGACAATCTCAGATAAAGTTGTTTTATTCAAAAGCAATTGGGCAATCTCAAATAAGCGTTTTATTCAAAAACATTAGACAATCTCCTATAAACTGTTTTATTAAAAAACAATGGACAATCTCCGATAAACCTTTTATTCAAAAACATTGAACAATCTCCGATAAACTGTTTTATTCATAAACAGTGAACAGTCTCCGATAAACGTTTTATTCAAAAACATTGGACAATCTCCGATAAACTGTTTTATTCAAAAACAGTGAACAGTCTCCGATGAACATTTTATTCAAAAACATTTTATATGCACCCGTGAGACTCCATTGGATGTAGTCGAAACGCCGAACCCACCATGAGACACGAACCACGAGTGTCAAACATGAGTGTGGGCCTCGAGCCATGCATTCACACGATTTCGGCGTGATATCAGTGCATAAATCTGATACATATGTCATTGCATGCCATTTCATGCCTACATGTACGCTACGTGTCACTTGCAACATATCTATTACACTACATGTCAAGTGTCATGGATAAATTATATTTAATACTAATTATTTCCATTTTATCTTACAATATATCACATAATTTCACATATTTAGCATGTTATTCAATTTACAGTAATAACACACTTTAGTCATTCCCAACCATAAATCCAGCCATGCTTGGCCTCGGAAATAATATGGACTTAGTCTAGAAAGTCTAGCTTTTATCAATACCACAAAAAACATCCAACACACAATTCTACTCAAATATCTGGCATGCGGCCAGATACAAAATGGTTAGAAAGCGAAGTTCTGGAAACGAAATGGACCGTTCCTCGAAACATCAGTGACCCGACTGTTGACCCGAGGGTTTGGTGAGAGATTTATCTTGTGAGTCTAAACTTCGATGAGATTTCAGTAGAGTCGAAAACAAGCGAATCGGAGTTCGGACGAGAAAGTTATGGTCGTCCGAAGTTGACACGGCTGATTCGCAAGGGTGTGCAGAACTTTGGGCACACCCGCATTTGCCATTCTACTCGAGATTTTCTTGGTCGAACATAGTGTTGGGTCTCGGAAAATCCGGAAATCTATGAAACCGGTCTTTGACGTCCCACCTGACAATCAAACCACACACATCTTAAGTTCGCCTTGAAATGGGGAGAAACCGTTAGACCATTACATGGCCCCTAGGCGTAAAATAACCGAAGTAGGAGGAAACCTACCTCTTGTAGCGCAGTTTTGGGTTCTTTTCCATATGAGTCTGCTCACTGCGCGACACTCCTTTCTTTTCCTCTTTCCTTTTCCTCTCTTCCTTTTCTTTCTTCCTCATTTTTCTTCTCTTTTCTTCTTTCCTTTTCTCTTCTTTCCTCCCTTTCTCTTTTCCTTTCCTCCATTTCTTTTTTCCTTTCCCCCCTTTCTCTTTTCCCTTCCTCTTCCTTCTTTCCCCTCCTTGCTTGTACAAACAGCTCCATATATAGCCTTCAAATGTGCCATGCATGTTGACACATGGCATGCCATGTGTCCTACATGCATAGGCCTTTGCCATGCATTGTGACACATGGCTTGCCATGTGTCACCCACATGGTTTGCCATGTGTCGCCCACATGGCTCACCATGTATGCCTTTATCTCTTTCTCATGTGTCAACTTGTTGCAGATTGCATCGAAATACGTGAAATTTCCATTGTCTTGGAATCCGACGAAATTCAACTGGGTAACTAGATTTCACGAGACGATTCCAACGGTGAAATTTGTTTTTTGTCATCAGAGATCTAGAAAATCGACTTTCTCAGGGACTATTTCGAATAATTACTTTGTTTGCTTTTCTAAAAAAATTTAAATTTAAATTTTCCGCGGGTTTACATGTTTTAATGGATTCTTGGTACATGGATGCGGGGAAACTTGCTCCTAAGGGCGGAATCCAACTCTACCTCTCACTACAATAGCTCTATTGGGGGTAAAGAAGATTAAGAGGTGGGATCGATTCGAATCCATGAGTCTCACTTGATCATAAAGCGCGGCATTCCGAGAAACCTTAGGGGGCCTGATATGCGGAGGGTTACCTTTGCCCGAAGAATTCCTTGATGATATTGAAAAGCCTTTTGTGAAAAACGATAAGGTTGAAACAAGCACTCTTTTAAGGAGCTTGGTTTCAATGAAGTACAAGGGTCAAGGAAATATTAGGGAGTACATCATGTAGATGTCTAACATTGCTTCAAAACTCAAGGCACTAACGTTAGAGTTATCTGACGATTTACTAGTGCATTTGGTTTTTATCACTTCCTACACAATTATGTCAATTTAAGGTCTGTTATAACTGCCAAAAGGAGAAATGGACTCTCAATGAACTCATTTCATATTATGAGAAAGAGGAAGAAATGTTGAAACAAGAAAAAACTGAAAGTGCTCATTTGGCAAGTACCTCTAAGGATAAAAATAAGAAGAGGAATAAAGCTAAGGAAGCTGCAAGTGGTCCAGCTCAAAAGAAACAACATAAGGCACAAGATCAAGGTTGTTACTTTTGTAAGACATTCGGACACATGAAGAAGGATTGTACTAAATATCACGCCTGACATGCAAAGAAAGGTATACTTCTCGCTTTGGTTTGTTCAAAGGTTAATTTAGCATCTGTACCTAGAAATACTTGGTGGATAGATTATGGTGCTACTACTCACATAAGTGTTTCTATGTAGGGTTGCATAATCTATTGAGCACCAATGTTGAAAGATTCATCTATGTGGGCAATGGAAAATCGTGGAAGTTTAGGCTATTGGACATTTTATATTGTTATTAAAGACTGAATTTATTGGATTTGAAAGAGACTTTTCAGCATCGCCATTAAGACTTTAATTCTACTTTCTATTTTGCTTTAAACAAATCAAGTATACTGCTCTTTCTTAAAATAGTGTAAGTTTAGTCTTTATTTGAATTCAAATATTGCTGGTAATCGGTTCTTTATGAGGATTTGACAATCTATTTCATCGATATAATTGATTCTACACATAAAAACCTCATATGTTTCGCACACACAAAAACAAATTGACCAATGAGAATTCCGCGACTTTATGGCACAAACGATTAGGTCATATATCTAGAACTATAATTGAGAGGCTTGTGTCTAATGAGATTCTTGATTCCCTTGACTTTACAAACTTCACAATTTTTGTTGAGTCTATTAAAGGAAAGTAAACAAAGAACAAGAGGTCAGAGCCAACAGAAGCTTTAGAACGAATTATTCATATTAAACATTTGTGGACCCGTCCCCAAGGCCTCTTGGAATGGTCAACAATATTCTTTTATTTTGTTTATAGACAATTATCTTAGATATGGATACTATATCTCATTAAAGAGAAGTCTTAATCATTGGACATGTTCAAGGCTTTTAAAGCTGAGGCTGAGAATCAACTCAACAAACGAATTAAAGCCATTAGATCTGACCGTGGTGGTGAATACTATGGCAGATATGACGGATCTGGTGAACAACGTCTAGGTCCATTTTCTAAATACCTAGAGGAATGCGAAATTGTCCCACAATACACTATGCGAAGATCACTTAGCATGAATGGTTGATGAGTCCAAAAAACTCATTTGATTTTAATCCATTTTTCTGAAGTATTTTGCAAGATAAGTATTGATTCATATGCATAAACATGGATATCTCACTCAAACAAATTTTCGTAAAATTACAAAGATAATAGAAGAAAATTGCGTATAATCGAAGGTCCCAAGAAACCGTAAGAAAGGCCTCAAAGCTAAATGAGGTCGCAATTTAAAATCGAGTCTAACAAGAAACTCTGTCGGGTCAGCTTATTTCCAGTCACGATATCACCAAGACTAGTCTTGAGAGAGAAATAGAAGGCTTTATCAAACTAGTCGAGACTGGAAATTGAGGCTACAACCAAGTACCAAGGCAGCCAGTAATAGAAGTGCAACCAAGAAATAGTGGCTGAGACGACATAAATATTCAAGGTAAAATCTTAGGTCGCGACACCACACTGAGGTCGCGACGTTGATCCGTTGATGAAGCCACAAATGAGGTCTCTGCAAGAAAATTTGAAGTTGCAATTAGTTCTTAAATGAAGGACTCAACTTGAGGTCGCAACGTGCTGTTGAGGTCGTGACATGAAACTGGATTGAAAGTCACAACATGGAGTTTGAGGTTGCAACATGAAGCTGAGCCAAACGAAGTCCCTGTAGAAAAATTGAAGTTGCGACCACTTATTTAGTCAATGACCTCAAAGGAGGTCCCGACCTGAAGAAGTACTGAGCAATCAAAAATCCAGGTTGCAACCAGAAAAAGGAAGTCACGACCTAGAGTTAAGGAAGTAGAACTAGAAATGTGGTCTCGACCTACAACTGAGGTTGCGACATACAATGCAACAAGGAAAAGCAGTCCTAACTCAGAATTGAAGTGGCGACAACAAAAACAGGGTCGCAACCTAAAACTGGGTTTTGCGACGTTGTAATGCGTGAGAAAGGAAAGAGAACGAGGTCGCGACATGGAACTATGGTCGCGACATCAATTTTTTGAAAATTACTAAGCCAACAATGCGACTATATCGAAGACCTAAGAAATTTCCACTTCGAAAAAGGGCAAAATCGCAGCCGGGTCAAAATCCAAAATTTATTCTCTAGGATCTCGATGATGAAACGTATTTCACTGTTGAATCATCTCAAATCTAGCTAGCACGTCAATTCGAGACAAATAGATTTGCACGCTTTTTCGGCAAGATCACGCTTCTCGTGTCAGAAAACGATATACGATGCGAATAAAGTCACTTATAACATGTACTCATATTACTTATGTTGCATGAGTAGAGAATGATGGAAATGGACGGTCAGAAGCAATGTCGTAAAATCCAAAGTTTGGAACATAGATGTCATTTTGGAAAGATTAATGAGGAAGTTAAGACAAGACAGTCAATATGGGTCATCTTCTCCTTCAAAATGAAGACCAAACGTGCAGCCAGGTTAATTGGGAGATGCAGTATAGTATTTTGGATTTTTTTGGGAGAGAGAAGGACCTCATTCTAGATTCTCTACATCCGACCATCGGATTCCTTCTGAGCAAGAAGGAAAGTCGTTTTACTAGGCGAGGGCAACGCGTGGGTATTTTGATTAAGGAGTTTCGACAAACTCCGTGAGGTAGAGGTTTCATCCTACTTGTTTTACACTTTATTTAAGTGTTTTGTAATGTTTGAGTTGGTTTGAGGCCGTGAGGGGCCGTTTGATCGGTCCCAAAACATGAGACCGAATCTCAGGAATTCTTTAATCTCATTTGGATACAGGCCACTGCTCGATCTGGCTAGAGGTGGGTTTTATGTAAATAAATTGTGTTTGTGTATGAGGCCGGGAATGGGCATGAAATTCGATTCCACCAAGAGGAACCGATGTAGAAGGAGTGGGCTGCCCGTGGACAACCCACTTCATTCGTTTTCGACCGTAAAACAGTCTTGGCTCAGGTGAAATCACCAAAACGCCCATGGGTCATGCTTGAAATCATGAAATTAATGGCTTGATTTGTGTGGAAATGGATAAGTTAATGCATGAACTTCTTGTATTATTATGATGTCACAATTATATGGAATATAATCAGGTGTATGTGCCATTGGAGATGAAATTATGATTTGCTCAATTATGGAATATAATTGTGTGTATAGGGCCATCGAGATGAGATCGTGTTTAGCTCAAGTGAGCCAATTTGGGTGATGGTTGATATTGTTGAATTACATGTGGTGTATTTGTAACTTATGCAAATATATGCATGATGGTATATTTATATGTTGTATATATCAGGTGAATGACATAATGCATCTCATATGCACTGGGGTAGCTTAGAAATTAGGTGAGTGCATGACATGAAAAATTGAAAGAAAAACGAAAACGTTTTTTTAAAGGAATTTCACAGGATGAATTTCCGGAGAGTGGGGTTGGGAGACGGTCCAACAGGATCGCTTCTCGACGAGACCACACTATTTCTAAGGTTCTCCAAATACATTCGCCTCGGAGGGTAGTCCCATATTTTCACCGATACTTTGGTAGTATAGTTCCGAAAACAACAAGAATTGTTTTGAAAAAGATGTTTTCTCATACATGGATTAGGCAAGTGTGAGAGAAGCCATGACTCTGACGTGGGCTGGTAATTTAGACATTTAAGTAGATCACGACTCGCTTTGAATGTGTATTTACTTGAGTATCAGATACGCATCTCAGCTGGCAGAAGAATCCATTTAAAGGCATTCCACTACTCGGCGATAGCTCACCCTGTCAAGGAATATTATTTTTCAGGTACAGGGGGTGCTCGAGAAGACGACTCTTCTTAAAAACCGATTTTGAAGAAAGCCAAATTGTGGCTTTGGTTTTAGTAGAAGACATGTATTAGAATGTTCTAGAATTTTAATATATGTCAGAGGTTGTTGAATTATCAACTGAACCATGATATATATATTCGTCGATATGATTATCAGGAGTATTGATGCAAGGGCCCAAGAGGCCATTTTTACTCCTTTTATCTATATGTGGACCCTGTGTGGTCGTTGGGACAGGTTATGTACTTGCAGAGCCCCACAAAGTTGAGACTCGCCCAATTTTCGTGAGTAGCACTCCGTTACCCGACATTCACGAGTATTCCGCAGATTGACGGGTAGTCAATGGACCCCCAGGATTTGGGGTCGTCACAATATTTGATGTTGCGACCACTACTCAAAGCAGTTGCAAGGAACCAAGTCACGACTGAAGTTATCAAGTCGCAACTGAACGAGTGCAAATGAGAGAAATCCAAGTCGCGACATCGCTCGAGGTAGTTTACACAGATGTTAGATCGGGCTTTTTCTTTAGTAAAATCCACTCGAAGCTTTTTTAAATTAGGCCCATTTTCTTTTGACTAGGGCTATAAATAGACTTTTTTGAGAATAGTAAAGTAGCTGCCTTCGATACCTTAACCTGGAAAGGAGAAGGACTCATTGTATATTTGTAGTAGTATTTTTATTTTCTTTTATTTTGCTTTTCTCGGGATCTCGAATCCGCTAACTATTTAGAAATGTCAAGCCGGATTTAATTTTTGATTTTCTTATTACAAATGCTGTAACACTGGTCCCGAGAGGGTGTACTAGAGGTGTAACCGTAGTGCACCAAGGACCTCTTAATTATTTTAAGGCTACAATAGAATTTTTCAAAATTGTTTAAGGGGGTGAAATTATAAAGTTTTCAAATACTCAGGCACTTTACAATTAAGGAAAGCAGATGTAAGGAAAGTATAATTACTGGAAGTTTAAATAAGAAATAATAATAATAAATTACCAAAATAGTTCAGTGAAGTCTCGAAAATTCTCTAGATCCTGATGACCAAACGATTGTCGTTAAGTTCGTCTCACTAAATCTAGTAACTCAGAAAGTTTCATAAATTCCAGACAATCTAATATTTTACGAATTTCTAAGCTTACTCAAGTTTAGAGGAACTCGAAACTGATTTGTGAAAAATTTAAAAATGGTAAATATTTAAAGAATATTCAATTAGGATAAATAAAATTTTTCGGGACAAAAATGGACCTGAATGAGGTAATAGAAATTATTTATCTAAATAATAATAATAATAATAATTAAAGAAAAACAATAATAATTAAAAAAAAACGAAAAAAAAAAAAAGAGAATAAAAACTGGGAGACGGATCACGCTCTGGGAGAGAGCGTCCAGAGAGGATTTTTAATTTTTTTCTCTCTTGCCTATTTCGATCTACGAACTGATCGTAGATGTTCATCTGAAAGGCGCAAAAATTCGAGATACGCTAAGAGTAGCTACGCATAGGTACCAATATCTAGCTCACAACTTTAAAAGGTAGAAAATTTGCCTAATTGTGTTATTTCGCCTCAGCAGTTATGTAATTCGCTTGAAATTTTCTAAGCCAGAATGTCAGAAACTTTAGTCCTGTACTTTAGATCGAGTTTAGAATTTTTAGGAATTTCGACCGTGTTCTGACAAATGTGGCTGAATTTTGGGATCGCTACGGATGTTGACGAATATGATCGTAATGCATGTTTCGACATAATTTTCGTAAATGTTTCTTGTATTTTAGACTATATAAAGTCCCTTAAATTAAAAAAAGTCGATTTAAAAAACAGATATTGATAGTAAGATTTAATGTATGGACATTTTGGTCAATTTCACATCATATTATCAATGTCCATATCGAATAGACTAGCACGTAAAGCTCTTGTTAGAATCGGTTCGCTCGATGTATGTCATTTTGAAAGCCCCCGCAGATGTTTTATGGTTAAAACGCAAACCGGCGCATTTTCGTAATTTGAATGAATTGTAGGCGACGGAGCATCCGATTTAATCTAGAGGTTTCGACAAGACTGTTAATTACGTATAAAAGCACGAAGACTCAAAATCATTTTCTAAAATGAAAGTCATGAAATTACAAGTCTCAGAAAGTCATTAAAACATGTATTTATAAAGATTTTATTACCTCCCAATTGTTATACCTGCAGAAAAACACATTTCAAGATTTAAGAAACAATGCATCTGGTTTAGCAAAACCCCAGATGGCACAAATTTGCATTCCTAATGCATGTATTTCTGATCAGGCATGGCCAGGTTAAGGGATATTATGATCAACTATATCATTCGGCTCAAGAATTGGGGTTGGGATATAGTATATATTTATATAAAGGAGTCGCCCTCCGCACATTCGAGGTATATAAGCAGAATGCAATGACTAAGACAGCGATGAGGTGTTGTCCGAGGTTCCATCACCCCAGCATTTTGGTTCCGAGGTTCCATTATACTATATAGATCCCGGGCCGTGTTCACCGGACCATCCATTTCAAGGTCCAGGCGTTCACTACCGATGCCTGGTCCCAGGCATCACGCCTAGGGTATTTCCTCTCTTAAATGGGCCACAAAGTGGTTGGTACTTGATTTACAAGATAGCACTTTCTGGGATATTACAACCACCATCAAACAAGCTTTCACAGTAAATAGTTTTCGTAATGCATTTACAGTTGTAATTAGTTTTAAGTGAACAGCTTTTCACAGTTATAAACAGCCTTCAACAGCAGAAATAGTTTTCGTAAACGGTTTTCTATAAAGAAAACTCGCTTTTCATGTGTCGCTTACAACCATTTCTCGTATTGCATTTCATATCGGGAGGTACAAATAGCGCATGCTAAAGATTTAGAACTGATAAGATTTCACCGAGCCCGTCTGCTCACGCTGCTTTTAAAATAATTCTTTTCGTGCAAGGCCAAGCCGAAAGATCTTTCCAGATCCTCTATCCTAGACGCCGTGTCGTGATTATATATAAGATAAGGTAATTAAAACTAGAAAAAGTTAAAATGTGGCATTTCTTGTATATGTAAATATCTTTTGTAAAATATAATGCATGAGTTCAGAAAACAAAGCCATGTATAAACTTATATCGATCGATCCTTATCTTATATTTTGATGAGGACCGAGGTCTATCGGGCTGTAGTGACACTGGAAACATCGGGAGTGTATTTTTGTTTTATACAAGTGATTTTGTATTTTGGCTCACCAATCGCAAGTAAATAAGAGTGCCGCCATTTTCGTTAAATCTAAATGTGTGGGATTTTGATAGAAAAGTGAAAAATTTTAAACCCACGTTTTCCAAATACGCTAGAAGCAGCTTTAACCCATTAGCTTTATGGTAACTCACACGAGCGAAGCCAGCGAGAGGTTACCGTGAAGGCTTCAGATTTCCCCGTCACTAGGAAGGGTCCCGTCAACTCTGCATCGTGAGCGCTGCTGAGCAGTTCGTCCTGCTTTCTGCCTACATTATTTCCTATAGAATTGTTTTTATAATGATTTCCTATTGCAACCTATATTGTTTTGCTAAACTCAGATACATCAAATATTGAAAGTGTCACCGAATCTTTAATCTTAGTTCACAAAGATTAGCGTCTGGACGAGGTCATAGAGGTCGATCTAGGACTTCCACACCTGAGCACCACCAGAGAGATATGTCACAATCTCAGATCAAAGATGCTTCCAATGAATCAGCCCACAGAACCATCGAGGCCGTGCACCAAGGGCTGCACCTTGACGATGGATCAAAGTTATATAGATTGTTACAAGAACTACCATCGACACCTGAGTCTCCGTAAGAGTAAGAGGGGCATGATAGAACGTGGCCTAAATTGGTGACTAAAACTTATGATGGTACCATAATCTAAAGGCAAATGCACTTATGGTTAAACAGAAGTTAGTGTTCTAAATATTATATGGTGACATAGATATTGAGGTCTTTCCACCATAATTGCCTAAAAGGTGACGGGACACGAGGCCCTTCCACCTACATCAGATATCACGTGTTTCCCGTGTTTACTAGATACAAAGAAAAGCAAAGCAAGGTACAGTTTATGAAAAGTTTATAAACTTTTAAAGAAAGCAAGGGGAAGAATTTTATTAAAATCGAGGCTACACTAAAGGTAGTAGAAAGGATCAGATGGCTCTAACCTGTATGCTGTGACAAGAAGAGAGGTACTCCAAAGACTAGCCTACACACCAGCCGCCTTAGTAGAGAAAGGAAAGAAGCGGACCGGGCCCAGGAAGGCTCAGGATGAGGAGTAGCATTTAGCCGTGACTGCTCATCACTAGCAAATTCCCAGAGGTGGTAGATCTTCAAGATCATCTTTCCCATTTGCGGTCTCTACATGTCGAGGAGGCATCTTGGAGAGTGTGATGAATATGACAGATGCTTCACTGGCGGTAGGAAGACTTCACTTGATCGTAGACCGTCCACGCTAGTAGCTTCGCAGACCTCTCGAGGTAGGTACAAAGAGCATCTACCCTGTGCACCACGGTCCTGGCCAAATGGCAGGGGTTTAGGCAGAGGTGGCAAGACAAAGACTCGGTAGAGGTCAGGGTAGGGTGCAGGAGGCATAGGCAAGACTCCGATTAGCCGTATCTGCAGTGGTACTGCACTGTGCTCGAGTATTTACAAGCCACACAACAGAGTGCGTATGCATCACCGACGTATTACCGGTAAGACTTAGTTTACGATCATGATGCATATGCATTGGTGGACCCAGAGCCACCTATCTATTTATTTTACATTCTTTCACCGAGAGGCACCAGATAGAGTCCTACCATAGATGGTCGTGATGGTGGTTTCCACTCATAATGTAAAGATACTTATGACACATCCGAAAGACAGTTCTGTGTAGTAGATTGGTGATCCACAAGGATTTTCCAGCAGATTGATAGTTAGTATCCATGATTTCATATAATCTTGTATGGATCAAGTTATCCATAGAGCCACCTTAGATCGCTATAAGAAAGAAGTAAGATTGGTCTGTCCAGAGGAACCAAAGTATGATATTTCGTGAATCTAAGAGATCGCTCAGTCTTATTAATGTCACATCCGCCTAAACTTTTCTCGAAAGGTTGCCGTTGTTATTCTGGGCATTTGTAGTGGATAGATAATAAGAGGGACAATGACAAAGACATCCCCATAGTAAACAGAGTTCCTGATGTTCTTCCATGATATTTCTGTGTTTACCTGATAGAGAAATTGAGTTCGTTATCGAACTAGCCTATGCGGATCGAGTCACAGATCCATCCTCCATACAATGGCCACAGAGTTGAAAGAATCAGCAACAACTGGAGGAATTGCTACAAGGGCTTCATCCCACTCCAGTTCCCCACCGGGAGCCCAGCCTTCAAAGAAGAAAGACGGAAGCTATTTGGCCAGTATAGACTATGCATGCTTGACCTAAGCACAATACGCAACCAAGATCTCGTCCTCGTATGATGAGCTATTTGACCAATTCACAAGATCTCGTATATTCTAAGATTGACTTAAGGTCGCTACCACGCTGAGGGTCCGAGAACATGTTTGGATCGCCTTCGACCAGGATACGGTCACGCTACGAGTTCCTAAGGATGCTATCTGACGACTAATGCCCCAAATAAGGTTTCATGGATTTGATGAACAGGCGGTCCATCCTGATGGAGAAGTTTGTGATCTGTATTCATTGATGATATCTCTAGTGTACTGCAGCTCAGAGGAACATGCAGAGTATCTCCATACAAAGATTAAGTAGATTCTTAGAGAGCCACTATACGCTAAGTTTAGTAAGTGCTGCATGGTTGACAAAGTAGCTTTCTCGGGTCATGTCATCAAAGAAGGTATTAGTGTGGATCCTCTAAGATTGAAGACAGGAACCTGAAACCGCCCACAAATGTTTCTCAAGTTCAGCTCTTGATCAGCAAAAAGAGCACAGAAATTTGTTGATGGATTTTCAAGATATAAACCTCCACTATATCAATCCCATCGAAAAAGGATCGAAATTCGAGTAATGACACACCGCCAAGATAGTTTTGAGGAGTCGAGATGCATCATGATAAACAAAGATACAGCTACCGTTAGGAAAGGACTACATCCAGGGTATATGATCATTGCAATAGGGTGTGTTTTCACGCAGATGGCAGAAGGAGTGATAGCCATAAGTCTCCGTCATTAGTTAGCTACCTGAGCAGAACTACCCGAATCTAAGGATTTAGAACTAGCAAGAAGGGTTTTCGCTCTAAAGATCCGAGAGATTATCTATACCTGTTCCTGTCGATATTCACCGATCATAAGAGCCCGTAGTCATATCTTTACTTAGAAAGAGCTTAACTTACAAAAACACTGGTCGAGTTGATTGCTGATTTAGCATCAGAAGATAAGAAAAACATCCGGAAGGCCAATGTAGTGGCCGATGCCTTAAGTCGGACACCGGAGGGTTCCTATGCTTATCCTGGCAGACAAAGATATCTCCATTGTCGATAAAGAGCGAGATCTGGGAGTTCCCTCCCTCCAAATGTGAGCCGACATAGCACACTGGGTTGCATCATTTTATGTCTGCCCTCTTCAGATCCATCAAGGAAGGTCGGCAGTTTCAAGAGAGACTGGGTTGAGGCGTAGATCGAGGTGGTGTGGAAACCCAGTCCATTCAGAGACGATGGCGCAATAGCCGAGGGAGCTCGAATGTGTGTACCTGAAATAGGTGAACTAAAAGGGAAATCATGGAAGAGGCTCACTTTCAAAGATATGCCATGCATCCCGGTAGCACCAAGATGTATCATACTTAAGGGGAGCATTATTGGTGGAAGGGCATGAAAAGGAAATCGCAGATAGATCCAAAGAGGCCTAACTCGTCAAGCAGGCAGAGCACCTGTAAGCCCATGAGAAGATATGTACCTTCCATTCCTCACAGAAGTGGAGCACATGATCTCACGGCTCGAGAACCTGAGACACCATGCCATATGGGTGATAGTGGACGTACTAACGAAATCGCCGCATTTTCTCCCGCTAGCAATGATGACCATTGACAAGTCGACCCAATTATATGGAGGAGAGGCGCTAGATCAGAGATGTTAGTCCCTCTTATCGATATTTCCTGCATCAGACCCCAAGATTTACATCCATTTTGGGTCCAACATAGATGCCATGGGGACTCGATGGCACTTAGCACGCCCACCTCAGAACAAGGTCACGAGAGGAACTATTCCGCACACTAGAGATTAGCGCTGAGCGTTGGATAGAGTTTAAGGAAGCCGGGATTAAAGAGGCTACATGAGAGCCGAGGCCTGGGATTTAGCAAATAATATCCTCAACTGCTTTCTCGATTAATGATCCTCTTTATATTAGCTTTTGCCATTTCGAGGACTAAACTGTCTTAAGTGATATGATTTGTAACACCTGGTCCCGAGAGCAAAGGGCAGATGTGTAAACCGTAAGTGCACCAAGGACTTCCTTAATTATTTTAGTGCTACAATAGAATTTTTTGAAAATTGGTTTATAAGAAATTATAAAGTTTTCAAATAATTGTGGCACTTTTACAATTAAGGAAAGTAGAGGTAGAAAGTATAATTAATGGAAGTTTGAACAGAAATAATAATAATAAATTACCAAATAATTGTAGTCTCAAAATTTCTAGATCCTGATACCTAAACTGACAGAAGCTGTCTGCCTCACGTAAATCTAGTAACCTGCGAAGTTTAAATCTAAGACAATCTGAATATTTTACGAATTTCGTTTACTGGTTTAGAGGAAACCGAAATCCGGATTTTAGAAAATCAAAATGGTAATATTTAAAGAATATTCAATTGTGGATAAATAAAATTTTTTTATTGCAAAAATGGACCTGAATGAGGTAATAGAAATTATTTATCTAAATAATAATAATAATAATAATTAAAGAAAACAATAATAATAAAAAACGAAAAAAAAAAAGAGAATAAAACTGGGAGATGGATCACTTGGGAGAGAGCATTCAGAGAGAGATTTTTAATTTTTTTCTCTAGTTTATTTCTCGCATTCACGAAAATCGACCTGTGAGATGTTCATTTCTCCAGCAGAAGGCAAAATTGCATGTTAAGAGAGCTACAGATAGGTACCAATATCTTAAATTTTCACAACTTAAAGGTAGAAAATTTGCCTAATTGTGTTATTTCAAGCCTAAAGGTTATGTAATGGCTTGAAATTTTCTGGGAGGTTTAAAGGTCAGAAACTTAGTCCCAAAATTTTTAGATTGAGTTTAGGAATTTTAGGAATTTTTTGGGACTGTTCTATTAGCTGTGGTTTAATTTTGGGACTGCTTATGGACGCTTTGATTGAAATTTCAGATTGTAGTCGACAAGCTGGGATAATTTTCGGGAATGTTTCTGTATTTTTAGACTATATGGAAAGTCCCTGTCAAAAGTTGACTAAACAGATAGTTTTTATGGGGCATTTAATGTGTATGGACATTTTGGTCAATTTCACATCATATTATCAATGTCCATATCGAATGGGACTAGCACGTAGCTCATATAGAATCTAGTTCGTCGATGTAGTCATTTGAAAGCCCTGTGGTATGTTTTATGGTTAAAACGTTAAACTGAGGCATTTTCGTAATTCAATGAATTGTGTAGGCGATTGAGCATCCGACGAATCTAGAGTGCTCGATAAGATTTGAAAGAAATTAGTGGGAGAAAAGGTGAGTACTAAAATCATTTTCTAAAATGAAAGTGTTTAAATTACAAGTTTGTAAAGTGCTTTGAAAATATAGATTTATAAAGCATTTTATTACCCTCCCAATTGTTATACTGCCAAAGTTTGATTTCAAGATTAAGAAAAACGCTTTGGCTCATAGCAAAAACCCCTAGATGCAATGCCTCGCTTCCTGGCCGTATGTATTTCTGATTGTGCATGGCTGTGTTATGATACAGACTAACTATATTGCCTGGTCGGCAATTGGGGGTTGGAGAGCAAGATATATTTATATAGCGAGTCGTCAGCATTCGAGGTATATAGTTAGCCAACACTTAGTACATAGCGATGAGGTTGGTTCCGAGGTTCCATCACCGAGCATTTTGGTTCCGAGGTTCATTATGCTATAGATCCCACGTGTTCACTGACCATCTTAGCCGTAAAGGTTCCTCGAGGTTCACTACTCTGATGTCCGTTCCGAGGCATCACGTCAGGTATTTCGTAAATGGGCCACATGGTTGGTACTCTGATTTACAAGATAGCACTTTTCGCATATTAACCACCATCGAACAGCTAGCAATAGTAAATAGTTTTGTGGTCGCATTTCACATAATTAGTTTTAAGAATAGCTTTCAAAGAAGAAATGTCAACAGTTATAAATAGTTTAAATGGTTTTCACAAGAAACTCAGCTTTCATAAACAGCTTTACAAACTACTTCGCATGCATTTTCATTGGAGGTACAAACAGCGCATTAAAGATTTAGAACTTATAAGACTCACCGTATTCGCTTCGTCACGCTTCGTTTTTAAAATAATTTTTCAAAAGTGCTAGTCAAGATTCCAGATCCTTCATCCTAGACGTCGTGTTGTGATTATATATAAGATATGTGTAATTAAAACTAGAAAGTTAAAATGTGGCATTTTGTATGCAAATATCTTGTAAATATGCATGCATGGCTCTTGAGAAAACAGTTGCGTATAAACTTATATCGTGATCGATCCTATCTTATATTTCATTTGCGACCAGTCCTTACACATTACAACTAATATACACAGTGGTAAGTTTGGAAAAACATCGATGTATTTCTTGTTTTATACGTGATTTGTATTGGTCGACCACCGTGCAAATAAGAGGCCGATTGCTAAATCTAAATGTGTGATTATAGAAAAGTGAAAATTTTAAAACCCACGTTTTCCAAATACGCTTAAAGAAGCTTTAACTACTAGCTTCATGGTAATCCTGTCAATGAGCGAGCTTACGAGAGGTCAATGTGAAGTTGCCGGCAGATTTCCTGTCACTAGGAAGGGGGTCTGTCAAATGCTGCCTGAAATTAATGGATTCTAGACAAATTTCTGGAATTCATTTTTCTTAGTACATTACAATTATAGTGGGTGAATTTGATCAATGATCTATTGTCGGGTCAGAATGCAAGATGAAAACACAACTCATAGATTGGATTTACCGTTAGTTACGCTTTTCGTAATTTAGAGAAATGCTTGATTGGGATTTATTCGATTGATGTTGTTCTGAATCCACGCTTCCTAATGATAGTACCGAATATCGCTCAAGGAATGTTTCTTGCTCGATTTCTAGGAGGCCCTTATGTATTACGTGAGTCGAGATTCCGAGAGCTGAGCATCTGGCCAGGTATGTTAAATTACCATTGATGAATTACTACGCCTTCGAGGGTTCATTTCGATAAATTCCTTTTCACTCATAATTGATGTTGGAGGGGAGATGACAATATAAATAATCGTAGATTTCACCTAATCTAAAGGGGATTTCCCAACCCAGCCAAGCAATGAGATCTAATTATGGGAAGGGAATAACCACATATTTAGCGATGAGTCATCAATTGATGGTAGAAATTTTGAAGTAACCCTGAGAAGGGAAGCAAAAGATCCACAGTCTCAAGAAACGGGTATGAAGTATTGAGAAAGAAAAATACCCAGATCTTGCAAGAAGTTAAAAAATACAAGTAGCTGGTTAAATCCTTGTCTTTGAGAAAAGCAGGAGACCCTTAACCAGTGAACATGGAAAAATCCAATTGCATTGTTAGGCACACCCGATGCAAATCCAAACCTATCAGTAGAACAGAGCAATGCATTTTATTGCAGGAATTGGCTGTTTCACAGTATTTCTTTAATAGTGTCCATTTCTCATAGGAAACTGATTCAGTCCAGTAGTTTTGTTCTTATTTTTAGTTGTTATCATTTATTTCCGCCACGTAATAGTTACGTAAATGATAATTAATTTCGATTAAACTCTCGCTATCCATTTTAAGTTCAAATAGTAAAGACCTTAAGTAGTTGGGGTAGTTGATTTCCAATTCTTATCAATCTCTGTGGGAATGATATCTGGACTTACATCCAATTTTTACTACTTGTATGACCTGTGCACTTGCAGTGTCATAGACTTAACCCAAAATTTTGAATCCTGACACAAAGGAACTTTTATTCCGTTAAAGCAAGTCTATCCAATTTTAACATAGATGCAAGAAGAGTGTAAGGCTCCTGTAATTATGTTAATTTTGAGGGGTTTTAGTCTATATAATCAAAGACAAACAATGGTGTATCTGAAAGACAAAACATAACTCTTAAGGACATGGTAAGGAGTATGATTACTCAATCTACCTTACCAAAATCTCTCTAGGGAGAAGCATTAAAGACTGCAACTTATATTCTTAATAGAGTACCTACTAAAGCGACAATAAAGACCCCTTATGAGCTTTGGACAGGCCGAAGATGTCCAATTGAGGCAAGGTCTTATAGGCCAAATGATGATAAATTGGACTCTAGAACCACCAATTGCCACTTTAAATGAGATAACTCTGAAAGGTCTAGGGGTTACAAATTTTATGATCCCATAGTCAAAACTATTTTTGAGATGGGAATTGAAAAATTCTTGAGGATGTTGAGTTTGGGGGGGAGAAATAAGGTTAGAAGCATTGCCTTTGAAGAGGAGAAATCTTTTTCGACTCTTTCTATTACTCTTGACTATGTGTAGGTTCCTATATCTATCATTGATCAAGAAACACATCCGGAACAAGACAATGTTGATTTGATTCCCATACAGAATGAGAAAATCCCCATTCAAAATGAGGATATCGTTCATAAAGAACAAATTTAACAACCTCAAGAAAAAATGCCACCAAGGAGATCCACAAGAGAAATGAGAAAGGCTATTTATGATGATTATGTAGTTTTTCTCCAAGAGCATGAGGATGAAACCAATATGATAGAAGATGATCCAATCAACTTCCATTAAGCCATACAAAACTCCGATTCTCAAAAGTGGATTGATGCCATGAATAAGGAGTACAAGTCCATGCAAGACAATGATGTTTGGAATCTTGTCCCATTACTTGAAGGTGCGAAACCCATTGGTTGCAAAATATTTAAAACCAAGCAGGGATTCAAAGTTACGTGGAGAGATATAAGGCACGTCTTGTTGCTAAGGGCTTTACTCAAAAGGAAGACATTGATTTTAAAGAGACTTTCTCCACAATTTCAACGAAAGACTCTTTCAGAGCTATAATTGCACTTGTTGCGTTTTTTGACATTGAGTTACATCAGATGGATGTAAAGACAACTTTTCTCAATGGCAATATTGACAAAACAATTTATATGGTGCAACTAGAAAACTTTGTGTCTGGAAACCCAAAGAAAATGGTTTTCAAATTAAAGAAATCCATCTATGGACTTAAGCAAGCTTCCCATCAGTGGTACTACAAATTTCATCAAGTGATAGCCTCATTTGGTTTTAAGATAAGTATGGTGGATGAATGTGTATACCATGTTCATGGGAGGCATACCTTCTTGGTTTTGTGATGTTGATGACATACTGCTTACCACTAATGATATAGCTTATCGCACAACCAAGAGATTTCTATCAAATAATTTTAAGATGATATATCTTGGTGACGCCACTTTTGTATTAGGGATTAAGATACACCAAGATTGTTCTTGGGGTATTCTTGGATTATCACAAAAGGGCTATATCGATAAGGTACTTAAAAGATTTGGCATGTAAAGTTGTAAACCAATTGACACTCCTGTCACTAAAGGAGACAAATTTAGTTTTAGTCAATGCCTTGTAAAGGTGATTTAGGAATTAGGCAAATGGCTATGACCCTTACGTTACACTGTAGGGAAGTCTAATGGATGCTCAAGTTTGTACACGTTTGGATATAGCATACATTATTGGAATGTTGGGCAAATATTTAAGCAACCCAGGGATGGATCATTGGAAAGCAGTCAAATGGAATATGCCGTATTTATAGAAAACTAAGGATTACATGCTCACATATAGAAGATCGAATCAATTGGAGATCATAGGGTATTCTAATTATGATTATGCTAGATGTCAAGACAGTCGTAGATCCACTTCAAGTTATAACTATGTGTTGGCTGGAGGAGTCATTTCTTGGAGAATTACCAAGTAGACACTTGTAGCTTCTTCCACCATGGAAGCAGAGTTTATAGCATATTTTGAGGCATCCAATCATGGAATACTGGCCAGAAATTTTGTTACTTTGGGGATCGCGCATTTTGTGGTGGTTTTGAAAGACCACTAAAGATATACTGTAACAATAAGTCACCGGTCATTTATTCCAATAACAACAGGAGCTCCTTTAAGCCAAAACATATTGACATCAAGTTTTTTGTTGTTAAAGAAAGAGTCCAGAGTGGTTAAGTTTTTATAGAGTATATTGGTACAAACTCCATAATTGCATATCCGCTTACTAAAGGACTTACACTCAAGGTCTTCCATGAGCACATTGCTCGTATGGGTGTCAGATTGTTAAATGATTTGTTGGTTTAGTTGGAGTTTGTGTTTATTGTTGTTTTTTGGATACATTATATGTTTAGAGACATTTTTTCAAAAAGAAAGTATTCAGTTTATTTCCACTTTGACTTGTTATGTTTGATCTCACAAAAGAATATGGTAGGACCAGTAGGAAATAGGTGTGTAGATCACATTGCATGCAATTTCCATGTTATACATCCATGCTTGATTTATGTCGTTTGATTATATTGATATATGTGACTATTAAGTTGTTGGAAACATCACTGAAGACTTGTCAGTCATCGGCAATGACGCCAAAAACTTGTTAATCGTAAGTGCACGGGTCGCATAAGTAATAAAATGGTTTTCAATTACGAACCAAGATTGTTCCCATGAGGAGGGTGTGGTTTTGGTGAGGATTAAGTACCCCGGCTACTCAAGTTGTTCACTATCTAAGCATCTCAATATTTTGAGGTGAAATTATAAAAATAATAAAAACAAAACAAAACAAAAACAAAATGCCAGAAAACCGAAGTAATCGACCAAAAACGGGAGAAAACGACTCAAGGAGGAACTAGGGTTGGTTATCTTCATTGATGTCTAAGGGTTCATCTAGATAAGACCTGAGTTAAATGAATTACGACTTGAGTTGGTTTGAGGATACGGTACAAGGATCCCACCTTCGTGTTCCCCCTTATATTTTCTCACACTAACCACCTATTAACAGTTACGTCCTTCTGGGTTGTTAGGGCAATACTTATCTACGAAATTTTTCCTCGGGAGCTCTATTGTCACAATTACGTCCTTGCAGTAGAGCTACTCGGACTAAGCTCGGATTGGTCATAGTTACATCCTTGCAATCCTTACTTAATACATTTGGTGTCCTCCTAGTGAAATCCGATTAGTACTAGACCTTTCTAATTCCCTAAGCCTCTTTGACTAAGTTAATTCGAATCCATTAATTGATTCACACCTTAAGAGAATCGTAATCCGATTTTTATGGCTTATCGGCTGCCACCAAGCATTATACTGACAAATACAACAAATCAAGCATAAAACATCCAACCAAACTAAAGATTACATGAATCAAACACCAAATCTGATAACCAACCCTAAGAAATGCTTAACCTAACATTTCAACAATCAAAACCCACAAATTCATGTTGTCGACAAACATAAAACTGCAGAAATTGAAGAAGGAGAAGATATAGAAATACAAAACAAAGTTTAACTTGCAAATGACTTCAAATCCTAACTCCAAGTTGAAATCCACACTCCACAAGGTCGTACTTCCCAACAATAATAAGTTACAAACCAGGTTATTCACAAAACAAACCTAAAACTAAAAGAAATCTAAAGAAATCTAAACCTAAAAATGGAACAAATCTTGAAAAGGGAAAACCCTAGGAGAGAGCCTCCCTTTCTCCAAGTTTGAACCTTAATCATTAGAACAATTATAGTATTTTTAGGGTCTTGGAAAATGGGTTATAATTTGAACCCAAAATCTTCGTCGTGGTGAACACACGTGGCAACTTCTGCTTGTCACCTGTTTTTGTTGTGGCAAGCAGTGGCTTTACCGTGGCAAGCAGTGGATTTTCTGTGGCGAACCTCTTCGCCCCAAAGGATCGACACCTTCGCCAAGTAAACTTGAGGCTAGTCTTTAAATCTTTTCTTTTTGTCATGCACGAGCCATGTCTTTGCCATGACGAACCCTTCACCACGGCTAATAGTAACCTCATGGAGAACCCGAGGGCCGCTATAGATCAAAGAATTCCTCTAACTTGATTTCTTCCATCACTTTGCTTGATTTTTCTTCTTTAACTCGCAAAACATAAACAAATGGGAGATTAGAACTTTCCAAGAGGTGATACGGTAGGTGTGAATCTAGCATTTAGCTACAAAACACATATGAAAAATCATACTAAAAATGCTAACAAGATTCACACCTATTAGTGACTTATTATTGATGAACTTAGTTATGATATAAATGTAACGAAAATTGCTTTGATCTTGTATTGACAGCAATTGATGGACCAAGTCAGTTTGGTTATACTTTGGTTAAGAGCATATTTTTGAGAGTCATAAGGTTATATATGACACACATATGACCCAAGTGGGAGATCGTTGGAAAATAATATATGTGCCCACATATGTTATTAAGTGCTACTATATAGATTTTATACTATAAATAAATGCTGGATCTAATTTAATATTAAATAATGGATTAAAGCATATAATAAAGTATGATATATCATGTTTAGATACCAAATAGTAAATTCCTAATTTTATGATGAGTGAAATCAAAATATTACTAATTAGTTTTTTCAGTGTTATGGTCCCCTATATATACGTATTATTATGTTCTTTCTAGGCATCCCAAACCAGAGATGAATATCGGTATACGTATTATATAGGAAGATCCAGAATCCACAATCATCATAATATTATGATCCAGTATATTTTCGCATTCATTGTAATATTATTATTCTTAATGTTTTTGACATAGATGTAGGGACTATTTTGTTTGGATTAGAAACCTTATGAATGGATAATATTCTTGTAGTTAATTACTGCAGTTCTAATTTTGGATTCAGTCACATAAAGCAATGGGTATATATTACAATTGCTACTTCATTTTGAAGCTACAGATGACCTTGTAAACTCAAATTTTCATTTTTATTTAACATGGTTAAAGGTCATTTTTGTCATTTAAATATGGCCCAAATGTTAACTTACTTCCTCAACTAATCTATATGGTCATTTTTACCTTTAAACTATTTAAAACCAATCTTTTTTGCCCTTCTTTAATAGCAGTTAACAAAGAGCCGTTAGTTACTACTGACATGACACTTTCTAAAAAAAAAAAAAGGAAGAACGGATACTTAGCCCCCCACACTTTCACACTCTTTGGCATTTACCTCTAAACTTTAAAATGTTCAAACTAACTCTTGCATTACCCAAAATATGAAAAGTATGTCATTTTTCTAACAGTTGTGGTAATCACCGTTATCGATCCTTCCAATGCCCTTATATATCCCGTCCGACTTAGTGCCATGCACTTTCACTTTTGTTCACATTTACCTTGACCACTTTGAAATGTTAGTGCTAACTTTACATTAATAAAAATGGAAAATTGATTCATTCATATACTTTAATTTATTTAAAATTCAGATAAAATTAAAAGATTTATTTTAAATTTTTTACAGATATGATAATTATTTTTATTTAAAATTATTTTTCTCTCAAATTCGTATACAAATTTTAATATTAAAATAATATATAAATTTTAACATTTATAAAGAGGGTGATTTTTTTTTTTTCAAAAAATAACTAAGAAAAATTGTTTATCATAATATTTTATTTTTATTTTTATAGATTTATTAGAATGTTATACAAATATTGAATGAATTAATATATATATATATATATATATATATATATATATATATATATATATATATATATATATATATATATATATATATATATTGTAACACCCCAAAGTATACCCTATCAGATGAGTAATAAGTTTGGGTATAATAAATTAAATTATATTATTCTGAATAAATAAACATAAAAACAAAAGTAAGAATATGCATAAGTTAAAGTACAAATAATAAAGAAGATTTAAGGCCATTGTAAAATATTATAAACTGACGGTAACATTATAAGAAATGTATGACCAAAGCAAATGAAAAGGATAAGATCGATTAGATGATAAGACCAAAAGAAAATATCCCTTATTTGTCCTGGAAAGTAATAACACTGATGTTATATAAAAGAAATAAGCACAGTTACAAGAAGAAGCAAGCACATCACGTAATGAACTAGTGTATTTTGTATAATTGTTACTTAAATTCTTGAGATTTCAGATTAATCTACGACTGGGTATAGAAAGTATGGAACCATGATTTGGTATAGAAAAAGTGATGGAACCATGAATATGTGTATGTAAAACTAGGTGCGTATGGAACTTTGAATACGGGTACACATGATGATGTCTGCTTGTGGCGAAGTAGGTTCAATGGTTCAGATGCATGATACATGTTAAGAACCCTATCTGTATATGGTTTGGGTTTGGGAATCTCTAAACTCATTTCTTTGTAGGGTTGAGTTAAGAAGAGCTTTAAGGCTCCAACATGTGTTTGAGAAGGGTCTACTAAAAGTTGAACCTTAAAATTCCCCTATTGTCGACTACATGCAGAGCTGGATCTTAGAACGGCTTGGATCAGAAATACAGGGAATTAGAAGTAAAGTCCTTCAGAAATTGTAGCCACATCAATGAACTTGATGTTAGCTTTAATTTCAATTCGACTGTGAGACCAAGTTATGGTCTTTTATCGAACGCCAAATGGCGGGAGCTAGTCAAATGGGTCGCCCACCAACAAAGTGATCGCCCACCAACAAAGTACTGTCATCAAAGGAATAGTGGTCGCCCAACGCGCCGGCCCACTCAACAAAGGTCCCACCAATGGGCAGATTTCACAACAAGGCTAGTCAAACAGTACTCACAAACAAGCACTCGCCAAACAAGATTGCCAAACAAAGGGTCGCCCACCAACAATGGTCACAACAGCGGAATGCGACGTCCAACAACGGTCGCCGTTTCAAAGTCGACCACGTATGACCTCCAACTCGGTTATAACTTTCGCTTGAACTCCGATTTGAGTGTTCTGGACTCTATGGAGTTCATTGAGTCAAGAATCCATCCATAGCGCATGGAGTAAAGATATTAGATGTCAGACTAAGGTGTCGATCGAGCTCACTTCGGGGCAGCTCGCGCTTCAGTCACTTCGTCAAGACCGGATCATGAGATGACCCTCCAACTCGAAGGTCATAACTTCTTCGTCTCGAACTCCGATTCGGAGTGTTCTTGGACTCTATGGAAAGCTCATTGAGTCAAGAATTCATCAATAGATAGCATGATAAGATTGGAACTCATATTAGTTCCAGAAAACACGGAAAACAGTAGGCAGTACAGGTAACCATAGTTATTCATAAATAGCTCGTAAGCATACATGACAAGCATAGTTATTTATGCATATAAGGAGATATGAAAAGTGCAACGATATGAATAAATGATTGTAGATATATATATATATATATATATATATATATATATATATATATATATATATATATATATATATATATATATATATATATATATATATATATCACCTATGATTACCGGACAATACAATTATTCTGAATAAGAGATATATACTAAAACAAGAAAATACACATTGATCGCTCCGCTAGAATCTGTAGAGGGATAGATGGACATGCCTATTGGGGAAAAACAGTTGCTGTACAGATATTCCGGCCACGTTTGGGTAGATGACATAGATCCCGTTTGGACTGGGCGTGGCCCGAAGCAATACTCATAGCGCTCCGGCACTCATGAATGGTCACCGGTTCATACAAAGGATGATACCTTCGGGTATCATATTACCGGGCACACGTGGATGGTCACCGGTTCATACAAAGGATGATACCTTCTGCATCATATTACCGGGCACTCATGGATGGTCATCGCCCATACGTTGATGATACCTTCGGTATCATGGCATTACCGGGCATACATTGTCTCACACAATGATGTCACGCACCTTCAGGCTCTCATGGTTTCGATCAACTTCTAAGGTTTATACATGAAACATAAAAGAAATGATAGGTATATGCAAAGGAAATGTAGAGAATATATGACATGATATGAGAAGCATAGCACTGCTATGTGATGATAGTATACAGTTACAAGAACAAGAAGTAAAATACAAGTTGACATGAAAAGTATATGGATGATGATAAGAATATGTAACTGTTATATGTGTGATATGCATTTGTATCGAAGTGTGGTGACTCTTAATAGAAGTCATATTCCCACTAAGCTGCAGTGCCTTAGCACGTGTTCAATCCGTGTAGGTACGTATGAGGAAAATGAGGATCGGACAATCTACATCGCAACAAAGGCCACACATCCATAGGTGCTCACCGGGAAGACCTTTAGGTCTATTTTGTATGAAATTTTGTAACCAATGTAAATATTGTAGATGTTGAACATTTCCATAATTGACGCTTGTATTTATATTTTGTAATCCGCCGGCCAGGCTGTAATGTAATGCGTTAATTGTTTAACATTATATGAATATGAAAGTGTAAAGGTTATAAGTCAAAAAGTGGCCCTCACTTGACATCCTATGCCGAAGTTAGCCGCCACACACACACACACACACACACACACACACACACACACACACACACACACACACACACACACACATATATATAAATTGAGTTAAACGATAATCAAAATTTAGATAAAATTTTATTTTTTATAAATAATATATGAATTTAACATGTATAAAGAGGAGCCTATCATACATAGCTCAAGTGGTAGAATGTTCAACGTTTTAATAGGCAAGGGTATAGGGAGGGGAGGACTTTGTGTCCGAAAGCTACATTGGGTACAATGATTATAGTGTAACCAAAAGTGTTTAGCCGTAAAAAAAAAAAACATGTATAAAGAGGATGATTTTTCATGATATTTATTTTTAAAATAATCAAAATTATTTATAATAATAATTTTATTTTAAAATTAAATTTTATAACATTTTAATAAATTTATAAAAATAAAACATTTATTTGGTTTATCTATAACAACGCTCAAAACCCTAGCCCTTTTTTCTCTCAACTTTTTCTCCGTTAGCTTATTTTCTTTAAGTAATGATGGGTGATTTTTTTGTCATTCTTGACCTGAAATCACCCTTCTACACCTCTTTTCCATATTTTTTTTTCTCAATCAAGTGGTTTTTTCACACAGATCTAGATTTTTATATGTTTTTTTTCATGATTTGGTCGTCGCTTTAGTGCGCATGTGGTTGTCGTCGTCTTAGTGCGATGGGTGCTTGTGTCGTCTCAGTACAACGGTTTGGTTTTCGTCGGGGTTTATTTATGTTTTGGCGATTTGAAAGGAAAGTATATATAATCAGAGACAATAAATCAAATTAATGATCATTAGTATGTTGTAGAACTAAAGTCAAAGGTATTCTTGTCACAATAGTAATATCAAATGTGTAGACTCAACTATCAAACGATAGATCTTGAGTCGTCAGATTATGTCAAGCACCCTGATTTCGCTGCTTTCATCCTTTATGATTTTTAACGATTTTAATTCTATATTTCTATCGATGTATTACTAGTTAGAATGAATGAAAAAAATATAAATATCATAGGAAAAAATCATCTTATTATACATGTTAAATTAATATATTATCTATATAAAAAAAAATTATCTAAATTTTGAGAAAATTATCTTTAAATAAAATGATTATATTATCTAATTCTAATATTTTTTTTAAAATCTATCTTTTTAATTTATTCAATATCTCGTATAACAAATTTAATAAAATTTATAAAATAAAAATAAAAATATTATTGTAAACCCGAGAAAATTTCTAATTTTCTAAAAATGGTAAAGGGGGTAATTTTTCAACAAAATCCTAATATTTTTAGATCTCTGATGACTTAAACGGACATCGTTGGAATCGTCTCATAAATATAGCTACCATGTCTAATTTCATCGACCCCAGATACCGGAATTTCACGCCCTTCAAGACACCGAAAGGTCGTGCCGTATGACAACAGGAGGCGACGTGGATGTGACAAAAGTCACATACTACATGTACCCATGTGACATAAGCCATGATTTAATGAGAGATAGAGATAAATGGCTTAGATTAAACCAAGTGTCAAAGAGCTCTTAAAAGTCAAATTAAAGGGACAATGAGGGTCTAATTGAAAAGTAAACAAAATAAGACAACTTCATCTTCCATTTTGGTCGGGAACGCAAAGGAGGGGGAAAATTGGTTTAGAGAGAGAAAGTCCAACTCTCTCGATTTCCTACTTCGACCGTTGGTTCTCGGGCCGGGCCAAAAACAAAGTTGATCTACGCTGCTGGCTGCTACGTTGCAATAAATCTTGTGAAGTTTCAAATAACTCCAAGATAGAGATTTTTCTCCTAATTTGCTTTTATTCTTCACAAGAGCCATTTTGATGGATAGGGATATTTTGAGGCATGAATGACCTTATTTTCCGTTCCAACGATTAGGATTGAGTGAGAAAATCCCTAGTGTGGTCGTGAACAGTGTCAAGACCTAGGGTTTCACTGTTCACGTGATTTGTGCTGCCTTGATCCAAAATGAATTGCTTCGACTGGTTATTAGCCCATGTGAGCTAATTTTGGTGTTATTGCTATGAATTGAATAACATGATGTTGTGAGTTAATTCTTGTTACTATATGCATGTTTTATATATATTAACATGAATTGTTGGAAATGGCATAATGCATTCCATATGCACCGAAACACCCTAGAATGGTAGGTGTGAGTACATGACAAATAAAATCGGAGGGTTGTCCAAACGATGAATTCTTTTGTAAAATTATTAAAATAATAATTATCTGTAAAGTTGTCCTCAAGAATTGTGTTAAAAATTGTCCAACAATTCACGCCGGAGGGGCCTACAGAATTGTTTTTAGTTACCCAAATGTTCAATCTCGGAGGATTGTCCAACGTATTATATCGGAGGGTTGTCCTCAATTAAAACAAATATTTTGTTTGGAAAAGAAATGATTTTCATACATGGTTTAGGCATGTGTGAGGGAGTCGGTGAGGACTCGAGACATGGATTGACATGTAGACATTCAGTAGATCATGCATTTGCTTGAATGTGTTTGGTTGTTTGGCCATATCGTGGCACTTAGGTGTATAACCCAGGAGATTTTCACCACTGGCATTGCTTTCACCCTTGCTATGATCATTATTTCAAGACAGAAGGTTCAGAAGACGGCGCTCATTAGAGGCCGTTTGAGAAGAAAGCCAACATGTGGGCTTTGATTATATTTTTGTAAAATATGTATGAATTATTTCCAATTGAACATGTCGTATTAAGAGGATGTATTAACTCTGAACTATGGTAATATAGTTGGATGGCTTTAGTGAGTATGGATAAGGGCCAATGGGCTTCTGCCTTATTTTATGTATGTGTCTCATGATATGAAACACAGGTATTCCGCAAGTTGACGGTGATCAATAGGACACCTCGGGATTTGGGGCGTCACAATTATGGTAAATAATTTCTTTCTTAAATTATTTTTTTGAAAAGATAAAATAATAATGAAAAAAAAAAAATCATCCTCATTATAAGTGTTAAATTAAGTTATTATTCATAAAAAGATAATTTTTTATCTAATGAGTAAATTAATTTTTAACTGAAAATAATTATCCTACCTAACCAAAAAAATAAAAAATGAAAAATAATTTAATTTTTATCTAAATTTTATATATTTAAAAAAAATCTAAAATTTGAATAAAAATTTAAAATACAAATGCAATTAGTCAATTTTCACGTTTTTAATAGTATACGAGGTTAATTTTAACATTTCGAAGTATATGGGGCAAATGTGAACAAAATTGAAAGTGTAGGGGGTTGAGTTAGAAAGGTAGATAATCACGTTGGAAGGATAGATAACCATCTTTACTACAATCATTAAAAAAAACTTATTTTTAATGTTTTGGATAATGCAAGAGGTTAGTTTGAACATTTTAAAGTTTAGAGGTTAACATAAAAATTATGTGGGCATGTATATTGAAAATGCATTTTTCCCAAAAAAAGAAATTATAGATCATACTCATTTATAGACATGTGAAAGCCATTAGAGTGATAATTCAACATATTGTATTTATTTGATTTTTAAAAAGTTAAAATTTCACAAAGAAAAATAAAAGAAAATAAAATTTTATTCAATAGTTTATATGTTTTCAAATTATTTAATACTTATACAAATAAATAAATAAAATGACTTAAAATAAGTGTACACATTAAATATTGAGCTTTATATATGTTGGAAAAATAAAAATCTTTGATTTTGATGATTTTGGAAAAAATTTATTTTAATTTGAGATAAACTAATATTTTGGAATTAAAGTTTTTTAATTATTTATTTTAAATAATATTTTCTTTTTATTTTATTTTATTCTTTGTAAATTTTTTTATATTTATTTTATTAATATTATTTCTAAAGAATTATGTTACTTTAATTTTATTTTTTATATTTATCTTTCTCATTTTATTTCTAAGTATTTTTATTGTAAAATATTAAAAATATAAACTTATTTAGAAGTTATTGAAATAAGAATAATTGAATTCTAAGATATGATAAATTAATATGATTTAATATAAATTAATTATTAATATAATTTATGAAAAAAAAAATTATATTCTTTTATTGAAAGCCTTAAGGCATTCCACGTATCTACAAGCAAATATAAATTCTTTTTCTTTTAAGTGTCGTGTTAGCGACAATTGATGTATCTCCATTAGTTGTTGATAGATAATGACAAAAATGATTGGTTTTAAGTAGCACATAGGTAAAAAATGACACATAAATTAGTTGATGGGCCAAGTTGACAATTGAGTCATAGTTGAGGGGCAAAAATATCCTTTTAACCAAATTAAAATTTAACATACAATAGTAGATAAATTATTGATAAAATTAACTAGTAGCATAATTAATTATTCATTTACTACATAAATACAATAACAATTTTTTGTCTATATGGAAAAAATTTCATCTCCCTTTGTTGACCACTAAATTTTCTCAAATTTTCTACCAATCACAAATCAACATGATGTCTTTTGATTCGGCACTAAACTTCGACCATTATTAGCTAGTGAGGTTTCTTAACTTCGAAAAATCTTCGTGTGCCTAAGATACATGGTCCTTACATCCCTAAACCCAAGAAATTTAAATCCCAAAATTTAAATGAACTTACCTAAAAAATCGTAGAAGAGTTGTAGATGTCGCCTCATTTTCTTCTTCGGGTTCCAAGTTGTTTCTTATTCCATGATGCTGCCACCACACTGGCGCTAGGGGAACATATGTTTTCCAAACTCAAGAATTTGTGAGGTTCCTCCAAATTAAATTTATCTTCATCAATATAAACTTCTTGTAAAAGCAAATGTAAAGACCAAATGATGTATATGTGAAAATATGTCCAAGGGAGTGAATGTGGTAAATGCTCAAAAACTGATTTGAAACAAAAGTAAGTGTATTGGCGAAATGAAAAGTATTCTGGAAACAACTCGGCCCGCACTCACGCAAGTGCCATGGGTCATACAGTAATAAAGTGGACTCTAGAATTAGGATGTGTATACCCACGAGGATTAGAGGTTCTCTCTAATTGGGTTGATCGCCACACAGGTCTGAGAAGGCTCTTCACTATTTGAGCGTCAAATGGGATGTGGAATAAAATCAATTTAATTGAAATAAAAACTGATTTAAAACTAATCCTAAAAATCTACCAAATAAACAACTACTTAATTCTAAAAGGTATGAAGAGAGTCACTAGGGATGAGGATAATTATTTAGAAACAGTTTGCATTTCCTTAAAAGCGCAACATTTGTAAGTTGAATGCTGGATTTGTCCAAGAGCAATGTGGTATAGCTTGGATTTCTCTTCGTACTATACATTTTGCTTCGTCCTGATTAGTGTGCCTAATTCTATTCCCAAGCGTAGGAATTATGGTCGTCTGACATTGTATCACTGCAAATCCACGAGGTCATCTCCCTCGAGGGCGGTCTTACTTTGATCAATAGGAGCTATTCCCCACTAAAAGTATGATTTAAAGAAATTGTAATGTTGTGTTGTTTGGTACGAACGGTTGATTGGTTAAATGTTTTTAAACTACGAAAGACAATTCTTTGGGATTTTTAGGGTTCCACTCCCCACTTCGGTCAATTAAGTCCACCTCTTATTTTATAAACTCATCTGAGAACCATTGATAAATGGTCTTCGATGGAGGATTTGTCTTTAAATTCTCTTTGGAAAATAAAGATGATCGAGTAATACTAAACACTTGTTCTCAATTAAAAGCGAACCCTTAGTTGGCATTATGATCCAAGCACAACGTAATGCTAGAAATATCTTCGTTAACACGTTGTCAAATTTACTTAGAAAGGATTTAAAACCTTTCTACACAAGTGATCAATATTACACAATCCATTGAAAATCAAAGAGGAATTGGGGACTTTACTATGAATCGGTGAGTTTCCCAGTATGATCCCGGCGGTAGGGGTTTAAGAACTCCACGTAAAACTTGTATGAACAATTAAAGTCGAAGCGATTAATCATAAAAAAAACGGTACACCTTCACGAGGAAATCGAAATTGACTTGTAAAACTGAGAATGAAGAGGAATATGGAATGCTAAGTTTAAAGCATAATAAATATTTATGCTGAAGATTACAAACTCTTGAATCGAAACCTAAAAAAGTGAAATACGAAATGCGGATCTCTGAGTCTAACTCAAAGCCCCGGAGAAAACTCTTATTCTATCCAAAACCTAAACCTAGAAGTGAAGAACTAAAAAAAACTAAGACGTCCTCTATTACTTGTGTCCTCCTCCTTTTATAGCCTCCGATGTGATTTTCCATTTGGTTTGTTGGCGAGTGCCCTCGCGTGCGGATTGAATTCTTAGACCAAATTCCATGAGTTCCATGCGATTTATGCGGGGTAGAACTTTAAGTTCTACCGGTAGGGCTTCACTCTTGTTGATTTTTCGACCAAGTTGTACCGGGGTAGAACTTAAAGTTCTGCAGGTAGAACTTCACTGCGATGATTTTCCGGCCAAGTTGTCTGGGGTAGAACTTTAAAGTTCTGGGTAAGCATCCTTGGTGCTTTCCTTGCTTTGCTAGGGTTCGAGACCGTCAATTGCTCACCCACATCCTGCTTTGCTTCATATTGGCTTCAGGGCAAACATCCTTGTGCCTTACGTTTTAAACACGAAAGACACACTACAAATGCGAAAACCTGAAGATTATAATTACATTCTTGTGCCAAATGTGGGTAAATTGTGATTTAAATGTGTTAGATTCTATTATAGTTATCACTCAAATGTGTATTCATCACATTTCACTATCTAACACACCATATTCCTTTTCAGGACAAATGGGTCTAAATAGCTACTTGTAAAATTTGGCCCTCTTTAAGATTTGATTGTTTTTCTTTTTCAATACTTCTGACCATTTCTTATGGTAGAAGAATTATTGTAGACATGATAATGTAAGTCTTGTCCAATATGGTGGTATCTCGTCCTTAAAATCTAATAAAATTTTCTATCTCCTTGATTAGATCTTTGCCCCAACACGGGATCAAGATCATTTATCGAGACTAAGGAAGAAACCTCTTATCAACTAAATTGATACATCATCCTAATTAATCCTCACCATGAGTAAATTAGTGATACATCAAAGTAATTTTTAGAGTTCATTAGTTGAGATATTAATTCTAACATACCCCACTGAAAGTGCCGCTCTTTGCTCTCGGGAATCTCCATCTATGTGTCCTCGGAGGGCCTCTGGAATGAGCAAAAGTCAGCTCTTTTAAGGTATAAGCTACTAATATTCGGCTGATTCATTATATAGATAATACGATTATATAAGTCGAGTTTTCAAACCCACACGAAATAGCGAAAAGCGAAAATCTAAATGTTCAACAATTAATCCCCACTTCTAGGTGTTTTAATGTTCCATCTTAGCAATCATCATCAATCAAGCAAAGTAAGTAAATGAAAGAAAGAATCAAGAGGCAAGAAGAAAAATCCATATTTGAGCTTAAATCTTGCTTTGAATAGTAAATAAATTGAATATACGAGTCTGACACTGAAATCTCTTCAATAGAAATAAAAATATGCTATAAAACTTCTCTAAAGTCTATTAAAATAAAATCTGATAAAAACTAAGAAAATGGACGAGTTTAGAGAGAGAGAAAACCCATGAGAGAGAGAAAAATCGATTTTAGCTTCAATCTTTGTGCGAACATTAGTGAAATCTGAATATCTGTTATACAACACCGAAATCTCTTCAATACAAAGAAAATCTGCTAAAAAATTACTCTAAGATCTAAAAAAAAAAATCAAAATTTGTAAAAAAATTGGAAAAATGGCGGGTTTGAAGAAACCCCCATGAGAGAATTTCGATCTTCATATGTCTCTTTACCTAAAAAACGAGTATATATATGGTCTTAGGGTGAAATGAGCTTGAAAATAGGCTAAAATATCAATTTTTAGCCTTTTTTAGTTTCCTCCAACGTTTTTGGTTGCGACACAGCAAGCTGGTCGCGACCAAGGATGAAAATATCGGTTTCGACGGATATATCGGCAATTGGATTTTACGGATATATCGGAGATATATCGATGGATATTTTTACATGAATATCGATATATCATAAATTAATAAAAATACTTTGAAATTGATGGAAACACTTTATAAAGTGTAAAAATGACATTAATAATGAAATATAAACATTGATATTACATTGTTATGGTCTTTCACCACCAAAATGAAGATCGATGTGGCTCCATTGCAACATTTGATGAAGGGATCCCATCTTGGTGAAGACAATAGTCATACCAGGACATGGTGTTATGATAATATTGATTATAAGATCGAACATGCCATGCATAAATGTCTTCCAGCTGTACCCACAACCTCTCCATGGATGGGAAGTGGGGTTCCACCCGCATGTTCGTTTGAAATCCTTGTTGCATTTGATATGGAATGTTGAATGGCATTTGTTCGGCTATGGGGATAATTTATCATTCCATATTCTTCATCCCAATGGGCGGAAGGATTTGAAGAAGGTTGACCATAAGTCATTGTGTGAGGAGGAGAAAAATGTTCACGAATCATTGGATGAATCAACGTATTAGTGTCAATGCTCATAGATTCAAAACTAGTAGACAATGAATCCTCATTGTGATGTGCCATCCTTCGTTATCGACCTCACATATGGCTTTCCAGTGGCTCCAAATACACTGCACCGACTCTCTGGGCAGAAGTGGTCTTCATCTTGTGTAGCATGTGTGAAATCATCTTCACGGTGAATGGACTCGATGGATATTGACTTGCTGTCGATACGCAATATCCTCCTACATCATTTTCAGTATCACTACCATCATTGGTCCCCTCTCCTCTTGAGCCATCGTACTGTGGTTATTCTGGCAAAACTAGGTCTTACTATATTCCGACACTTGAATCAAATGAGGTCGAGAATCAGCAATGAGAAATTTGAATGAGTCTCTCATGTCTTATTTGAAACTTTCACTATTAACTTCTTGGATAAACACGGTCAACATCAACACCAGCTTCTCGAGATATGCGCGGCGGTCGCGGATCAAATTTCCATCTTCATCGTCAAATGGAGAGTCTAACCCGTTGGAATAATTGATTGTCTTATTCACGAGCTAATTTGAAATATGAGTAAATCAAAGTAATTCTTTTTCGGCAACTTTATCGACTGCCTTGCATATCACGTATCTTTAGTTTCATGTTATAGTAACAAAAAAACTAATTGTTGGGCTTAGGGTAAGCAAGCGATTTCTTTGTTTTGTATGTATTAGAGCAATTGTGCTCGATTTCTCTCTCACATCTTTGAAAAGAAGATACAGTTTGGTAAAGAACTTTAATAGTAAAATTCTGATAATGGGAGTGTGGTTTCCATACATGAACCACCGATGACTGGCAAATAAGTAACATTAAAATCTATTAATAACATGAAAATAGGCGTATTTTTAATGTTTTAATAAAGAAATAACACTCTTGGGAGCCATTAAATCTCTTGAGGCTATTCTTCGCTCTATCAAGATCCTCTTTTGGCATCTCGAAACATTACAAGGCATGAATTGAAAATATACATGTCTAGTAGTATAAGGAGTAGTTAACCAATTAAAATTAGATCAGATATTAGATTTGTAACCAGTGTTACCTCATTTCCAAAATTACCAATAATACTGTAGTAGTAGAAGATAATCTTGCAAATACTTCGTGAGCGGCTTGGGTAACTTCAGAGGGTCACTACTAACTCCAGGTCTATATTGAAACGGATTCAAATAATATGCTACAAAAGTGATTTAGAATTAGTATGTCATAAGAGGAAAATAATATACATTAAGTGTGATTAAGATATCGCTTAGTTACCTGCTGCATGAAGAGGATGTTTGAGCGTTCTATCCCAACGATTTACGATGATTGTTTTGACCCAATCTTTGGCATTGAGTTGATGTAAATTTTGCTTCATTACCCGAATCAACTCATACACAAATGGCAATGTTGGGACGACTTCAGAATCAACAATGCGAAGAACTGTATATAGTGGCTCATAGATTGATACTAGCTTAGAGACCTTCTCCTGATATGTATGATCAAACATGAGCACTTGACATCATGTCAATGGTCGATGTTAAGCTTGTGAGAAGCCCATTCATGCTAATAAAGATGCATTCTTCAAATCAGCCCTCTTTTAGAAGACTTTCTAAGAGCGATGTAATTTGTTGCAAATCTTGTTGCCCCGGACGCCTGATATCTCCACCCACGAGACCTTTCTCGCTTTCTCGAAGCAACTGACCATGATTGTAGATGAAGTTGGTGATTTTCTGGTATTAATGATACTAATTCGGCTTAGTAGCTCTTTTAGCAGCTGTCTTCAAACATCAAGTCAATGCGTATATGCGCATGGAGTCGATATAAGGTGCTTCTTCATTACTTAACTCACTTCACAAATCTTTGATCCATTATGCGTAACAATTTGCTGACATTTTGTTTCACTACTTCCTTGATCCGTCCTTCAACAAACCGTAAATGTATTTGTTGCTCTTTTATCTTCGAGAAGAAAGAAGAAAGCCGGATGTGCGGACAGGAATATTATTCTTCTTTGAATATTACATAAATTAATAATGCTCAATTTAAGTATTGCGGTCATCCATCGGACATGTCGTACACCATGAGTCTTCCATTTTCCCTTTGGATGTTCACATAATCTTCCATGTCTTTATACTCCATATCCAGTATTTTTGATTTCATATGGAGATGGTGAAATATTCCCATGCCTACAAGTAGAATTAATGAAATTAATTATCTAGTTTTCAATTATAATATAAGATAATAATTTATTAGAAGCGAAAAGTGATTGTCACATACTGACTTGTTGTGCACGATAATCATGTTCTTGAAGTGGTGAGAGTGCGCATGAGGCGCAACACTCATATATGAAGAATTTCTTTGATTAATTATTACTCCGTTTCTTTGATTGAACACCTTTGAAAAGATTTTAATGTTCTTTTGTTTCTTTGCCGAAGATTTGTCTAATGATGAGCAGAGGTGGTGATAGATCGATTAATCTCCACTTCAGAAGATCATATTATTGGATTAGTCGAGTTACGATTGTGAAGGCTCACATTTGCAATATCTCATTAGAAATAAAGTAAATTCATTTTATTTAAAAAAATTAATTTAATTTGTGTTACTTATTTTTCTTTTGCCTCCTCATGATCTTCTTGCATTTGTCGGTTCCATTCAGTAGCTTTTGAAGTACGACATGCTACTCAAAATTCAGCTCTTTCATTAGGGGTCATATCACCCGGATACATATATACATCTTCCTCTTCTTCCTCCTCCTCATCATCATCATCAATGAGATGTCTATCGCGTCCCCCCATTGTGCCGCGTAGTTCAGCGCGAATTTCTTCTATATCAGCTGCTTTCTTCGCTTTTTCTTTATTTTTCTGGTCTAAAAGTTGTTTCATTCTTGTTTCCCTTAGGATAGCATTTAGGGCATTTTTTATATTAAGTGGGATCGAATGTGATGAGTGAATATTTAGCAGTGATCCCACCACTCCTTATCACGAACCCACAGTAGTACATATTGTCTGCATTTATATTCCCTCCATATGTGTACAATATTTCCATACTGGATCTCGGCCTCCAATATTACTTCCACCCCAGCCATCCTGTTGTATACAATTCAGAAAATGAATTTATTTTCATATAAAACTACAGATTTATTATATATATATACACAATATTAACTAATATATAACTTACTTTAAAGTATTAACTAACATGAAAGATTAATTAATTTATTAATATGCATACATAATATTAACTAATATATAATTTATTAATATGCATACATATATAACTAATGTGTAGTTATTTTAAAATACGCCACTATTAAATTTATTATACTATATAAGACCATATTATTATATGATATTTACCTTAAAGCTTAAACTAATGTATATTTGTATTTTATGCATTTATAATCTAATGTGAAATTATAAAAAAAAAAAACCTAATGTATAGTTATTTTAAAGAATACACCCACTATTAAATTTATTATACTATATAAAACCATATTATTATATGATATTTACCTTAAAACTTAAAATAATATATATTTATGTTTTATGCAATTTTATAATCTAATGAAATTATAAAAAAAAAAAAACTAATATATAGTTATTTTAAAAAGAATACATACTATTAAATTTATTATACTATATAAAACCATATTATTATATGATATTTACCTTAAAGCTTAAACTAATATATATTTGTATTTTATGCAATTTATAATCTAATGTGAAGTATAAAAAAAAAAAAAACCTAATGTATAGTTATTTTAAAGAATCACACTATTAAATTTATTATACTATAAAACCATATTATTATATATGATATTTACCTTAAAGCTTAAACTAATATATATTTGTATTTTATGCGAATTTATAATCTATTGAAATTATAAAAAAAAAACTAATGTATAGTTATTTTAAAGAATACACCACTAATGCATTATTATACTATAAAACCATATTATTATATGATATTTACCTTAAAGCTTAAACTAATATATATTTCATATTTATTCTGCAATTTATAATCTAATGTGAAATTATAAAAAAACTATAATATAAACCTATAGTAGTATATGATATTTATCTTAGACTAATATATATTTGTATTTATTAAATTTATAATATATAATATGAAATTATAAAAACAAACTAATATATAATTAACATAAATACAAAAATAAATGTAAAACTATTAAATACACAAAACATAAATACAATAAGAACATACCTTAATTAATCTTGTTGAAATTGAAACTGTATAAACACCAAAATTTCCACTTTTGGAGATATATATAACAAAGAAAAATAAATTTGAGATGAAATGAAGATTTGATGAGTAGAGAGAGTTTGTGAGAAAATAGGGTGATTTTTAGTGGTATTTAGGATTTTTTGGTCGAAAAGGCTATAGGATGGTCATAAGGTAAAGATTTAATTCTAGCAATTTGGATTTAGTTTTGGTGAAAATCGGCCGTTGGATCTTTTTTTCTAACCGTTAGGATCAATCTGATTGGATCAAGTTTAGATTTAATTTCTGGCCCGGATTTGGATAAAATGCCGGCCCAGTTGGATCTACAATTTAAATCACGAACGAAATGCGGGCCGTTGGATCAAGCTGATTCAAACCAGTCATCGAATCAGTCAAACTAGCCGTTGAAAAGGAGGGTAGATCTGGACCGTCGGATTTTCTGCACAACAAATCTGAGCCACACAGCCTCGTCGAATATAGTAGATATATCAAAATATCGCGATATATCGTAGATATTTTAATTCATGATATATCTCCCGAAGAAAAAACCAGAAGAATTTCCCGCAGTGTCTCCCAGCATGATATTTGAGTGATGGCCCCGATTCGAGGAATCCGATATTTAAGCGAAACTCTCGCCCGATATTTTCCGATTTCTCGATTTTCCGCATGCGATTATGCAGTATAAAAGTGTTTGTAGTGGGCCCGATGCTCCAGATGTCGCCGATATATCGGCCCGATGTAGAAATTTCAATCCTTAGCTCAGGTGAGAGTTTTTTGTCAAGACCACAAGTTTCTGGTCATGACCACGGTTTTTATTGTGACCAAGTTTCTGGTCGTGACGACTTGCTTGGTCCTTGACGGTTCTGAGCCAATGACTTGTTTTCTTCTCCCGACTTATCCGGGAATATGGCAACCGTTTTTAACTTCGGTTGGGCATGTGAGTACTCGTTGGAAGACTCTTTGAAAGTAGAATGCAACCATGAGGAAATTTGAACCATTGTTATTTCCAGATGGTGCAGAAAGAGTATCTTTCTAGTGACTTTTGTGAGACTCGGTTGACTCTTCTTTTGGAAATATATTGCCATTTCTTGCCAAATCTTGCTTTCATCAATAATCCTACAAACCAAGTTTAGAGGAAATTTTATGATTTTTACATGAATATGGATACAAAATGCACAAAATAGCATGTGAAATGAACTTAAAACATAGATGAGTTTTGCACTCATCAGTAAACTAAACAAGTTGGGTCGAGAGTGCCTTTCCTTAACATCGACACATGAAAAACATTATGTGCATGTAAAAGCTGCAGAGGTAATAGTAACTTATATACTATTAGTAATCTTCTCAACAATTTAGAATGACCCAACAATCATGGGGGCCACTTCCTCTTCTTCCCAAAGCAAAATATGCTCCTACAAGGTGATATTTTTACAAAGGCCTAATCCCCTTCTTCAAACTTTTGTCCTTAATAAATCGTATTTGTTTTGTTGTCTCTTGGACAATAGCAAGCCCTAACAAATGACTCACCCATCTCCATCCAACACAAAGGCGATTTGAAGGTCTCCCATAGAGTGCTTCATAAGGCACCATGTCAATGCTAGATTGATAAATATTAGTATAAGCAAAATCCATCAAAGGTAAATAATCTTGTAACACCCCGAAATATACCCTAGCAGTTTTCGGACTTGTTTAGGGTATATTATAAACTAAATAGAAATTTTCGGGAAATAAAACGAGAGACCCGGAATTAATAATAAAGCTAAGGGTAAATATGTAATTTACCACTTGAGGTTTTTATAAAAGCATAAAGCATAAGATTATATGTAATTATGGAATTTGAGGAAAGATTTGGGCTAAATTAGAATATGGCATAAGTTGTATTGCAAAAAGGGAAGAACCCAAGGACTTAAAGGCAATTAAAGAAAACTTAAAACCAAAAAAAATAGTTTTCTCTCCCATGCCAAACATGGCATAACAAAACATGGGATTTAAGTGCTTTGGTCTCATTTTTTGAGAGGCTGAAAAACCGTAGAGCTGAGAGAGGGGAGAGGAAAAGAAAGAAGGAAAAGAGGAAAGAGAAGAAGAAGAGAAGAGAGGAAGAAGGAGAGAAGTTCAACAAGCAAAAAGGTATGAAACTACTAAATTTGAGTATGGATCTTTGGTTTGTATGATTATTATCTTGCCCAAACCTAGGGTTTTGCTAAGGTTTCATCCTAACCCAAAAATTATGGAAAGTAAGGTGGGTAAAACCTTAAATAGTACAATAAGAATATGAAAACCTCTCTTTGAGGATGGATTCATAGTTCAATGACAAGTAATTGAGTTAGGGTTTAGGATAAACCCTAACTAATCAATCATATTTTAGTTTATGTATGGAGTTATTACCCATATTAGAGTTACTTTTGAGAGTAAATCATGAGGGTTTTTTGAAGAAGATATCCATTGAAAGGCGATTTGAGTATAATTGAGGGTTACAAGATGAATATGAAATGGTTTTAGTGTTTATGGAGTATAGGGAGTTGATTGGGTAGCAAAATATGGAAAAATTGGTAGAAAAACACACATTACAGGCAGTTTCGGTGACATCACCAGACACCGAACTTTTACAATACCGGTACGAGTTTGGAGTTAGTCATTTTTGGCCAACATGTCTGATCTGGTCGGACATGTCTGCAGAGTACACCTATCTATTTTGACAAGTTTTCGTATTTTAGCCATAACTTGCTCATTTCTTATTCGATTTGAGTGATTCAAGTGGCTAATTAAACTAGCTTCAAGGAAAACCAAACATCCAGAAATAGGTACCTTCAAATTATGATTGCCATGGCCCAAGAGACATTCACTCAAAGTGAGGTCATGTTCAAGCAATTTAAGTTGCATTTTGAACATAGAATAGTCCGAGTTATTTAGGACATAACTCGAGGAGTTTCGGTGCTCAATTTGGGTGATTCAATTGGAGAAAACCATAACACCTTAGATTTAAGGAGTACAAAGAACAAGTGTCAAATATGAAGTCAAGACACTAAGAAATGAGTATTACAAACTATCCCAGTGTAATATCGGTAAATTGACTAGTTTGGCATGTGAAATGCATAACTTTAGTATGGATGATCCAATTGGAATGATTCCAATTTCTAAGTAAAATAGATTCGTTGAGGGACAAGAATACACAAATGATGTGTGAATACATAAGCATCATATTGTACAAGTATATTGAAGTGCCATGTGTAATAGGCATGAAACAAGAAAATATAGAAAATCACGACATGTATAAATGTGTTCATGAAACATAGATGTGATATGGAAAATGAAAATGAAATGAAACATGAATACGAATATGAAGGGTAATATGTCATGAACACATAATGTGGTTAAGTTATATATGATTATTATCATATATAACCAGAAAAAAGTAATAAAGGATATGAAGACAGAATGTGATTATGATCAGTTATGAATGCTATTTGTGAAATATATATATGTATATGCATATATCGATTTAGATGTGTTATTGAAATGTTTGTCCACATATATGCATGTGTGTGCATGTATTTAACTATAAAGCGAAATTCACTTGCATAAAAGTAAGTGATTTGAAATGTATCATTGAATAGTACGACATGTGGGATTCACCAAAGCCCGAATTAAATCATGCGAGGTAATAAGTAAATATTGAATGTGAAATCACATTTTATTGAATGACCAACATGGCGGGATTCACCAGTTGAATTCGGTCATGGAAAGTGCGTATTCATATAATGTGAATCACATTTCTGTTGAGATGACAAAACACTGACGAGGATTCCCCGACTGAATGCATAGAGTGAATGTCGACTATAGCCATATGTGAGATGGTATAATTGAATGCAAAATCATTGCTCTTGAATGACAAACGGGGCGAGGATTCACCAAGCCAGATATCTATCGTCTAGATATGGAAGCTACTATAGCCATATGTGAGATGAGTATAATTGAATGCAAAATCACGTACTCTTGAATGACAAAACATGGCGGGATTCACTAAATGAATGTAAGTGAATATCGACCATAGCCATATATTGAGATGATGATATTGAATACGAAATCACATTGCTCTTGAGATAATGAAACGGAATAGGATTACTAATTGAATCATCGTGAATGTAAAACTTCTATAGCCATAGGTGAGATATGGTATAATTGAATGCGAAATCATTGCTCTTGAATGACAAGCGGGACCGAGATTCACAGGCGGAATGCGCTCGTGAATATCGACTTCTATAGCCATATGTGAGATGGTAATATTGAATGCAAAATCACATTGCTACTGAATGACAAACAGGACATGATTCACCAAATGAATTTGTCGTGAATGTTAACTTCTATAGCCATATGTGAGATGGTGATATTGAATGCGAAATCACATTGCTACTGAATGACAAATAGGACAGGATTCACCAACTGAATCTGTCGTGAATGTTAACTTCTATAGCCATATGTGAGATGGTGATATTAAATGTGAAACCACATTGTTATTGAATGACAAACAAAGATAGAGTTCTGACTAAATGCATATGAATATAGACTTTTATAGCTATATGTGAAATCATAAGCAAGAAAAGTGAAAAATGACATTAAAATTGTATTTGTTTAAAGTATCTTTTTATTTACATAGACGTATATATAAAGACATTATTTTGTAAATGCATTTTTGTTAAATGTAGATATTATGGAGTCTTTTGAATTTGTAAGTGTTTATGGGATTGCCTGAAAAGTGCTTTTAATGCGTAATTAAAAGTCTAAATGGAATAACATAAACAAAATGTTTAGGAAGATAATTCAAAAATGTCCGGAGTAAACCGGGCTCCAGCTTGGATCCGCCAACCGGGTCAAGTCGGGGATTCGGGTCGCGACACTTTTGCAAACAAAAATTTAATAAAACCAAAAAAAAATGTTTTGATTGAAAATGTCGGAGTAAATCGGGCTCCAGCTTGGATCATCAGCGGTCGAGTAAGAGGATTAGTCCGACACTTTTGAAAATGAAAATTTAATAAAGCGATAACTAAAAGAATTAAGCGGGCATTCAGATCATGAAATGTAATTGCTAAGGGAGTTGATTAATGGCCGGTAGTGATAATGATAAGAGTCTAATGTATTGGTATTAGTCGATTTGACCTGTATGAATTTGATATGACTTGATGCGATTTCGATTTGCCATTGTAGATGTATAAGTTTGTTTGAATATGATCGACATGCCATACATGTAGAAGATATGAATTAAAACTTAGCCAAAGACATGACACATGGATGTGATCATTAGTGAAAATGATATGGAATCTAAAAGGATAAAATCTACATGTATAATATGATATGAGTTAGAGTCACATAACAATGAAGCCGTTAATTGCATAAGGAAAATTAAATGTAAAAGATAGTGGCGACAATTATTGTTGTTAATTCGATTCTTTGTCTATATATTCCCACTAAGCGTAAAACCGTGCGGTGTTGTCAGGTGTAGGTGCGAAAAGAGGAGATAAAAGAGACCGGGCATTCCACACCCGGCTGATGCGGGCCATCTCGGAGATAGGTGCTCACCGTAGCGTTAAGATCTCGATGTTGTAATGAACACAAATATGTATAAGTGTTTGTATAGAAATGCGGCCAGGACTTAATATATGTGTATAGATTTTAATAGATATTTCCTCCGGTGGTAGTTCCTTTATAGAGTAAATGATTTTGGTTATTACAAAAATTGTTTGTATACCGGTATAGTTACAGGCTGGAAAAAAAAACGGTGTTAAAGAGTCCCGATTATATGGTTTACTTTTGAAACCGGTTCAGGTCATGTCGGGTCAGGCCAGGAATCGAGCGTGACAAATCTATGACATCCTCTAAACTATAAGAAACATGACCTTAACATGTCTTCTAAAATTTGGATTACTCTCTCTAACTGGCCATCGTTAGAGGATGAAAAGCGATGCTAAAATTTAACTGAGTGCCTATGGCCCTTTGCAAGCTCTACCAAAATTGAGAGGTGAACTTAGGATCTTTATTGGACACTATTGACAATGGCATCCCATGCAGCCTCATAATCTCCTATATGTATAACTTAGCCAATGAATTCATGGAATCAATAGTATTCATGGCTAGAAAATGAGCTCACTTAGTAAGCGGTCCATAATCACCGAAACTCCGTTCTTCTTTCTTTTAGTCTTTGGCAATCCCACCATAAATTCTATAGTGATGTGATCCCACTTCTACTCAAGTATAAGAAAAGGTCGTAAAAACCCTACATGGTTATGATGTTTAGTCTTCACTTATTGACAAATTTGACAATGAGCTACATATTAAGCAATGTCCCTCTTTATCCCACTCCACTAGGATTGTCTTTTCAAGTCTGGGTACAACTTTGTACTCTTAGGGTGGATAGTATACTTTGCCTTATGAGCATTTGCTAAAAGTCATTCCTTAGGACACATAAAAGTTCATGCATTGACCTTCTGCTTCACCCTTTCCCAACTAGGCTTTAACCCTTTCTAATAGCTCATCATGAACTTAATCTTCCACTAACCTTTGAATGATCATTGGTCTGACTAACATATGCACAACTAAGGGCCTTGTTCCTAGCTCCTATCCAAGACATAGCTCAAAGTCCTCAATAACTCCATATTATACATCCAAACACTTTCACCCATAAGTGGGATAATTGACCATGATTCTTCTTGATAAATGCATTCACCATAACATTTCCCTTCCTCGAGTGGTAATGAAGAGTTAAATCATAATCTTATTATATATTCATTCATCTATGTTGTTTAGAATTAAACTCCTTTTGGGTGAAAATATACTTCAAGCTCTTATGATTTGGGTACCTCTCAAAGCTCTCCCCAACAAATAGTGCCTCCAAGTCTTAAGGGAAAACACCACCCCGCCAAGCTCTCAGTCATGCGCTAGATAGGTTCATTCATGCTCCTTTAATTGTCTTTAGGCATATACTACCACCTTGCCTTGTTCATAAGTACACAACATAATTCTACCGTAGAAGCATCATAATAAATTGTAAATAGTTCACTAATGGGTGTAGTCAGTGATTCATCCTATGTAGGGTGGTTTTTTTTTTTTTTTTTTTTTGACAATAGGGAAGCACAAAAATTTATAAAGACCTAAAACCAACCCCGGGTAGCCCGTAGCTATTGTAGGTAGGGTGGTCCACTGGGATAAGTTTTCTTCCCTTTGTTGAGTAATCTTGTATCTTAATCTAATTATTTAATTACTTTAAAACATAAAAAAAAAGGCAAAGAAAAGTAACGTTTTGATTTTTATTAAGTAGAAGAGAGTTCGTTTCTTGCTTTTGAAAGCTATTATATAACTAATGTCTCGAGTTTGGTTCACAAATCAGAGCCTCAACAACAGAAGGGGTTTTATTTATCTGCTTGTGCATGAAAAACGATATATAGCTAGACCCTTGAACTCCACCTAGGTGCCTCTTTCATGATTTTTACAAAGCATAAATTCTAAGTGTATGATAGAGTAGATCTTACCAGCGTTTAGAGGAGTGCATGTGGTTCTCCAATCCAACCATGTGGTGGATTCGAAGTGAAGACAATCTCTTACGCATGTTGGGTGAGTGCATGGTCTAAGCACCCGACATACCATTCAGACTTGCAGTGTCGAAGACTAGTTAAAAGAATAGCAACTCTATCTGAATGAGTGGGGAACTGAGCGCTGCCACCCAATACGGGGTGTCCCCAATTGATGTACACCCGACCTTTAGGCCTCTAAACAGTAATCGAAGCCCTATCTTTGGTATGAAGCATTGTTATCCCCTTTGGTTACCATGGCGGGGTGGATTGGATCCAGCTCATCCCGAGAAAGTGAACTACTCACTCATGGTGAGTATGAAACAAGCTTCATACTGGTAAAAACGAGAAGAAAATTGCGAGAAAATGTCTTTGAAAGTTTGTATTAATGAAAAAGAAGAATTACAAAGTATCTAGGGAAATTCACCCTCTAAAAATCGCTTTCTTTGATTTGATCCTCATATCCCTCTTTAAAGTACTTCGCGGGAGGTTTCTTGGTGCCAAAGTACAATTAGTTTCCCTAATCTGAAGTCACATCTTGGAGATTAGAATCAAAACTTTCTACTTTTGTGACTTTGGCAATTTTATCTTGGCTCTTGAAGCGTACAAATCAACACATTCATTGTGAAATAGTTCATAATTGCAAAGCTTCTCAGTTCCTCGTGTGATCATTCCATCACCAACCAACTAAATGAATTGCTTTCACGGGCTTCCAAGCTCGCATAAAAGACTCAAGATTTCCTTGTTGCTTGACCTCATGATTTCACAGAGCCTTAATAATTGCCTAAAATGGCTAATATGCATATTTGTACTCAATAAAACCAGTAATATCAGGGTTTTGGGGCTAACAACGCGCAAAGCCAATAAAGTGTGAGTTTCTACCAAGAAAATGTTTTATTTATTGAAAATTAAGTTGTTAAAAATGCAATTTTCTAGTGGTTATCAGTTAACACTGGAGCAATGGTTAACCTCTGCTTCAACTCTTAGAAATCCAATTCACTTTCCTCATTTCATTCAAATTTCACCCATTTTATGATCAAACTATTCATGGGCATTGCAATCGTAGATAAATCCTTTACAAATCTCCTGTAATATCTAGCCAAACCCAAGAAACTCCTAACCTCAAAGACATAACTAGGCCTCCTCAAATTAAACACAACTTCCACTTTACAATGGTCCATCTCTATCTCTGTCTCAAAAATCATGTGCCTTAAGAAATTCAATTCTATAAACCAAAGTCTACCTTCTACAACTTCCCATATAATTGGTCTCTTCTCAAAGTTTTAAGGTAGTCAACATATGTTGCTTATGTTCCCTAAGCTCTTTCAGTAAACTAATATGTCATGCATAGAGACAATTACAAACTAATCTAAGCAAGCATGAAACACTCTATTAATCAAATTTATGAAAGTAGATGAACATTTGTCAATCCAAAAGGCATGATCAGGAACTCAAAATGTGCATTTCTCATTCTAAACATCATCTTAAAGACATCTTCTCTAACCCTTAGTTGATGATAACCATTCTCAAGTTAATCTTACTAAAATACTTTCCTCCCTTCAACTGATGAAACACATCATCTATCCTTGGAAAAAAAGGTATTTGTTCATCATAGTGACTCTATTCAACTTCCTATAGTTAACACACAACCTTAAGGTGCCATATTTCTTTTTCACAAATAACAATGAGGCTCCCTATAGTGATGTACTTGGACGAACAAAGAGCTTGTCTAAATACGTGAAGCATCATCTGCTAAGGAGTCGAATCACACATTATTTTGTTAAACTTCCATATGGTTAAGCTTGATCCTGGCTCTGATACCACTTTGTGGAAAACCTCATTGACATTTTCTTATATACTCATAAGATTTCCCATTCTTAATCGATATGAGATATTATAAGACTTTGAATACACACCCAGCAATGTCCATGAGGTTTTAGTTTTTTTCTCTTCCCATAGCTTAAGATAAAAGAATATGTTAGGGACATTGATGTCTTATCAAAAAGGTTTACTATTCAAGTACATTCTTTAAAAAATTAGTAGTAGATGACACATTTTTTTTAGTGATTTGAGGATATTTGGTTATATTTTCATTTTATTTGGTGCATTGGTGCACATTAACATAATTGCCCTTTAACAAATACCGATTTCTTATACGGCTATTCAGGGTGCCAGGCACCTTCGGTTGTATCCAGGCAAGTACTATCAATGTATGATTACTGATTAGTGGTGGAAAACAATTATTCAAAGGTTTGAAACAAATACCAAATTTTTTTGCACAATTCTCCAGTTAGAGAACTCCTTTGTATAAAGCTTGAGGGAATCACCTTTCGTCTTTCACTTTGGTAAAATCCACCCGTTAAATATATTTTTTTGACAATACGTTAAATATTATTCAACGAATGAACACTAACTTCAATTAAATATTATTTGATAAAATATATTTATTTAATGAGTATTTGCAAGGCTTACCATATGAAGCATTTATTGATTGTCAATTAGAGATTGAATTTTGGTACAAAATTCAAAGTTTACAGGTTTAACTTTAAAATTTTAAAATAAACCCTTCCGCCTAAACGTTTGAAGGCGTGAAATAAGGTAAGAAATCATTTTAAATATTTAATGCACATATTAAAGTATTTGACGAATTCGCCCCAAATCCTTCTTCCTCTTCACCTCATTCTTAATGGAATTTTCATAGGGGCAACTCCGTCCACTTCTTACATCCTCCATTCAAAATTTCCCCCAATTTCGATCTCTCCGCCAAATTAAACAGCCAGTCTTTCTCTCTATCTCTCTCTCTATCTCTACGTTTCATTTTCATCTCCGTGAGCTCAGTCTCATTCTCTGTCTTTCTCTCTAGAAATTTCTTTCCTTTAATGGAGAATTTGGGTGTGGAAACCCTCTTTTCTGGATTCATTTATCAGTGAATATGGCCACGTCGGCGTTCAAATCGACGACAAAGAGGTCCTCGATCGGGACGCCGTCGAGCGCTGGTAATTCCACCTCATCAGCTCACCGCCGGTCTAGGAGTCTCAGTCGGTTCTCCCGGAGGGTTCCTGCTGCGGAGGATGAGGTTTTCAGGAGGTTCGCTGCCTAGGGGAGATTTGGTATGCTGAGAGGATCGGGGTTCCCGGAAATCAGCCTAGATGATCTGGCGGTAGACTTATTCGGCTCTGTTGAGAGAGGTCGGTGTTCTGATCTTGACCGCTCTGTTGCAGCCGGGTCGTCGCAGAGGCGGGGAAGGTCGGTGTCCAGGAGAGGCGCTGATGGAAATGGAAGTACTTCTGGGAGTTTGGGAGCTGGAAAGGTTGTTTCTGACAGCATTTCGAGGAGAAGAAGGTCGGTTTCAGTGGCGCGGCAGCAGATTAGCGATTCCGAGGTGAAATCTGCGTTCCTTTATCGATTTCAGTTAAATCTCCATTATTTTCTTAGAATTGTTTGGAAATTGTTTTTCTCTGATGAGGATTTTACCCTTATTAGTTTTCCTACATTTTGAGTGTAAGACTGTAAGCAATGGGTTCTACAATCAGGCTCGTAGGAATTCTGAGGTATTACACATAAGTATGTTGATATATAAGAGAAACAGAAAATAAGAATGATATTAAACAAATTTGATAACTAGTCAACAAGAACTGCCTTAAACAATTTGTTTCTAGTCATTGTGAAATTAGTATCCCCGTAGGAAACTAGTATCCCCATGCATCAATTTTTAGTCTAGTATTGCAAGAGATAGTAATGCTGAACTTGGATGCTTCCATTTTTGTTTTAATCAATACTAATAGGTATTATGTGGGCTTGTGTACGCCCTGCTTACTATAGTATTTATTAGGCTTGAGTAGATTTGAGTTATTCAAAGTGAGATGTTTCACTTGCATATGGGTTCAAAGCATGGAAATAAGGGTGCGTCATGTCAAACATAAAAATCATACCTGCCAAATACATGCTTGTTTCATAGCTTATATGTACCTTATTGATCTTCTTACACTCCTTGATATGTGTGCTCTTGGTGTATGGGTTATTAGCATTCAACTGAGGATTTATCAGCTGGTAAGCTGTGTAGTTTGAGTGGTTATTGGAATGTGGTTTGGGTCATTTTACCTAATGTGGTATATCTTTGTGTGTGTCTCTCTCCCTCTCTCTCTCTCTCTCTCTCTCTCTCTCTCTCTCTCTCTCTATATATATATATATATATATATATAGATAGATAGATATATTGATAGATAAGTGTTCCTAGAGAGGAATGGGAACAATACATGTTTTATTATTGAAATTGAGATTGTGCAGTAATATAATAATTTCTGCTAACATCTTTACATGCAATTGCTTTACTTCAGTTATCTGGGGTTCATTGTGTAGTATCTGTCTTCCATTCCATTCCATCCTGGCTTTGACTGTCTTGATTACATACACTTCTGCATACATTAGCCCAATGTCGGGGGTACACTGCCTGTTTTCTTACATAATGCCTGTTTTCTATTCCATCCTTGCTTTTGAATGTCTTTGATTTTATGCTCTTTTTTCTTACATATCGATCAGTTGGAAGGTATTCAATCTTAGCCCTGGTTGAATAATTGGAATGTTCTAATGGTTTTTATTTTTTTGGTAATGTCAAGTATTGTCACATGTTGCCTTCTACACCAGTTGAGGCTCCATTGGTGGGTAGAACAGCATCGTCTATTGCATGTGTTCACCTTTGGCCTAGGTTCTTTTTATCAATGATGTCTATGCTAGTTTTATCTTTTTATTTTTGGCTTGGTATGGATCTTCTCCCAATCTTTTTGGAACCACTGCATCCTTGATTTCGAAGCAACATTGTTGTTGAAATATCTGGACACAAGCCTCCCATTGCCATAAAGCCAATTTATAATATCAGGTGAGATCATGCCTATTCTGAAACAGCCGACGTACAGCATGGCGTTTGCCTTCATTTGCCTTTCACTGTTTTGTTTGGTCTACTCTTTCTTTCCTTAAATGGTAGAGCGATGTAAGATTCTTCCAAATCATGGTATTCTAAAGATTCTTCCATCCATATGATGAGAGTTAACCCATCTTGCATTTTTAAATACCTATTCAGTTGAGTATACGTTGACCGATAATTTTAATAAGGGAAGCTGATATGCAGACCTATTTTAGTCAGCTTGCTTGAGATCCTTAACACATTTTACTTATTGATATCTCCTTTATATGTTGCTTGTTACTTTTGTCAAAGAGTTGGTTCCATTTTAGTTTGAATTCCAGTCATGTTTGGAATCTTTAGAGCTCAGTCGTCAGCTGTAACTGATGATAGGCCAAAGTGGATGGTTGCCCAGTAAAAATGGATTGTGAAGATCACCCCCAACTGTTAATGGAATCAGAAGAAGGTTGGTTAGCTTTCCCAAAAGAATAATTAATCAGGTTTTCTGATTATATCTAACTTTTTGTTTACACTTATTGCTTTCCTATTTTTTGACAACCAGAACGAGGCAATCCAAGCTGAAAACGATGAATGGCAGGCTGTATGAGTGTTAAATGCGCAAAGAAAGCCTAGATTACGCCGTGGAAGATAAGAAAGGAACTGTAACAGGTCTCAGATATACCTAAATATCTTTATACGCCAAGCTGAACTTCTGTGATTCTGCACAATGTTCATGGGCCAGCGGAAACTCAACATCTATATGGGATTGTCGCAATCCACAATTTGATGCTGCTGCTTCCAATCGTCAGAAGAATTGCGCACAAATTGAGCTAGTAGTTTGCTTGGATGATGGTAAACATCAATATTTCTCTTTACAGATGTTATGTTATTACTTCCAAATACATCATCCATGAGGCGAATCAGGTTTCCTGTTGAAGGGTGTTTGTTTTATGTTATTTGTTACTCTTTGAAAGAACTTAAGTTTGTTTAAAAGGAACTGTTCAAACAAGAGAACAACTTTAATACAGTTCTTGAAGTTCTGTAAGATAAAAGTCTGTTTGAATCCCCAATGGACCTATTTTATATGTAAATATGTTCTAAAATAAATTATATAGTGTCTTGTTTAATCATACTTATAGCATTGTTATTTAACCTATAAAAAAAAAGAAAAGAACCAAATGTTTTGAATACATTTTGTTTTCTATTTAAGAAAAACAAAACCGTTTGTTTAATCTCTTTCACAACAACGCAGGTATATGTTTTTTACTTTACACTCTGTTAAACAAAGATATGCCCATGTTATAAAAGAAAATAAAACGTTGAGAAACAAGTGAGAAAAAGGAATAATGCCTGGATGACAACCCTGTTCCAAAAACTCAGACGCAGTCATTTATTCAAATAATACAAGCACTAGCAGTTTTTTAGGTATCCTTTCTATTAGCTGGGAAAGGAATCTATGGGCTTGTTTGGTACTTGTTTTTGAAAACTGTTATTGGGAACAATTTTTAAAAACATAGAGAACATCATTTTTGTGTTCTTTGAAAATTGTTCATGTTATTTGAATTTAGTGTATTCTGTATTTTTCAGAACAAAAAACTGAGAACCAAACGAAGCTTCCATGTTTTCTTTGTTCTTCTTGTTTTTGAGAACAAAACAGTTTTTAAAAACAGGAATCAAAAATGCACTATGTTAATGGAAATCTCTATGTTTGAAAATATGTTCCGCAGAAGCCTAAACCGCACAAGCATTTATTAAGCATGGTGCCAACAGGAGAAGCATGTTACCTTCTGGTTTATTGATGGTCAGAGAATTTATTACTAATGGTGTCCTTAACAGAGATGCATTTGAATATTTATATGATTTGATAAGGCTGTTTAGTGGCAAACAGAGAGTTATCAACCCTTGCACCTGAGGTTAAATTTCAAGATCAGAACTGGCCTAAAAATAATAAGTTTGCTAAAGTTTCCATGCACTGGATTTTTCTTAATTGAGACTTCATTTTTTCCAATAAAAAAACTTCGGTGATAGATTGACAATATTGTTAAATTTACAGTCAGAGAAGCATAAACAAGATCTATTGGCTGAAATTGTATTGCAGGAGCAACAAAGGAAAGAGCTCTCTAAGATTGTAAAAGAACTGATTCCTGATTCAAAGGACACAGCTGGCGCAAAAAAACCATTACGAGCTAGAAAGGTATTTACTATGTTACATTCTACCAGAGTGCATTAACTGCATTACAATCACCTTGTCCTAGAAAATTTGTTAATCATATTAATGTTATGGTGGTGTGGTCTTCTTAGCTGGGGGAAGTGGTGACAAAAGCTTCCATTGACATTACCTTTAATGTGTTCATAATTTCAGAGAAGTAATGACAGAACTAGAATGTCTTCGCGACTGACTGAGGAGGCAGAGAAATATTTTGAGGATTTCTTATCAAATGTTGAAGATACAGATATTTCGTCATTTGATGGAGAAAGGAGTGATGGAAGTTCAACTTTAAGTGGAATAACAAAACCACGGGAACCAGAGAAGCATAGAAGAGAACCAGAAAATGTTGAAACTCATGTACCATCTAATTCTCTTCCTTCTGAAATGGATTTGGCTGGTTCTCCCCTTTGCTGGGAAATGAGACTCATGATGATATCTCTCCCCTTTCATGCATCAATAAGACAAAGTTGCCAGTTACTCCAAAAACTCTTCTTTGGGATTCAACTCAGGTAATCTTTCCTCTGCTTTAACTTCTCACTGAAATAGCAAGTTCTTATATGTAACTATGATATCACCGATGAACTAGCTAAAATTAAGCCTTGAACAACAATGAATCATGCATTGTTAGTTTCTGAATTACCCACATACCATGCTTTACTGTGTCTATAATTGTCAATTTTATTTTATTTTGACATGGCAAATATGCTAGTAAACAATAATATCAGCAGCTACAATAATTTTATTTTATTTTATTTTTATTTTATAATAGAGATTAAAAATTAATGGCTGGACAGCAATATGGTGTAATATGTCATAGTGCTTATCATGCCATGATTAATTCATTAGTTTTGGAGTTTTCACATCTTGCAATGGCGAGTCAATAAGAACCTTTATGTCGACAGCTCTTGCTTGACATAATATATACTGGATTTCATGTTTTGATGATATAGATTCTGATGTGAATTATTTGGATGCTTTCTCATTTCTTTTTACAAGAGACATTATATTGGACAGTCATAAGAAAAGAAATTTTATTTTCACATTTGATTTTCTTATGAAAATAGTATGTAAAATCAAATATAAATACAATTGATTAAAAAAAATCAATATATTTTCAAAATATTTTTATATCCTACTTCAAACTCATTTAATTTATTTAACTCGGGTTTTTCTTTCTAGTTTCTTTCATATGCATCTTCCCTCAAATTTTCTTCGAACCAAGCGTAGCCGGAATATATTTCCATATTTATAGTATGTTGAAGTTTGTAAAAGGAAGAATCTGAGGTGTCATTTAGAAGGATGATAGATGTTTACAGGTAGATTAGTGAGTTTTGGGAATAGCTGAGGGCCGTAACAAGGTTTCCCTTCAACTCAGATTGAGTGGGTATATTGCCCAAAATAAATCTATGCACATATGAATGAACTATACAAATCTGTGCTATTGCTTAGGGGTGCCAATTTGTGTTCACGGGTCGTGTTAATAATAGGTTTTCTATAGTTTTCGCCAACTTGAACTCGACACAAATAATAAACGGGTCAGAAAGCAAATTTAAACACGACTTAATTAGTAATCATGTAACATGATAAGCCAAGTGTAACTTGTTTATTAATTTGATAATTTAAAATAATATAAATTAATTAATTCATTAATATTTAACACAAATAATATATATATATATATATATATATATATATATATATATATATATATATATATATATATATATATATATATATATATATATATGTGAGGTTAATCTATGTTAAATATTAGTTAATATGATAATTAAACGAGTCAATTTCGTGTTAGGTGGATTGATACGGATCTAACTTGTTTATTAGACGGGTGATGCGGGTGAATTTGAATTTGACCTAAACAAGATTATATTTAACCTAAACCCGTAAAAATTGGGTTGCGTTTGTGTCTTGTTCATGGATTGTGTCAAAATTTGCTAGGCTTACTATTGACGTCTCCTTCGGTTGTTTAGCAGTCTCCTTCGGATGCACTAGAATTAGCACATTAATTTTTAGTTTATGTGGAGAGTGTTGTCTGACTCCATTTTTATCATAAAAAAAATCCATTGTTTAACATGTATTAACCCAATTTAAACACATCACAGGAGGGCATGAATGTGCAAGATCCAAGTAACTGTTCCATCAGTAGCCGGGGTAGTTGGAGCCCTGCAATCATGGACAGCCCTTCCATAAGCACCACAAGATACGATCTGAGGAGCAAATTTGTAGGAACTGGAAATTCAGAGGGCCAATCCTTGAAGAGACCTACCGACATGGATGAATATGAGAGTCTTAAAAGCAATGAAGATCTTCTATTTGAAAGATGGAGACAACAGAACAGAATAAATTCAGGTGGTCTTCTGCTTTGTCATTGTGGCAACATTTTTCCTTAGCTCTCTGTATTTCCCCCATTCTCTTTGCTCTCTTTTTATCTGCTATGAGGCCTTAATTTTTATCTCCGCCATTTTTCTCAATCATCTTTAGGATAGCAATAGCTACTCCAGCAGACTGTCTGTTCCATATATCCAAGCATTTTCCAGAATCATGATATGTAGATCACCTTTGTTTAATTTATTATCCTATTTTTCGGACGCTTTGAAGGAAACATTTCTTTCCTTCAAAGATCTTTTTTTTTGGTTTCTTCTTCCCCCTTTTTTGTTCATTTGGATTGTTATGTTCCCATGGGTTTAACGATAAGATTGTGGCTACTGAGTGAATTAGTCAGTGGCGGAGTTTGTAGATTTCACGGGGTCAAAGTGCAGGACCCGAGTTCGAATTAGGGGAATTATTTTTCAAAAAAAATAAAATAAAATCGGGATATTTGCTCTGCATGCCTATGCTGAATCCGCCGGTAGAATTAGTAATTTGCTTTATGGTTTAAGTTTTATAGATAGAAATTTACATGAGTTTGCCTCATGACTTTCAATTTTTATTTTAAAAATTTTAATGTAAATACAAATGTTGATGCAGCATATATATATATATATATATATATATATATATATATATATATATATATATATATATATATATATATATATATATATATATATTGTTTTGACAGAGATTGTGGTTGTTGCCTGAATTAGTAATTTGACGTGCTTTTATGCTTTGGATTCTAAAGATAGAAATTTAGTAATTTATAAAATTTAAATCTCACGGCTTTCAATTTTAAAACTAGTAAATGATGTTCCACCTTTTTTATTTTTTATATTTTGATGTCAACTTTATTTTTTCGGGACATTTAACCTTTATTATCAATCAACGTCTATTTTTTTTTTTCTATTTTGATGTTTTATTTTTATTTTTGTTCAATTAAGTATCTAAACTTTTTGATTTTTTTTTTTATTTTGATGTCTAAACTTTACTTTTATTTAATTTGAACTTCTAATTTTTGTTCAATAACCAATCAAAGCTTATCAAGAAAAATTGCATAACATTTTTATCATTAAAAATGATTAAATTACTTAAATGACTTTTAATGAGGTAAAAGAATAATATTATTCTTTCCATATTAGGATAATTATAAATTTTTATTATTTTAAAAATAAAAATAAAAATGAATAGTTTAATTATTTCAAAAATAATTTTAATATCTAATGTTTTATTTTTAATTATTCAGACATATATATTTTTCACATAATACTTAGAAAACAAACAAAAATAATAGAAGATGATTAAAAGTTGTTTTTTCAAATTGCTATTTTTTTTAAGAATTTTTTTTATAATAATTATAATATATTAAACATTCTTGTTTTAACTATTTTATTTTCAATTTCAAAATATATATTTTTAATATAATTTATATGATAATTTAATATTTAAAAAATATGGTATGAAAATTTAGAATTAAATAAATTATAATTTTAATATTAAATATATTTCTATCTTTTTTATTAATCATATTTTAAATATTTACAATTTTATTTTTTTTTATTTATCCTTTAAATTTTATTTAATCATATATGTTTTTTTTTTTTTATAAAATAAAAACATTTCGCTTTTATAAATTAAATTAAATTTAATATCTAAATTATCAGTATATTTTAAATAATTTTATTATTTAAATTAGTGCTAATAATAAAATAATGTTATTTTTAAAATAATTACAAAAAATTATATACTAATTTCTTTCCTAATATGATTATATATTTTAGCAAGATAGATTTTCAAACAAATATGATTTTTCATTATTATATAAATGAGATGCGCTTTGAAAAAATATTTTTTTATTCCAAACATAAACGAAATTTATGTCATATTACTTAAATTAATTAATGCAGGATGATAACTTAACCACCATCGGTAATATACATATTTTTAAATTAAAAATCACACGCCATTATCAACATAACGTAAGCATTTAATATTGTGTGCCATACGAAATTTCATTCGATAATTTTGTAGCTGCTTTTTCATACGTTATTAAGTTATTACTTTATTGTGTTGAGATTATTTAACTAGTTAGTTTAGTACTTTGGTTATAATAGTGTTCTAGCATTATTTATTTATATAAATTCATTTACTATTATTATATTGTTTAAACTAAATCATTTTATATATTAATTATTATTCTATATTTATATATTATTTATTTTTGTTTGAAAAATTAATTTTTTTTTATCATTTTTTAAGGTTTTAACCCGTTTTAAACTGTTTTGACCTACAAGGTAAAAACTCGACAAATGTAGCTGGCTTAACCCTACCCGTTGGACCAGAAGACAAATGGCTAGCTCTATCTAAATGGCCCGCTTACCGGTTCTAGTTTTGTATATTTGAATTTACTTTTTTTATTTTATTTTTATTTTTTAAGTTTAATGTTTTTTTGTGTTTTTCGAAAAAAAGAAAGAGGAACGAAAAGTGTTATTGTTTTTCAATAACAAAAAAAACAGTTTTATTCAAAAACTGTAACCAAAATTCCGTCTCTTATTCTTCATGCTTTTCTATTGTTTGTGAGATCTGGTGAGAGTAATAAGTAAAAAGGTATTTCCAGTATTTCACCAGCATGTGATCGGTAGGTACAACCAAGCCCCAGTCCCCTGAACAGAATATTGCATATGCATCTGCTGCGTATCTGGCCAATACATCAAACACAAGAGAAACAATTAACAACTTTCCATCAGATAATGAAATGATCTTAAGATTGGGAAAATAGAATGAATAATGACCATACTTGCCAATGCCATGTAACTGTGTCACATATGTCCAGCTTTCATCCAAATATTCCCGAGAGAAACGCTGTATCATTACTGCCCTCTTCTTCTGTAAGCCTAGAGTCTCTGTAACCTTTTCTATCATCTCGGTCGGAATTGTCATAGCAGCTCCTGCACTGTGACACAGAGCAAAGAGGTCGGAAATTACCTGCTTGCCTGGTAATAAAAACCCCATTTTAATAAAGCTTACACCACAACAAGATAAGATGAGAAGTTCTTCTATCTTGAATAATCTTCATGCAATTAGTAGCACCAAATGACATCCAAACTTAGCTCAACAAGAGATTCACTTCAAATTATTCGAGACTTAAAAATAGAATCCAGGGAGAGAGCCTGTAAGTGGTAATAAACACAGCTGAAACTAAAAATTTATCTTTCCTCCATTAAATGTTCCTTCAAAAGTTTCACGAGTTACCTGAAGGCAAAAATGATATTTACTCAAAGAGGCCTGCAAAACCCTGGAAGACTCATTTGTTTTTAGCTGAAAATTGCTTTCAGAATTCAGCCTGATTCCTAGAACAACATTCTAAAAATTCCCTTGAGAATGAGAAAATAGACCTACCAATCAGCCAAGTCAGGAATCCCGACAATTGGCATGTATTGACATATTGGTTCCGGAGACTTGCTAAACCTTATTTGTCATCAGGCACTAATTTTGTCCACAAGGCTTGTGCGCCATAACAATCTTCTAGGCTCTCATGCAACACCATTAACCAAATAATTGCCCATGATAAATATTGGCTATGATATATATGTTGGTACAACAAGTATAAAAGATACAGCAATAACCAAAGAATTAAATTATGCATATACAATTACTGTTCACGATTCATGACTTTCAACAAAACTTGTTACCGGCAGCAGAAGAGAATCAATCTATCAATTTATATAGAATGTGTATGAATTTAAAGAAATTTACACTCACTAACTTGTAATTTCCTTGGCTGGAAACTAAGGATCATCTCAGGTAGCATTCCAGGATCAACTATGTACCCAATAATCCCAGAAAAGCAGTTTTTTTTTACAAACCGACCAAAACACAGAATCTCTGATGCCCTAAATTGATCTATCAGGTTTTTAAATCTGAGAATATCATCTCGCAGCCACTGACTTTAAGTTTTTTTTTTTTTTTGATAGGTATGTAGTACAATAAACCAAATAAATGATGCCACAAGGTAGGCATGAAGCATATCAAGAGAATCAATGAAAACAACAAGAATGAACCAAAGCAGAGTTCAAAAAAGAGAAAAAAAATCAACTCCTCCCTCCCTTACCAAGAATCCAACCAATCAACAAATTCAATTAGACATTATGTCATTGCCCATGTGCAACCTTACCCATAAAAGGAGATTACTAAGGAAAAATGTTTTTCAGAATGGACAGACTACTCATTCTTAAACGACCATTGATTTCTCATTTTCCAAATAATTGAAAACATGCATACAAGGAACAAATTCTCTGTGACCTTCTTGTGCTTTTTCTGATGGACCCATTCCACCCTAACATAGCTCTGATTGCGCCCACAAACTCAAGGAGAACCAAACAAAGAAACCATCAACTACTAGGGAACCCTTGCCTTGAGATAATGAAGGAAATTGAGATCAGTTGACTCCTCTTCCACTTTACATAGTAAGCATCTATCCACTCTCTCTCTCTCTCTCTAAGCTAATCCAAAATCAAAACCTTTTGTTACTAAGCTCCCACAAAAAAAAAAACTTGGTTTAGATGAACCCATTGATCCAAATGACTTCCATTGGAGAAGAAGTTCAACTCCCCATTCTAAGGCAACATAGAGAAGACTCAATGGCAACATAGAGTCTGATAAAGAAAATCACGGAGAAGGCAGGGAAAAGGAAAATATTCCTAAATCCAGACAGGGCCAGCCTATTTGGCACATTTATTCTAGAAGAAAAAAAAGAGCACATGTGGAAGAGGGGGAGTAAGACCAACTGGAGAAGGAATAACGGTTTCTGATGGGGACAAAAAAGGAGGGCAGCTGAGACAGAGGGCATGAGAATTTCTGGGCTGCTGAAAAGGGTGTTTATCCCTGGGCTGTGCTTCTTAGCCAGAGTTGTTGCTATCTTGTTGGTTATGTTTCTTTCCGGTGCTGTATATTTCTTTTTATGCTTAAGAATATCTGTAGTCTTTTCTTTTCCTTCAAATTGGAAATTCATGGAGATGAGTAATTGAAGAAGTTACCTTCATTCCTGTTTTCTGTTTGATTTTTCTGCTGCCTGGTTGCTTTTTTTTTTTTTATTCTTATTAGAGTCCATCCATTGTACCACATCCTCTTCCTCTCTGTTCACCATCTTTCTTTGCAGCCTTAGCAAAAAAATTTCTACATTATCAAGGTACTAATTATTTTTTTGATAGGTAAAAAAGGTATTGTATTAAAAAGCACGCATGATGTATACAAGCAACAAAAACCAAGAGGTATAATATACGAAAATAAGCAAACACACCCTATAGAGAACCTAACCAATTCACGCAGCAGAAGCGTGGTGGATCCATAACCCACAGGTTCCAGGATCGAAACCTGGCTCTGATACCACCAATAGATACCCAGAAATTTCCAACCACAAGTACGCAATCTCTCACCCCATTCCGCTCATGAAATGGCGAATTGGGCAAACTTTAATTACAGAGTACAAGAATTCACTCATTCTTAGTCATTCCATTTTCTGCCTGCTTCCCTCCACCCCCAGCCCACCTTTAAACCCTACCAACCTCCTACCGAACTGCTTCTAGAAAGCCACCAAAAAGACCACACTGCCCCCCCTTAAGGTCACACAACACACAAGGGTTCTACACACACAAAATAACCTCGAAAATGACATAACAGTCTCTAATATCACCTGGAGGTGCACTATTTCACATGTCACCTGAAGCTGCGGCCCCTTTTCCTTTCTTTCTCTTGCATATGTTATTTGGATTTGGGGTCCATCAGAAGTCCAATAATGACCTTGCATATGTTATTTGGATTTGGGGTCTATTAGAAGTCCAATAATGACATGGATCCATCCCTAATATACAATTTAATACAATCCAAAATTAGATGCAAAAGAGAACTTCTAATCATTTTAATTGAACTTTTGCAAATTTCATAGGCTATCTTATTTCCTGTATCCAAAATGAACTAAAAAAAGGTATGAAGGAGCAACTTTTCAAGTCTTTCTTTTTTCCTTTTTTTTTACAACAAGAGAAACCACCCTAACTCAAGAGCGCCCCTTTCACTGAAGAGTGCATGACTCACTACATACCAGATAAAGCAAAAATCAGGTTCCATAAGATGCATGCTTTCTGCATACGGTAAAGGGATATGGTCATTCCTTTCTTCTTGGCTTTGCACAAATAGCATCTACTAGGCATCCTTCATCCTCTCGAGTTGGTCTTCACTAAATCTTATCCCAATTGCTCCTTCATCCTCTCTTTTTGTGTTGGTCTTGACTAAATCTTATCCCAATTGCTTCCCAAGCAAAAAAGTTGCCCCTACAAAAGCCCAATAAATCCACACATGCTATGTGGGAAAGATTCACTCTCCTACTTGCCAAAGAAAGGACTGGACTTAAAAAACTCCAGACATACCAAGACATCTTTCATGCCCAAAGATATAGACTAGTAATGCAACTTCCCAAAAAATGCATCTACCTCCAACTCCCAATCATTAAATTGTTTACTTAACCTTAGGTCCCATCAACCCCATACCAAGCATCTCTAGATGAGGCTATCAAAAAGAGATCCGAGGAGGAGTCCCTCAAAGACAAATCCTGCACAACCATCATTCTGATAGCCAACCTGCACAAATCCTTTCACCTGACTTCCTAAGCTAACCTGAGGGGGAGTGTTGAAAAAGTTGTTCCCCGCATGTCAGAATCTCGAATTTAGGTTACAGCTGACAGCCATGCTGAACTGTGGCAACTGTTCTGATTTTTTAAGGGGTAAAAATGTTATCCTTTTTAGATTTTTACCTAATTTATTGCAGATTATTTCTATGATTTTCTGATCTATTATTCGGCTGAAGATTGCTATTTGATTTTCTTTCTTCGCATTTTCAATTCATATTCTCAAATAATAAAATAAGCAATGTTCTTTTCTTTTCTCCGGCAACTTTGCAATAAATACATTGTTTAGAATTCCTAAGAAAGGAGTATACTAGTTGGGGTATTACTATTATTATTTCTTCTTCTCACTTCTTCTAAAGTATTTATTTATTTACTAATTTAAACCCTCAACTAGATACTGCCATAGCCCAGAACCCAAACCGACTATTGTCACTTTTATTTACAGCCCTATTCTATAACAAGCAATCCTATATGAAACCCCAAACCACCCAAGACTCCCATGATTATTCCAAAATTTTTCCATCGCAGCTCTTCATTACAATTGCATCTATATGAAATTATGGGTCACAATCAATGAATTCAGTAAAAATCGTAAATCATCATCAGAAAGTTCATTTTAAAACCCAACACTCTCAAGAGGTTAAAGTTCCAGTAGGTGGTTGAGAAAGGAATGCTTTGATACCATTTGAGGGCCGATTATATTCTAAATGGCTAAGCTAAAAGCCAAGTTTATTAGGAAAAACAATATAAGGTGAATTATCAATGCATGTATCCGTTTTCAGTCTTTAGACAATGAGGATTTTTATTTCAGATCTAACCCTAAATCCAGTCATCTGCTTATGTAATAAGTTTTTCTCATCATCTTTCTATGTTATTAGAAGCAGAAAATTTGTCTCTTAATTTCCACCAGCAAACAATAAAAGATTATAGGTGTATCTAAATTCCAATGTTGTCTGGATGATAATATAAATTGTCTTCAAATTCATTAATGTAACTCTATTCTCTGAAAATATCAGAAAATATTTAGAGTAAAATTAAAACAAGAACAAGAAGCCCAAAAAAACTACCTGGACACCAGAAGTGCAGCTATGAGCACATATGACTATGACCTCCAAGGATCATGATAATGATCTTCTTGACAGATGGAAACGGATATGGAGGCTTCCAATTATTATTGGGAGTTTTTCTTTTGTAAGCCACATTTGGGCTTATTAAAAATACATAGCTCGAACTGGTTTCTGAGCACTTCTGCATTGATAGGGAAGTAAGTGAGATACCACTCTAACTGCGGGTGCCTGAGTCTTCTTTTTTTGCAATGCATTTTCATCCTCCATAGTAATATCCTGGGCATTTGTTTTCCTTTTCTTTCTTTCTTTCTTCTTCTTTGAAGCTTTCTTCATTCTCCTGCTCTTTCTTTGTCTCTTCCTCTGAATTCCCCTCCCTTTCCTTTACTGCCTTCTCAAAATAGGGAGAGACTCTCCTTTGGGAACAAGAAATGGGTTGCTGTACATTCATTTTCTGATTCTCCACCCTGAAATTTTGAACGTCTATTTTCTTTTCTCGTTTTTTAAAGCATTCAACAGTATCATGCCCTGTCCTCTTCCTTTTCTTTACCTTTCTCCTCACAATCTTATTAGGAGAATTACATTGCGCCGACGAACTCCTTTCTTCTTGCTTCACTGCCTTTGGGAGATTGGGAGAGAGTATGCATTGGAAGCTGGAATCTGAAGCGGAGTTGGAAACGAACTCTGGATACCAAACTTTTCTTCTTCTCAAATAAGGGGAAATCACAGCTGATTTGCTCACCTGGGCCTCTAAATTCATTTCCTGTTCTTCCTTTTCTCCCTTCTGGAAAAAAGGGGAGACTTTTCTTTGGGAACTGGAGTTGGAAACGGGTAGCTCAGCTCCCGTATCTTCATCATCCATTCTAAAATTTTGAACTTTTCTTTTCTTTTCTTCTTCTTTAAAGCTTTCTTAAAATGTATTTCCTGTTCCTTTCTTCTTCCTTTCTTCTTCTTTTTCTTCTTCCCGTTATTATCTATCCTGTTAAAAATTGCAGTGCCTGCTTTTAAATCCCTTCTTGTTGCTTGGACTGCCTCTGAAACAATTAGAGATCAACCATCGGGAGTTGGAATTGATTCACCCTTTCTTCTAAAAATAGGGGGCCTCTCTGAATTCTTCCCTCTTTCTTCCTTGATCGCCTTCTGAAAATAGGGAGAGATTATCTCACTGGAATTGCATTCTAGGGTTTTGTTTTTCCAAAATAAGGTGAAATTACTCTGGAATTCTGACTCTGCGACTGAATCATAGGGATTGGACTGTGCGTTTGGTTTCTTTCCAGGATGAATGGAAGGCAAAAAACACAGCACCACCGCTTTGAGAGTCATTCAATTTCTTCTTCTCCTTCTTCAACTCATCATTCCTGTAAGCGAATCCCGAAAATAAATGAGAAAACCGTTCTTCTTCTTCCATGACTGCTGCTGCTTCTCAAAATAAGGTGAAGTCACCCTGGATTGATTCTTCTTATCTCCTTGCTATCAACTGATTTCTTCAAATCCCGCCGTCCCTGCATTCTCACTTTCCGTTTTCCCCCACTTTCTATTTGGTCCAACTGGTGTATTTGGTGTTGTGGCATAGTTTTGTGATTCTTCCACACTCTAAAGCAAAACTCGGAAATATTTCTCATTAATATAATTGGAAATTAAAAATACAGTAGCTTATTCAATATAATCTACAAACTGGTAAATATAATGTTTATACCACAAATATGAAAATATGTAGATGATGGAATGATATAAAAGAGTTGGGATAGTACATTACATAGCTATGATAGTAAATTGAATAGTTATGTAATACATCACTAATTGAGACCAATGCTCAAATACCTCTTTCTCTCCACTGGACTCTTTCTATAGCGAGTAGTTTGTATTTACTAGAGGTGCGAGCATATCCTTTTGCTTTCTTTCCAGTTTCCACAATCTCTCTCCCTTAAAGCACTCACTCTCTTCATCAGAAGTGGAATTGTTGACAATTGGAGTGAAGAGAAGAGGGACCCTCCTCAGGTTAGGGTTTTTTTCCTTCCAGGGTTTCTTCTTTTTTCTCTCTGGTTTAAACCCTTTCTCTAGTTCTTAAAACGGGTGTTTTTTTTTCTACTAAGGGTTTTGTGGTGTTTCTGGGTCTAAGTCTCCACAATGCTACTGATTTTCTTGTTTATTTTTTGGTGGTTTTGAGAGGTTTTTCTGTCATGGGTTAGTGGGTTTTCTCCTGTTTTTTTTCTTTGTTCGGTCGGCCTTCATTATGCGCTCAGAGTTGCACCGTCCGAGAATCTTAGCCCGTTTGGGCAGGATAAAATTTTGATGCTTTCTCTCTATTCCAACTTTTCAAAACATGAAACACGCTACATTTGGTAATTGTATTAAAAAACAAATTTTCAAAACAAAAAATGAATTCACTATTTTCAACATTTTATATACGAATCAGAAAAACTATTCTCATGGCCAAGCTCCTTGGTTGAATTAAATCGAAAATACGATTTGGCCGACGATAAAACGAAAAACACGGACACAGCTATTTCTTCTTTTCCCTTTCTGCCTTCCACTCTCGATTTTCTTCCTCTAGTTTCAGCCTACGAAAAACACTCCGGGACGCTAATACACAACCTCAGATTTTAAACACATTTTCATCAAGCTTTTTACTAACTTTTTATTTTCAAAAAAATGGTTTTATAAACTGATTTTCTTATTCTTATTTTCAACCAAATTTTGCGATTGAACTATTTTCTCAAAATTAAAACTAAAGATTATAATACATCAAAATTTTCATATTCAATTTTTGATGTAATAAAAAATTTCGCGAACTAAACTGTACTATGAGTTTGATGTTCTCGAGTACACGGAAGATTTGATGTGGGTTTTGGTTGTTTTTTTGCTTGTTATGTTTCAGAAAATGAGTTTGATCTTTGGCTTCGTCGGTTTATTAGGGGAAAAGAAGGAGAAGGGAAGGAGGGAAGGGAACCAAACTGTTTTTTCCTTTTTCTTTTCCTTTTTTAAATTCCCGTCGGATTAATGAGAGAGGTATTTTCGGGTTTTACTTTTGAGTGTATACTTTTTACTTTTTAGGGTAGCCTCAATCGTGAAAATCTAATTTTTGATGATATATGTATAATTATTTTCAAATTAATGACAGGATATACTTTTTCTAAAATTTAATATATTTGCCATGTAATTGTACATTGTGTAAAGCTTAAAATAAATATAAATATTTATGATTTCTTAATAAGACCTAGTTTTAGGCATTATTAGTAAATGAATAAATCTAAAAGTGTTCTTTTTTCAAAAAGAAAGAAAAGACTAATTTAAAATCAAAACCAAACATGTGGGGCGATCAAATTCGAAATCTACGAATATAATATTATTGTGATGTGAACGTGAAATCGAATAAAACGTGAAAAACAATATAATACAATTGAATAGATATAAAATGAAACGATTGAAAATTTCCTTAAAACGACTGAAAATTAAAAACAATTTATATTTTTGAGTGCCCTCTCCCATTTGTCCCTTTAGCAAACCAAGTTGTCCATCTCTCACCAAAGCCGCTGGCTATGACTATTGAAATTTCTGTTCATCAATCCCTAAAAAGAAAGACAACTTTAAATATATATATTTTATTTCATCTTTATAATTAAAAGTTAATTTATTGAATAAAATTAAGAATATTAATAATATAAAAATAATCATATTAAATAAAATAATTAATCATTTATATTTGAAATTTATTTAAAAATTTTAATTATATTTATGATATTATTAATTATATATTTGACAATATTTTTAAAATTGACCAATCACCGAACCAAAACTTATCAATTCACTGCCTAATTAAAAAATCGGGCAAGCTGAACATCTATCAAACGGTTGACGTTTAAAATATATTTTATGTATTATAAATAAATAAAACTTCCTTTATTTAAAATATTTAATATTATTATTTTAGTTTTTATTTATCATTAATTAGAAATAATAAATTAGTTTCCCATTAAAAATTAAAATTTAGGGTTGAAAATTATAAATTTATTGTCAATTTAATAATTTAAAAGATAAAATAAACAAAATAGTTAGACTTATTAAATCAATGCATTGTTAATTTAAATATATGTTCCTAATCGTATTAGGTATAAAACCATATAATAATAAATAAAAGTAAAATTGTAAACTATAAACTATCCATTTATAAACTGAAATATAAACTAAATTTTTATTTACAATTTGAAAGTTTAATTTGAATTTTTAAAATTAAAATTTGAAATGTTTTAAAGCAAAATTCATATTTTGATAAATAGATAATGCTTAATTGTTTCTAATTTTTTATTGTTTACTTTAGTATTTGTTTTCAATTTTCATTAATTTTTAATTAATGACTTACTTTCCGTTACAATAAAAAGGTAGATTAAAATTTGAAAATTAAGGGAACAAGGAAATCATTAAATTATTAATTTATCTATTCATAATATAGAATAATAAATTAATAATTTATCTTAATCTATTCATTATTTAATATGAATAATAAATTAATAATTAATATTCATTATTACTAAATTATTTATAATACATTATTTATATTTTTATCTATTCATTATTTAAGATAAAATCCGTTTCATCTTCTTCAAAATTGAACATCCTATCAAAAGAAAACATCAGTATGGGAACTTTGTACGAAACGTCAGTATGACAACGAGAATCGGTGTGAGGTTTTTGTATGAGCGTTATTGTGGTAGGTAGAGGTGAAATTTGAATTTCATCTGCATGTGGTGAATTCCTTTCTTCGATCATCAACGGTTTCCTACCTCTTCTTTTTCAATCACACGTGGCTTTTCTGCTTCACACGTGGCCTTTCTTCTATTATAAAGAAATTTAAAGTATAAATATATA